>WEKX01002649.1:112026-133988 GCA_013390025.1 Pitta sordida | reverse complement strand
GTGTCCAGTTCTGGGCTCCTCAGTCTAAGAAGGATATTGAGCTGCTTGAGAGGGTCCAGAGAAGGGCAACAAGGATGGTGAAAGGACTTGAGGATAAGCCCTATGGGGAGTGACTGTGGGAACTGGGGTTGTTTAGCCTGGAGAAGAGGAGGCTCAGAGTTGACCTCATTGCTCTCTACAACTACCTGAGGGGAGGTTGCCACCAGGTGGGTGAGGATCTCTTCTTTCAGGCTGACAACACCAGAATAAGAGGACATGGCCTTAAGCTATGCCAGGGGAGGTTTAGACTGAATGTTAGGAAGAGGTTTTTCACAGAGAGAGTGATCCCTCAGTGGAATGGTGTGCCCAGGGAGGTGGTGGAGTCGCCATCCCTGGAGGTGTTTAAGAGTAGGCTGGATGAGACAATAAGTGCCATACTTTAGACAACGGGTTGGTGTTGGGTTGCAGGTTGGACTTGATGACCTCCAAGGTCTCTTCCAACCCTGCTAATACTGTGATACTGTGATATATTATCCTACAGAGAACAGCCATTACAATAGTGGAAGATAATATACAGATAACATATAGAAAAAAGATATCTCCTTTTAATACCTCCTTAAGCAAACCTCACTTGTCATGCACTGCAATAGAAATAATTTTCAGTGGTTATAAAATATGATAATATAAATCCAATATTCTTTCTATAAGCAATCAAATGTACTAAATCTCTTTGGATCTACAAAGATATGAAAACACTAAATAAAAGAGGTGTCAGACAGAATTTGAAAGGGCCTCTTAAAAAAGCACTTCAGCAAAAAAATGTGTAAAAATCGTAGTAGGAGATAAAGTGCTTTAAAGAATTAAAAACTGATAAAAACACAGCAAACAAAGTAGAATCAATTTTTTTTTCAATATGACAAAGAAAACAAAGAAAACACTCTGCTCAAGGAGCTCCATCTCACATAATTGTCAGTGCTGTGGAAAAGAAGGTAAATAACAATAAAATACATCTGCAGCTGGCACAAACTTATTTAAGTTATTTTTTACTAGAAGCTCTATGAAAATGGTCTGCACAACAGAAAATTAAATTTGCTGTTGACAGATGCAAAGAAATACATGCTGAAAATAACTAATAGCTACATATATATTGCTGAGTTCCAAATTAGCTGGAAGCACCAAGTAAATGGTCCCTGTCTGTACATCTCAACCTGACAAAGACTGAACATGAGATATAATATGGGACAAAGATTCTAAATGAGGGACACAGCATAATCACTCGGGCTGAAAACTTAAAATATTCAGGAATTTATTGTGAATGAGTTAGGGGGTTTTTTTTTGTTGCTTTTTTATCCCCTGAAACCTCAGCTCAATTGCTCCCTATTTCTGATATAGGAAAATTTTGAAATTAAAATTTGTCAGAAACTGAACAGTGGTGGAACGTAAATTAATCTGGGATTTAAAAAAGTGATATCCCTTAAAGGGCCAGACTTTGAAAAACATTTCCACAAATATATCTGTACTCAAGGAGGCCACTGTAGCATCATCAGCCCTGGATCCTACAATGTATCCAGATGGACTTTGATTAGATGAACCACTGGTCCGAAGAATAATATTCACACCTATGGAATTGCAATGCAATCCAGTTTTGCCCTTGCTACTACTTTGTCAGAATGCACATAGGTGAGGCACATATTCGACCTTTTTTCCTTTGATTACAAAGGAGTCATTGCTCAGGCTCAACTCTTAAATTTTCCAGTTTGTGACAGATCTCTGATGGATGGATGATTCATGTCAAATGAACCAAAGCTGTGCACAGCTTTACATCAGTGCTGGAAAGATGTTCAAAGCACAAACCAAGTGTATTTATTTCCTAGAGCATCCCATTCCAGGAAAAGCAAAAGAACAGGCTGCTTGGCTTTGTAGGTGATGCAAACAATTGAGGAAGTATTCACATTGCAATAAGTGTTTTGTAACGACTTGTGTATCAGAGAATACAATGCAAAAACATGTAGAGGGAACAGAAAACTTCTGGAGATTTGGCAGCATGTCCATGGGTTAAATATGTAAGAGACAAGAAACATAAGAAGTATTAAAGGCATGGAAGCTACAAAAAAATTCTCCTTCCCCAACCCTGAGACCTCCCCACTGACATAATTAGACTAAAAAATAAACTACATAGGGCAGAAAACTCACTTTGGGATATGATCTAGTTTAAGTAGACATGGGGCTTCCTAGAACTAAGGTAGAAGAGAGAAAGGCAAAGGGGCTCTTTTTTCCCCCCTTACCTAGCCCTCGGGAAAAGCAGTTGTACTTGTGCAAATCTCGCAAGTTTTAAAATTTACACCTTACCAGAGCAGAACCATTACATTTCTATCTGCCCCTCCTGGGATAAAAATAAGGTCAACGTGTCACAAGAAATATGACCCCAGTGTGCAAAAATGAAAAATATTCCTAACAGGAAATCACTGAGCCATACACATCCTCTTGGTCTTCAAAATTATGAGAAGGTTTAAAATTCAGAGATCAGAAAAAACCAAATAAAAAGGAAAAAAACCCCAGCCTTTCTTCACAGCAGTAGACATCTTGAGGTTCTTATTAATACATTTAGAAGATAGTGGAATGGCAAGAGGAGAGGATAAATAAGCCACATAAGTGTCCCTAATCTAACATCTATATCTACATTCTCCATACAGAACCCAGACATTTTGGAAATGATCATGTGTTCTGTTGTCCTCTAATGATTTGTTTTCTTGTCTTCAGAAGGCACAAATCTAACTATTTGCACAGTTTAAATTAAAACCAACCTCATTAACCTGTTAAAATTATTATATGAAAAACTAGGCTTGGAATACAGTATGGCTATGGATGAGTTTAGCAGAGTGGGTAAGAAAGAAATAGGACATTTTGATATATAACTACACTGAAAAGAGAGGAAAAAAAAGATTAATAGCAGGTGCAACTAACTTGCCTTCTCTTTCCCTGCCTCCATACCTTCATTCAAATAACTTGGTATTAAAGTACGTATCAAGAGAAGACATTTCACATTTCCTTAAGATCAACCTGACAGCTTACCAGCTGTTTCTGTACTCTTCTTCCCACAATAGCATGAGTAATCCAAAAAGTGTTCGCACTTTCTCTGCTAGCAGCATGGTTACCTGCTGTTCACTTCTCCTGGTCTATGTTCCTTGAGCAGCAAAGTACTGTCTCTTTTATATCCCACTCATTTTGCAAACCATAGGGCTTGATATCATGTAGGAGAAACTATTACATACCTCTATCTCATCCTAGAAGTTCTCATGCTGGGAAAACAACTTCCCATCTTTTATCTCTAACATCACTGTCCCAAAGATAGATTGGTCAATTTTTGGTGCTATTCCAGTGCCCTGGTCTGAAGAAGAAGCTTATGGGCCAATACTTATTTCAGCTGTCTCCTTAAACAGTAAAAGAGCAACAGTACAAGTACTGAATGAGACAAACATAGTCAGTTTGGGGGAAGGTCGTTATCTCTTATAGGCACCTATTGGTGTTAAAGAATGAAAGACATTAGTGCAACAGGCATACAAAACCCTTAGGAAAAAAATATTATAAAATCCCTACCTAAAACTTGAACCAACCCTTGAAGATATGTGTAACTTATTCCAGGTTGCATTGCATCACCTGAAGTCCGGAAATCTGAGGAAAGTACATTTCATGTCACAATCAATAACTGGAAGGACACTTAAAAGATAAGTGTGCCGCAAATTCTCTGATATATCTTTTGGGCTAACACCTGCAATGTCCCACTAGATCAACTTAATAACATTTAAGGGTCCAGGATGTGTGTAGCCCTACTCAACAGAAATCTCAACATCTTTGGGGTCTTGGTTTTGTTTTTTGGGTTTTTTTGTTAAGGATATTTTTCCTGTTGTCTGTGCCATTCACTGCTTTCTGAATAATTGTGTCTGTGTAGGTAAAAGGCCTGTGGGATTCTGATTGCTCTTCTGGTAAACCATGCAAGCATGTTCTGAAATGGAGAGCCAGATTTCCATTGTGTTTGCCAGTGCCATACAATTGGCCTTTTTGAAATGCTACAAAAACAGAAATGGAGAAAAGGAGGATGGCAGTGCTTGCCAAATGGCATCTCCTGTCATATGCACACACTAGTCTGGATAGCCACTTGGGTGCAGAAGTAAAAAGCTATTAGCACAGAGATAGAAACAGGCATCCAATTTCCCCACCCACACAGATGGAGGAAAATAGAACAGCTCACTGGTAATAGTTTTCAGAGAGAAAGGGATACAAAGCAGGAAAGACTCCAACAACATTTTTTTTTTTTTACAACAGATTCTTTGTTTCCCCTTCTATCTCATCTAGTGTCTAATACATAAAGGAATCTAAATATAATAATAAAAAAACCACTTCTGTTCCTGGATGCACTTTACAGACAATGTAGTGTGAACAGAGGAAAGCATTGCAGTTAATAAAAAAGGACTTTCCTGTCTAATTCTCTGTAATAATATTGCAAATACTGAATAAATTGAGACAAAACATAGAAAAGAAAGAAGGCTCAGGTTTCGAAATGTGAGGCATAGGTATTCCCAAATGTCTTCAAAGCTTTTGGATATCTTTCTGGAGCTCCCTCAAAATAAGATAAACAAAATCAACACCAGTAACACTGATACAGCTAGCAGTAATAGCTTAGCCAGTGACAGAGCAAGAAGAAACCATTGAGAAAGTGGCCTCGCTACACTCAGTGATAGGACAGCAGTCATAGCATAAAGGAAGGGCTATATGATACAAGTGAGCAACACAACAGGATGCAGGACAGGTAATGCTTCGTTTCTCTTCAAATAGGGCTTGGTTAGTGGTAGATTAGACAGAGAAAAGGTATTGATGGAAGAGACAAGGGAATAAAAGACAGAGCCCAAGTCTTAGAAGGAGGGAAGCAGCAGAAAAGAATTAAATCACCAATCAACAGAGATGGTAGGAAATTTTCAGTGTTTTTGTTCTCCATGTAAATTCTTCAAAGAAAATAGTTATAGAATAACACAGTAAAGTTCCAGCAAAGTCTATACTGCAGTACAGTCAGTAGTATTATCACTGTTTAATAAAACTTTCTGCTCTATACACTCACAGCACTAAGATCATCACAAAGCATTCTGATGAACTTGGAAACCAAGACATGGCATAATGGTTATCAAATAAATGAAGGCAAAAATGAAATTTGCAATAAACCACATTTAAGCAATTTGGGCAGGGAACTAATCTGCCAATGTGAAGTCAGTCCACCAGAAAAACTATTAGCTTGGGGAAAATGCCATAATGAGAAAGTACAGGTTTAAATTTTAGGTGCCAAGTGATTACAGCCCCATTTGAACTGGGCCAAGGAAGCAGGGCTAGCACACCTTCTGCTGTGACAAACATGCAGAGATATTTAAAGAATGTAAGCACAGTTGGAATGTCAGTTTTACCATCTGTCTTAAATGGATCATCTTCAATAATGGTTCCACCCAACACCATTTTGAAACCCTATTTTTATGTCAACTCTGACATCAAGACAATGTTTTAGCCTATAGCCTCTAAAACAGTCTTTACTTTACCTCCCTTCCCACTTAGCATAGCTTTTTGGATTACACAAGATAACAGCCAAAACTAAACATAGCATCCATTATTTATAATGGAAATTAATATGAAACTCACATTTACGTCTTGAGTTTGTTTTGGTTTTGTGTGTGTGTGTTTGCTTTTATTTGAGACTTGCCACAGAAAAGTCAAAGTCAAAATTTCAGAATCAGGTTAATGCAAAAAAATTTAGTAAATGATGAAAGAAATATACATGAAAACAATGTTAATATGGTTAATAGTAATAGCTGCTCCACTCAGTCTCCAGAAAAATTTTTCACTTGGGTAGACAGCTTATTACACCAACTCTACTCACAGAGTCAGGATCATTACATATCAGAGTATAGCCAGTCAAATTTTAATGGTCACACTTCTTGAGAATGAGTCTTTTCTTAAAATGTTCCTTTGTAAAACTCTGATTTCAAGAAACAGGCCCCATGATTTGAAAAACTGATGGTTCCAACAAGATCTGTGGTCATTCTCACTTTTCTTATGGCACTTGACCTTAGCATAGATTGAACCCTCCACAGCTTGAGGCAAGTGTAAATTTTATAATTTTTGATATAAAAGAAACTTTTCATCTCCCCAAGGAGAGCGACAGCAAGAATGAGAACATACTGAAAGTACGGAGATGGCATCTAACCGATACTCAAATTATTAAATTTTGGAGGTTGTTGTTGAATGAAAATTCAACCCACTTTTATAAAAACTGTTAATATTGATGTTAAGTCATCCATCTCCTTAAACGGCTCCAGAAAACATAAAAGTTATCATTGTGTGGGGGAGTAAACCCTGTATGGGAGACATGGTGAGTATCAGAACCTCACACCACGAATTGTATACCACGCTCACAGTATGCAAACATGACTCATTGATCTATCTGTACAGATGAATTGCATCACTACCAAAATGAGAGGCAATGTTACATATCTGTAAAAGCACATAGCAATGTCAAACATTACCTTAAAACAGGAAATGTTTACTTAAGGAATCTAGAACTCAATTATGAAATAATCTGGCCCACAGTACATTTTCCCCATTGTTTTTGACTTCCTATCAATGTAATGCATTTGTTTTAGGAATTGCATATATGAGCGCACAGCAATATAAACTCTTCTTAGCTTTTGAAAGCTACACATACAGTTGCACATACACTTTAGTAAANCGTTCCCCTTCTCTGGACCCTCTCAAGTAGCTCAACATCCTTCTTAAACTGGGGAGCCCAGAACTGGACACAGTAGTCAAGATGTGGTCGGTCCAGCACCGGAAGAGACATACACAAGAATAGAGCACATTGGTAGTATATCGTTTTGAACAATCAGCTGTCTACAGGTGGACAGGTTTTCCAGTACCTTCTCTAAATGGAAAGATGGGGTTTCTCTCCGAGCTTTAGCCACTCAGACTCAGGCATCTATTCAAAGTTAATTGCCTAGAATACTCCCGTACTCAGAAGTGAGTAGAAGCACTTTCAGAGTGAGTCAACCCTTTAATCTTGATGGCATGATCTGTTCCACTGCAAGCAACAATCCCTCTTTACTGACGACAATTAAAACGCTGAAAGCACTGCTGAGCTAAATATGCAGTATCACACATAAAGATACGTAAGCTGACTCTCATGTGACAACCAAATTGCTTTTCTTTCCATAGCTCTTTTCTACTGTTGTCATCCTCTGACTACACCAAAAGAAGCATTTAAATGCAGCAGGTCTTTTAGTCCACTGTTCTTCAAGGAAGATGCATCACTATCTCAACATATACCTACCTTTGCCATCTTTTGATATCATATAATGTTGTTTATTGACCTCACGTGGCTCAAGCTTTCAAGTAATTATTTTAATGACGTATTTTCCTCTACTTTTTTAACAAACATTTCAAATATAGAAGTATTCAGGTTTTTAAAAAATAAATTATTAGGCCAGTAACAACCAAAAGAAGATCCATAGACTAAATATGCTGGAAGCTACAAAGGCCTTAGTTAAATGACATTACTCTGAACATGAGAAAGGTGGGTATGACATAGGTGTTGTCACCAAATATGCCACAGCCTTGTTTTCTCCCAGCAAACAAGTCTTTAAATCTATTGTGTGACACCTCTACCCTCCATAAACAGGCAGTATGGCAGCTTACCTCTTGTCTTAATCAGGACACTAGGACAGAAAGATAATAACATTATGTAGTATTATGTATTAATAGAATACTTCCTTGTGGTTTTTTTTTTTAAATCCTAGTTTTTCATGTACTGCATTCTCATTAGATTTTGATGTAGTCAGCATTAAATTCTAAACAGCAATAGTAAACCTCATGAATCATTTTGGCAAAACCTTCGTTGAAGTGACTTTGAAAAGGAGAGAGAACTTTTGCTAGCTTTATCTTTCTGTCTTTGAAAACTGGCACCATAACACACTTAACTACATCCTCCCCCACTTGTAAACAGCAACATACTTACCGCTAACTTTCTACCTCTTGCAGTTTGAAATTTCAAATATCACCTTCTTAATATGTGCTTCTAATTAAATTTCAGTCCCTAACCACAGCTGCTGTGATTCATGCATACTCTGCAAGGTTCAGTGTTAATTAATGAGGGCTCTTTAAATTCTCTGAGCCAGGGTGTGGGAGAGAAACAGGGCGTATGCAAGACATGAGGATTTCTCACAGTTGGCTGTGGGGTGTTGTGATGCCCCTCTGGGAGGTAGCTCAATTACAGTATGCATCCAAACAAGAATGAAAAAGGAGGTGGAGAACTGGGAACAAAAACCCACACAGTGCATTATTCATAAGCAAATATATAATTATGCAGTCTCATGAATTAGGGATCTACACTTTTAAAGAAAGACAGAAAAAAATGTGTCAGAATATTGCTTTGCAGTGTATTGGTTTAATATTCCTTCCTTCCTACGAAAATCTAGAGGAAAAGTGGCACATAGCCAACAGATCCCAGAGGCCTCTAGGCAATCCAGGGACAATTTCTGACAGGTACAAGCTGAAGTATTAATAAATTTCATGGAGTGTGGATTTCTACAATCCTTTTTGGGATTGCAATTCGATGTTGCAAATGAAAGCACCCAGCAGCTCAGCATCTCTACAGATAAAGAATTTCAAGGTGAGGTTCTAGGCTTTTGCTAAATAAGCAAAGCAGTCAGTCTGGCTTACATGCATATAAGTTCATAAATAATCACAATTTTTATCATGTATTTGTCTTATCCACAGGGCAGGCTGCTCGAGACACCACAACTCTTTGTCTTCAGCTAAATGGCTCCCTGTTTAGAACACACCTACTTCTCACAGGTTGAAAACATATTGATCTGATGAGGCTATAATTGGTTGGATACAGAGATGAGCATTTGACTCTTCTGATATTGCTTTTTCAGTATTTTTCTTAATTTAATTGCAATGCCTTGCATCTCCAAAACATCTTTTATCTTTTATGTATGTTCTCAGCAATGCAGCACAGAAACTATAACAGCCCAGTGTTAAGACCTGAAATTAAGGAGCCGATAGCTAAATGAAACCTCAGAGGAGAGGTTTAGAAGAATAGAGTGTAAATTAATGAGGAGGGATTTAGCCTTAGCTTTCATGCTGCTGCCTCTTACAAAATATTCTTCGGTATATTTAAGAGTTCTGAGTAGTCATATCCTCAGTCTTCATCTTACCAAACTAATGATACTACAGGTATACCACAGGTACTACGTACTGCCAAAAACTATAATCTCACACGTGCTCAGTGTCATACTTACACTTGGGGTGGAATCATATATTTCCCTCTCTTTCAGAATGAAGTTTGCCGTAAAGACATTGGCAAGCTTTCTCAGAATCTGTATCATGTTTGATCCTCTCAGGACTTTAACTAACGGTGGATGGACAATAATCACAAGGCCTTTCAAAACAGTATTTTTTCTCATTAGCAGAAATTCTGTGTAGGATAAATGAGGACCACACAGATTTTTAAAGCAGTAAGAAAAAAAAATCATTAGCTATCCCAAACTAGTATTTACTGTTCCCTTGTTTTTGGTTTTGAAACTCCAGCCCAGAGATACTCAATTATTATTTTTTAATGAGTAAGTAAGTACCAGATACCTTGATCATTACTTTTTCAAGCCAAGGGCTGGCTCTGCCTCTGCTTTACTAACCTGAGCTAGGTACTCCCTTTGTAAGGGGCACACTGCAGCTGCTCACAGCATAAAGCAGACACACAAGAAGTCTGAAAGAAAAACTGTCATGTTGTCATGGTTTAACAAAAACTTATTTAATGCCTAGATCTAGATCTTAGTCAACCTCAGGAAGAGCCTTAGAAAACTTCTTCAAAACTTTCCACAGGCAGAGGTGAACGCTCCATAAATATCTCCAAACAATCTGTTTTCCAGTGGAAACCCTTTCAGGCTACAGGTTCTCAGCTCTGATTAACATCTTTTGTATTTAAACACTTCGGTGACAGAATCAAAGAATCACAGAATCAACAAGGTTGGAAAAGACCTTTGAGATCATCAAGCCCAACCTTTTACCAACTACCTTACCTATTTGCTAACTTATACCTAACACCATCACATTCTCTAAACCATGGCACTAAGTACCTCGTCCAGTCTCCTTTTAACACTTCCAGAGACAATAACTCCACCACCTCCCTGGGCAGCCTGTTCCAACTGCAAATCACTCATTCAGTGATTTTTTTTCGTAACATCCAACCTACACTTCCCCTGGCGCAGCTTGAGATTATGTCCTCTAGTTCTGTCACAGATAGCCTGACAAAGGAGATCAATCCCCACCTGGCTACATACAACCTCCTTTCAGGTAGCTGTAGAGAGCAATGAGGACACCTCTGAGCCTCCTCTTCTTTAGGCTAAACAACTCCAGCTCCCTCAGCCACTCTTCGTAGGGCTTGTGCTCCTGTCCTTTCACCATCCTTGTTACCCTTCTCTGGACACCTTTGAGTGACTCAAAATCTTCCTTAAACTGAGAGGCCCAGAACTGGACACAGTACTTAATGTGCGGCCTAACCAGTGCCGAGTACAGGGGAGGGATAACTTCCCTAGCCCTGCTGGCCACACTATTCCTGATACAGGCCAGGATGCCATTGGCCCTCTTGGGCACCTGGGCACACTGCTGGCTCATGTTAAGTTTCCTGTCAACCAGTACCCCCAAGTCCCTTTCTGCATGGTTGCTCTCCAGCCACTCTGTCTCCAACCTATAGCTCTGCATGGGGTTGTTGTGTCTCAAGTGAAGAACCTGACACTTAGACTTGCTGAATCTCATCTTATTAGAATCTGCCCATCTATCCAGCTTGTTAAGGTCCCCCCACAGAGTCCTCCTACCCTCTAACAGATTGACACCTACTTCCAGCTTGGTGTCATCTACAAACTTACTGATAATGGACTCAATCCCCGCGTCCAGATCATCAAAAAAGATAGCAAATAGGACCTGCCCCAACACCAGTCCTTGGGGGAAACCACTAGTAACGGGCTGCCAACTGGATGTGACACCATTTACCACCACTCTCTGGGCTTGGCCATCCAATCAGTTCCATCCAACCAGTTCTATCCAACCAGTATAGGTCACGTCTAATAAATACAGAAACTGGAAATACACTGCCGCTGGTGTCTTTATTATTACGGATGGCAGGTTGAAGCCAGCATTGTGGAAGGACTGATGTAAGAACAGCACACTGCTGCCTTCCGTCTATTTCTCTGTCTGCAACAGGTGACAGCTATCACCAATTGCTTCTCAGATAATTTTGCCATTGGCAAGGCCTCTACTTCCCCAAGAACAATTGTAAACTGGTCAGTCTTGTTTCCTTAAGATACAAATAAGTTTTTTATACACAGAGCTTAAAAGATGGGAGGAAAAACTTTCACTTTTATCCAGTTTACTCAGAAAAAGGTGCCCTTTGTCTGACCTCCTGGAGAGCAGGATTTTTCTTTCATTTAAACTAAAGAAAGAGTCCAAAAACCACATCAAGACCAGTGATGCATGGAATTGCAGGTCTATATCGGCAATATTATAGCAAGATACACCTTTTTAGCAGAAGTAGAGGAAGTCCGGTTTTGCAGAGTCAAACTAGAAGGGCTCTAGTCCAATTTTCAGCTCTGTAATCTCACTAGCTAGATTTGTCATTAAAATTTTATCATGTCCTTATTTATCACAGACTATATATAGGCTTATTACAAAATGGGGCTACTATCCTTTAGAATTGCTCTCTAAATCCTTAGCTGCTATTCTTACTGGATTATGATTTAAATGCTTCTTTCTACCAGTTTCTGTGTCCTCGGCCTTTTCTCCACTACAGATCCACTGCCTTCCTAACAGCCATTCGTTTCTAAAAGGATACTCTTTTAACTCAGTCATTTCTTTCAGAGCTACAAGGATATTGAAAAGAAGATGAAGGTTATGAGGAGACAAAACAAATAAAAAACGCTAGAGAACACACCACATGAGAAAACCTGCATAGGTTGAAGGTTTTGCTTCATCTTCACACCTCTGATTCTCTAAAATACTCTTAGGTGTAGGCAGTTCAGATAACATGATGAGAAAGTTATTTGTGGCTTCATCTATGTCACTTCTGGTATTCTATACAAAGGCAAAAACTTTTCCCTTCATAGCACATAGGAGGGAGTTTTCTTACAAGCAATTCTGAGAACATGCAAGACAATAATGGAAGCAGCATAACCTCTTGTAGCACTCACACAGAGTACTACCACTACTCACTACAGAAAATTATGCAGCAGATCTGAGGTTTGCCATAAAATGCAAAAATCTTTGGCCAGAGGGGGAGATCATTCCTTTACCATAAACTGCAAAGTACCTATTCAGTCACTTCCTTTAGAGCAACTAATATAGCAATTTCACAGTGCTAGCATTTATTTCAAATAAACTGAAAACCCATTTAAGATAAACTATGGCACCCACAGACCCACAGAGTATATAATTCTGCGTTTGTATGTGCTTGTCCACAACACTCATCACAAGAGAGCTTTCCCCTGTCCTTCCACATCCTTTTGGTGTCACACAACTTTTTTCAACATGGAGGGAAAGTGACATCAACTTTGGCAGTGCTTTTATTCTGAGGCAACTAAGCTGTTGAACAGAAAAACCCTGAGGGTACAGGCCCCAAGCAACTGCTCTATTATCCTTCAAGATAAATACAATAAAGAACTGACAATTCTCTATATAATGGAATTATTTCCACCTTTAAAAACTTGTTAGAGTATCCTATGCCACATTTCATCATGGTGTGAAATTTTCAGGATGTGAGACTATTTTCTCTTCCTCCCTGTGGATCTGTCTCTCATGCCTTATGTGATCAAGTGACCACTACTGATTTGGAAATTCAGAAAAATTACAAATTTAGTGAGTTAGGTAAGGGCATAGAGATTTAGGGATTTTAGTGAATTAGTGAAAATTTAGTGAATTTTTAGTGAATTTTAGAAGGATTAGTAGACTTCAAAATCATTCAGGAGGTCTGAGAGTTAAGGTTGAATATTAAGGGTGAAAAACACTGTCCTGCAGTCTCTGAAGGTAAAAAAAAGTGAGTGTTAGCCACAACACAGGGAAAAGAATGAGCAACATTGAAGCTAATTGGTTGAAGGACTCATGGCAAAGTACTGGTATATGACATAATGTTGAAGGGATGAATATTCATGGAGTGATTTGCATATGCATGAGACAAGGGTTAAAGATCGGTGACAAATCTGGGTGGCCCTCTCTCTTTTGGCACCTGGCAGGGCAGGGGACACTACTGTCCCTCTTTCCTTGGCTCTTGGGCCAAAAATAAACTTCTTCTGTAGCATACATGCAACTACCTTGAGTCATGACTGATTTTCCTTAAAACACGACAATTACAGGCAGTCCATCTTAGAATAGAGAAGCTCCAGAAAAATCCTAAAAATAGATCTAACACTTGTCTGAGGACAACTGTTGAAAAGAATGTTTGCCATTCTCTCAATATTCTCCACAATGCTGTGAACTAAAAAAGAGTGTATATATGTATAACTGAAAACTCAAAGAACAATGTGTAACAAATTAATTAAAACCTTGGCATTTTCACAAAAATGCCAAGAGATAATGAGTTTGTTTCCAGAATGCTGTCCTCATCATTTTATATTTGGAAAGACAGTTGTAGAAGCAATATAAAACTACCAAAGGAAGAGAACAGTTGGCTTCCCAACCCAAATCACTAACAGCACTTCTGTATTCAGACTTGAGATCACAAAACTTAGAAGATCCTTATGTCAAAGTGAGATTAGGATTTAACAAATCAAAACCTTCTTCCTAGATCTCAAAATGAACATGGCCATACTGTGAAGACAGTGCCATGTGTGAAAGCAGAAGGAGGGTAAACTTGTCTAACCCTGAGTCTTAATGATATTGTAGTAGTGCAGAATTCAGTGGAATTATGGCTTTATCCCATTTTTTTCTCCGTCAAAATGTAATGATTTGTAGTTTTATGAAATTGCCCTTTTATAACACCCAACAAATGTACACACAAGAAATTTAAGAACTGAATATTGCCCACTTATAACTAGCCATAAGGCCATGGAAAGCTTTGCAATGCATTCTCTCTAACTGTTGATGATGATAATGATAATCATGACTTTTTCCTCTAAAAGTTTCAAAGGCAGCAAATACCAAAGTTATCTGTGATTTCCCATTAGAACATTGGTCCATAAACATTCAAAATAATTTGATTCTCATTTTCCAATGACTTAGAAATGCATATACGCATACACACATGCATGTATTTATATATACTGTGGGATGTGTGAATGATACATATATTTATAGTGCCATTCCCCAGCCTTTAGACCATGCATACAATCACCTGTAGGCTGAAAAACACTGGTTTTACATTCCAGTCTCAGATCTTTCTCCCAGGTTTCCACAGGTTTAAATAGGACAAATTATGCTGACAAATGAGCAATTCAAAACCTCTCACTTATTACTCAGGCCCCTAATATCTATGTACAGATTGTTAAAGAATAAATGCCTTTCAGAGTCTGTTGAGAACAAAATTAGTCAAAGCAATAACTAGATTTTGGCTGAAATTAATGTTCATGTACTTTACTTAAAGCTATGCAAATCTTATAAACTCCTTACCCCTCACTTTTTATAAAGAAGACCATTATTCCACCAAAACACAACCTTTTTCAAAACTTCTTCATTCACAAGACAGAAAAATTTTGAGAAAAATAATCTAAGCTTTCTTCCCCCTCAGCTACTCATTCTGCATACTATACCAATTCTGTATATTCCAAAGGCTTATGTCATGTAACAGTGTTGTAACACTGACTTTCATAATTAGACAGTGACCTTGTGCCCAGCAATATCTGGAAAGGACACAAAAGTCACATTTTGCCTCTCACTTTATGGAAAACAATGCATTCCTCTATGGCTTATCAGGCATCTAAAGAATGTATTTTCAATTCTTTTTAAGAATGTGTATCTATTGTCTTTTTGGAGATCTCTTCACAAGCCACTTTATCTTTTAAGTGGGCTGGAAACTCGTGCACAGGAATACCTCATATAAACTTTTGTTCTATTTACCTGGGTGAATTTTTAAATGTTGTGCAGTAGTCATTTTGAGAACGTTAACAGAGAACCACCTTTGATTCCATCAAATCTCCATGATATCTTTCAGTCCTGTAGTCAGTTTGCCCACATTCTGAATCTTCCAGCTTCTGGCTTTTTTTGCTGCCTGGCTTTTTTTTTTTTTTTTTTCAATCTTGAACTCTGAAAAATGTTATTGCTCCCACTATCTTTGATTGTTTCATAGTCTTTTCCATTTCTTGCAAACTTCAGCTAAATATATTGCCACCCCAGACATAAGCCTTATTCTCTGCTCAGACATATAGATTTCTCCTACGTAGTGTATTAGGAGTCTTGCAGATATTGTATTTGGGGAGTTAGTAATCCTGACCCTACCACATCTGTTCTATTGGATCTTGTAGCTGGAGCTTGAGGAGTCCATAGAACAGCACTCTGTGCTCAGCACTGTGTGCTGGTGGGTGATAGGGCAGAAATAACCTCCAAACCTGTTAAGAGAAGATCACAGAATCACAGAATCACAGAATATTATGAGCTGGAAGGGACCCACAAGGATCATCTAGTCCAACTCACCATCTAACACCCGTAGGGAGACCGAGAGCACATCGCAGGGCATAACACCAGCCTAGATCCCTCACAGTCTAGCAGGCCACTCCGAGCCGGAAGGGGCCCAACGTCATCCAGCCCTACACCTCCCTGCTAGACAGATGATTCTACTACACAAAATAATACCACTACAGAACAGAAGGTCTGCAGACAGGGTATGGGCAGGGTGCTATGGGAAAATACATCTGATCTCCACCCTGTGGTTGATGAACACAGGGTTCCCAGGAGCTGAAGGAATGTTAGATTTGCTCACTATTTTTATTACTCTCTTTATCGTATTAAAATGTGACTGGTTAAGTGGATTTATGAATTACATACATTATCTGGTTTTAACTAAACTAATCCTTGCAAAATGGACAACTGCCTTAAAAACATTCAAAGAAACCACAGACTAAGAAGCCTGATAATGTGAACTCAAGTGCACCAGAAGAAAATGGTGGAGCCAACTCTTCTCTGAGTGGAACATTATGAGGTAAAAACAGTGGCAAACTAATCTGATTTGACAAGAACTAGGCCAAAAATTTTGCAATTATCAAGAAGATCATTTAAAATATGGATTTTCATCCACAATGTTAACAATGAACACACATTGCCTTGAGATACTAATGGCAGCCCAAAGCCTCCACAATTTGCAACACATTTAAGAGCTAAGCATTCAGAACATGAACGCACACCTCTTTCACTGGTTTAAACTCATGCTATGTTCAAACCAACACTTTATAAGACTTAATAACTGTTTAGCAGTAAAAAGAAAAGAAAAAAAGCCATGTAGCACTGGTTAAATACTCGTTCCTCCTGCCATGGTAAAAATGGCTGGAATAATACATGGAAACGAACATGGCAACAAAACAGAATGCATTCCTCGGTCAGCAAATACTTTTGGAAGATGCATAAGAGAGGCTGAAGATTCTAAGAAACAAGTATTCAAATGAATTATGCAGTGTGGTAGGTTTGCTCTGCAGTTGGATGAAAGTAAAATTGTTTCTAACATGTCTCAGGGAGGCATTTGCTAGATCTTTTTTCAACAATGAAATACAGGAAGAAATATGTTTGGTCTGTTTGGTTTTAGGTTGGGGGTTTTTTTCTACTGAGCCACTAAAGGAGAGATATACAGTTAACATACATTTTCAATAGTCACAGAATCACAGAATCACAGAATATTCTTAGTTGGAAGGGACCCACAAGGATCATCGAGTCCAACTCTTAACACTGCCTCCCTGGCGGGAATCAAACCCGGGTCTCCCACACGCCAGGTGGGGACACTTACCACTGTACTAAAGTGGAGTCAATTATTTCTTTAATAAAACTAACGTTTTATGGAAAAACTGTGCAAGTGTATTCACTTGTGGAGCAGGTGTTTTGACAGGAACTTAAAAAAACCCAACTAATACCAAGGTAAGGTTTCAGAGATAGAATCATACATGGAATTTTTCAGTGCATCACTCAGAGGCAAGCTACTGCAGCAAAGAAGTTGGAGCCAGAAGTACTCCAAGTGCTATGGGTTGTAGACTTTTCACAACGTTTTGTAAGAAGATAGGGGAGAGATTAACTGGGAAAAACCAGCAGAGGTTTGCTGGTTATCTTGTGGCAAAGAGCTTTCACAGAGCTGCCCAACTTGAGGATGAGTTACATATTTTTCTTTTATGAAAAGACAAATGTTCCAAATTTGCTGACCTTTTCTGAAATGACAAATGGCTGTCAGCAGCATGCTACCTAGCATGCTGCTATCTTCAAAAAAAAAAAGCACACTTAATCTGTCCCTTCAAACACAGGTGAAGTTTTCAGAATGAGTACAAAAAGGTTTAATGTTCTATGAATAACTAAAATGAAGTAATTGCTAAAAAAATAATCATCCTAATCTCATTCGTCTTTAATTTATTTTTTGTACTTTTAATAATACACACAATATCTTAGTACAATAGCGCATATATTTAGTAGTACAAGTAGATTTATGAATAAATAAATATACATATAGAGAAGGTTGTAAACTCATAAACTTTCTGCTGATAAGAATGTAAGATCAAAAAATTTTGGAGATCACTACTGCAGTGTAGATAAGTCAGCAGTTAGTGAGTGGCACACCATACATAGCATGCTATAGGATAAAGCGTAGTTAATAGAATAAATGGAAATTGCATATAATAATACCAAAACTCAGAAGAACTGGGGAATGCTACCTTACAGACAACTTGCAAAAAAATAGTTGATTGAGCTGGTAGGGCAGGTGGTAGAGAAACTGTGACAGAGCTGAGGAAGAAACAGGTTTGAAAGGCAGTGCAGAATGGCAGAGCAGAGGGGTAGCCTATTGCAGATGTTTTATGAATTTGGAATCACATATTTATACATCTGCAGTGAAATGCAGCTAAAGCTGTGCTGCTTGTGAGGAAATGCTGCTGAAGTGCATTTCTATGGATGTCCTATGCTTATATGACACAGTGGCTTTATCTCTGCATATAAACATTGCAGCTGCTGAAGGGGAAATAAAAAGAAGCTTCTTTCTGAATAGCTGAAATCATATTTTTAAAGTGTACCATTGCCCCTTTGGTAGGTACTTGTGATAGAGCTGAGGAATGACTAAAATACTTCCATGTAAACTGCAGAATTTCATCATTAGGTCTATCAATCCAATTTCCACTTGTCATCACATTTGTAGTAATACTTATTACCAGAGTTGGGAAGCTGACACGTTCCTACCTCATAGCTAATCCTTCTTGTAAAAAACAACAACAGCTATTTACACACAATTGACCCCCTTACCACAAAAAATGCCCCCTTGCTCTCAAAAAGTTTCATCTTATTTGACTGAAAGGACTGAAACAAATCACTGACTGAGTGTCCTAAGAGAATGGAAGCTTGTACAATTAAGGACAGTGAGAATGATTTTCACAAGTTTTATCTGAATGCACTACTATTTATATAAGGAAGATGGATGAGGTTTTTTTTAGTTTTCCTCTTTTGAATGATCTTTGAGTACTCTTGGTTAGACACCAATCTCAGTTACACCAGAGAAAATTCCAAATGCAGTGCATACTTTGAATGGCGGAAAGTATGAAACAAGATCTGAAACTGGCCATGTTTTAAGTTAAGATTTCCTATGTGGCAAAAAGACTATTAACTCAAAGCGCAGGACATACAGTGAATACTGTGAATTCACAGGAAATGCTAGGAAGCTACCATAGTATTATTCTATTTCAGGTTGCTAAGAGCCACAAAGAGAAAATGTAAGAACTATTGTATTAATGGCAACATGAATTGAAAATAACAGCCAAACACAGTAATTGAATGGATGAAGCAGCAAAGCTGCTTCTTTCTTTACTGTCTTCTTTAACCAGTGTAACAGGATTTACCCCTGTTGGATTCCAGGGGCCTGAACTGTTTCTCAGTCCTGAATGATAAGATGATACACAACGGGTGGGTTGGAATAAGGCAGTTTAATATAAGCAAACTGAAGCCAAGCAGAGTGCGCACAGAAGCAAAGCAAAAGAATGAATCTCTATTTCCCATCAGTAGCAGTTGCCCATCCACATCTGGGGAAATAGGGTTCCTACGCATGTGATGGTCTTTAGAAGGCAGCCATTAGAAACAATGAATGCCCCCCCCCCTTCCTGCTCCCTTCCTCAGCTTTTATATCTGAGCTGATGTCATATGGTATGGAATATCCCTTTGGTCAGTCTGGGTCAGCTGGCCTGCTCATGTCCCCTCCCAGGATCTTGTCCTCAGCTGGGTGGAAGGGTCATGGTCTAGCTGGGGGTGTTGGGCTGGATGGTCCTGTGGGTTCCTCCTGGCTCGGAGTGGCCTGTGCGCCTGTGAGGGAACTAGGTTTATGTTCACCACTCTGGGGTGTGCATTCGGTCTCTGTACAGGCGTTAGATGGTGAGTTGGACTAGATCCTTGTGGGTCCCTTCCAACTCATAGTATTCTGTGATTCTGTGTGACGTTACAGTCCCAATATGTGCCTGGCTGTAGTCAAAACACTCGTGTGTTATCAACACCTTTCTAAAACACAGCATTGTGAGGGCTGCTACGGCCCCAGACAGAACCTATACAACCAGCTACCTGCTTGTATCTGAATTTAATCTGACTGGGACAGCAATTTGCCCTTTGGAATTAAAGTTATTTTCCCTTAGTGGTGAAAAACTTGATAAAAACATCCTTCCTTGATTAGTGCTGTCATTACAGTCTGCTCTCTTTTGCCTTGTTGCAATCACAGCTGTAACACTGAATACGTACCTCGAAAATACTGGCAAAAATCCATATTTTGGGATTGGTGAAACTGTTTTCACCTCTTGTTTTCACTGGGGGGTGGTAGTAGTTGTTTTGCTTTGACCTGGCTCCTCAGTCATGGCTATGAGGCTATTTAGACCTCCTGGGTTAAGACACCAGTAAACTTTATACTTGCTTCTCCCTTCCCACTGGAGCTAAAAGATCACTCCCATCAGCAGCAAAGGGTTTATGACTCACTGAAGTAATCACCTTTCCCTTCAGAAAGGTGTGATACCACATCTTGCAAGGTACAATGCTCTTGTCTCTCTTGTAGGTCTTTCAGAGACACAGTACTAAGCCAGTCCAGCGACATGCTTCTACTTTGTTTCTTGTTATTTTTCAAGCATGGTTTCATTAACAGCAGTACATGTTCTACAGACAGAAAGAACTCATGTAGTTACAAATAGTTCAATTTTCTCCCTGTTACAAGTGTCCTCCCTTTGGTATTGTTAGCTATTGAGTATTCAAAGACTAAAACAAAACTAGCTTCCTCAGAACTCTATTCCATCTTTTAACAGATCCAATGACCAGAGGAGAAGACATTCCCCTCTGAAATGAAAATGAAAGCATGATACTGTGCTTGTGTACTTGATTCATTCATCATGGTTAAATCTACTTAATCTACCCCAAGCAGTTTTCCTCCAGCATTTGCATTCATTAAAGAAGTCAAGTGCAAGTTAACAGTCAGTATATTCAGGTTGTTAGTACAGTGCTATTTGAAGGCTGGCAACCTCACTATCAGAGCAGGAAACAACACATCTCAAATACCATGACAGTGCAGCTGTAGGTAAATCTTACATTGATATGTATCAGACTAACATGAGATTGACCAGCACCTACTGGACACATGGTTATCTCACCACTATATTCCCCTAACTTTTTTCTAACATATAGCTTTGTGAACACCACAAAAGTTTATCATTTGAGTTATGTAAATTATTTTCTTGTAAATGTCTAACAGTTATTTGAAGTGATTCTAATAGTTAAATTTCCCTGTTCAGTATTCAGCACATTTAAATTTCTATTTTATGATTTGTTCATTAATGGCACTATAATAACTCAGTACCTCATCAACTGCTCTAAACAAGCATATTTTTTAAACTAAATAATAAATAATTCATAAATATTTATAATTAATAAATTAGAGCGCAGAAAGATCAATTGCTGTGTATGCTGTATGAAAAAGACATTCCATTAAGGCATCAACAGTGCTGTTGGCTGGAATATTAAAGAAGAGAGAAGAGCTGTGCACTGGTGGAAATGCAATGTCTTCAGTCCAGTCTCTTCTTGTAAGAAAATCGGCCTCAGTTTTTTACATTATTTATACTGATTCATACTTACGTTTCTACTTGATCTTGCCAGCTTACATTTCAACTCAACCTCAGTCTAGACTTCTGGGCAACTTGAACACAATGTTTAGCCTTCTTGCAGATCTCTGAGCAAAAGGTTTCTGGACTATCTATTCAAATGTTAGCACGTTTCAAATGGAGCTTTTCAACTTACCGTTCCAAATATTCCCTTTCGTTATCACTAAAGACTTCCTGCTATATTCTTTCCTCTAAGTTATAGGATTGCAACAATTAGAAAAAAAAGGGTTGCTTATGCTTTTTCTCTCTATCTGCGTATGCCTAAATTGCGCTGCTTCCTTCTCTATCTCTCCTTTGGAAATATAGTGAACCCCCATTACTCGTGGGCTGTTGGGTCTGGTCCGCCTCCCGCAAGTCGTGAAATCCGCAAAGACAGCGAACCCACTACGTAGTCGAGTACGCCATGCCCATAGCCACGCCCCCTCCATTAATAAGGTCTGGAGGAGGGTGAGTCCTGGGAGCAGGGCTTGTTTC
This sequence comes from Pitta sordida, assembly GCA_013390025.1. Classification (NCBI taxonomy): domain Eukaryota; kingdom Metazoa; phylum Chordata; class Aves; order Passeriformes; family Pittidae; genus Pitta; species Pitta sordida. Next base: position 112,167 of record WEKX01002649.1, on the reverse strand, counting down.
AGATGTCTGGCTGTGCTCTGTCAAGGTGGGCGAGCACTGGGGCAGCGATCGTCGAGGACGGGACCGGCGGGGCGCGGCGGGGGTGAGCAGCGCGGTGCGGGAGCTACAGGGACGGGGACGGGAGTGGGGTGGAGAGAAGCG
>WEKX01002649.1:85679-111943 GCA_013390025.1 Pitta sordida | reverse complement strand
TGGGGGGCAGGGGGTTGGAGCCGGCACTGCAAGTGGCAGATCTGGGGGCCGATCAGACTGAGATCGCAGTAGGTTCTGTGCACGCGCCGAGGTCGCACAGCTCGTGGAAAAATCACCCGCAAATACTGAAGCTCACAAATAGCGGATCACGAATACGCGGGGCTCACTGTACTCCCCTATCTCCCTTTCGGAAGTGAATACAATACCTCTGTGGTGTTTTTTTGGTGGGGTTTTTTGTTTGGGGTTTGGGGTTTTTTTGTGGTCTTTTCCAGAGCAACACAAGCAGCTTTTTCCAAGACTAGGTTGGAATATCTTAACCATATTCTCTCATGAAATTCCCCTGTAAGATTCTCCTTTCTTTCTGTAAAAACAAACAAAACAACTTCATAGCCCTGCGAGTGTTTCACTGCTACGGTTCCTCAGCTTGTCTCATTTTTTCTATCTCACACATACTACTGCTCTATTCCATTCCTTCACTTTCAATGCCACTTGGTTCTGTTTTATTTATGCTTTTCTCTTGCATATAACTTTCTTTTCTCTGACATTCCCCAAAACAAAGAACACAGATAATTACTATTGACAGGAGTCCTGCCAGTAGAAACAGGTCATAAGTTGATTACTTGACCTGCTTAACCTTCATAAGTCTCCCACTCACTATGACAAAAAAGTATCAGAGAGAAACCCTGCATATTCGCAGTTTGTAAATTTGTATATTCCATTAGTCGCAGTTGGATTTTCAGCAAGTTGTGCGACTGCACGCGTGCACGTAACATCCCAGGCCCTGGATTCCGGGGCCAGGAGGCATCAAAAGGCACTTCCTCTGCTTTAATGAGGTGCTACAGTGCGAGTCACACTCCCAGGACCGCCCCTCCAGACACAATTAGTGGAGAGTGCACGCCTACCAGCAGGGGGGTAATTGAATATTCATGGTTTCGGTATCTTCATGGATTGCATAACTCACAGGACCTGCCCAGAACCATCCCACCGTGATGTCCAGGGGCACTCTGTATAGTCTGAATGTACAGAATACTGTGTAAAATGCAGGAAAAAGAAAGAGGGAAATCAGTATTCCCATCTTGCTCCAGAAAGGAAACTATTTGGCTGCAGTTTTCAGCATCACTATATGGTACCTGAACAGCCTTAGCATGTGCAACATTGTAGCTCTTTTCACTCCTCAAACCCTCAGATATTTTGCTTGCTACAGATACAAGAAGTCATCATTGAAACACAGGCATTTAATAGGTAATATATGACAGTTTTTCAATAGACTGCAATACAACATGCAGCAAGAAGCGAAGAAAATTTCTTTAACTGAATTCAGAGAGATGATGATATTACTTCCAGGCATAGATGTAGTGGGATACCAAAAGTAATATCCTTTTATCTTGACAATCAAATTTTGATGACAACATGTGGGCAAGTAGGTCAGATAAAGCAGCGGTATGATGCCTGTACCCTACATTTCCTTTCCCTTACACCTTCCTCCCTATCCATCCTTCCACCCTTTCTGCAGCTGGAGAAAAAACCAAACCAACCAAAAAAAACCCCAACCCCTCAAAAACCACTGATGAGTTTCTTGACGTTTTTCTGAAATAATTAAGTAATTAAACTTGAGCAAATCAGAGTAATATTTTTCCAACTATTTTTGTCATTGAGGAAACTTGAAAATACCCCATAAAAGCTAAGATATGACTCCAGTCTGTGACAAATCATGTGTCATCAGTCACTGCCATGAATTTTCTTCTGTTCTTGGTTCTTCTGACTGATTGCACTACATTTAAGCTATAAAATATTTAATTGCTATCTTTCTTGGCTTCTGCACATCTGTAACTCACCTTGAAGCCACCTAGTTTTTTATCATGGTAAGATTAAGTCCCTCTTACTAATCATTTTCACATTTATAGCATTTCAAAATTATGTCATCTAAAAGTATTTTTTTAAAGGAAGACCCAGTGGCGCCATTTGCACCTCCTACTTTTTCCTGAAAAGAACACAGCATGATGGCTCCTGTATTCCTTCCAGCTGACACCGACACAAATAAAAGCACAGTACACCTTTATTACAATTAACAAATAAGAGAAGGATAAATTCATGCAACAATTCACATTCTCTGCTAACAGCAAAAGATGTTTCAGATAATAGTATCTTCAGGCTGTGGATATTTCAGTGCTGGGACTTAATGTTGTGGCATTCTTCAAAAACAATTTATTCACACAAATAAGATTAATAATTTTAATGTACTCTTGGATATACCACACCAAAACACTGACAAAGGGCCGTGTTGAACACACCATAGATCACTCACATTATAGAATCACAAAACGTTCTGACTTGGAAGGGACCTATATAGGGGATCATTGAGTCCAACTCCTGGTGGGACTCCTACCCAAAACCCTAGTGCTAATCTCAGGGTCATGACATCNGGGGATTATATTGCACCCCTACTCCTTCCTTCAGTCCTGAAGTCCAGTTGCCCTGCAGACAATCTGTCTTACTGTTAAAAACAGAGGCAAAGAAGGTATTAAGTATTTCTGCCTTTTCCTTATCTCTAGTTACCATATTCCCCTCTGCATCCAGTAAGGAGTCTTTTTGCTGTTGATGTATTTGTAGAAATATTTCTTGTTGTCCTTTACAGAAATGGTTAGCTTGAGTTTCGTCTGGGCTTTTGCCTCTAATTTTTCTCATGCATGACTTGACAACTTCCTTAAAGACACCCTGACTTACCTCCTCTTTTTTCCAAAGGCTGTATATCCTCCTTTTCCCCCCTAATTCTTTCATGACCTCCTTTCTCATCCAGGCTGGTCTCCTACCCTTCCAACTCGCCTTTCGGTACATTGGGTCTGCCTGCCCCTGTGCCTTCGTGAGCTCATTCTTAAAGTATGTCCAGCCTTCCTGGGCCCCCTTGCCATTACGGGCTGTTTCCCATGGTACCTTCTAATTAAATCCTTAAACAGTCTGAAGTCTGCCCTCTGGAAATCCAGCATGGAGTTTCGGTTCATGCCCTTTCTCATCACACTATCATTCAAGTTATTTGAAACTATAAGATATAAAGCTGTAACAAAGCAATGAGCTGGGGAAACTGTGACTTAGTCTTTTAAAATAATGGGCTGCCTATATATGTTCATTTCTAATTTCTGAGATTCTGTTCTGACCCCTAAGTGCAGGGCTGGTCCTCACTACAGCAGCCCTCCTGTCCACGGAAGCAGTAAATTAAGAATACAGATTTGTTTTAAGGCTTTCATTCTTTTTCATGTTTTTGAACTGTCTTTATATTCATGTAGTAGTCATGTTGTCGGCTAATTAACCATTGGTCTGTGCATATTTGATCCTTCCCATTGCTTCTTTTTAGTCTATCTGCTAAAAATCATGGGTTATACCAGCATGTCAAGCATGAGAACAAAAGGCAGAAAGAGGCACCAGTAAATTACGTGAATCTGTGACAGGCAGGTAGAAGGGAAAGGTTAAGTGGGGGACGTTATAATGCTGCAGTGATACTTGGTTGAATTACTGCAGTTGAACCTTTCTAAGAAAAGGTAACACAGAATTGTAACTATTTGATGTGAAGTGATTTATTTGATGTCTAAGTGGGCAGTTAATTAAACACAAGATTTAGGAATTATAAGATTTCTTTATAATTTTGAACATATTGTCTGGAAAGGTTTTAGTATTCTTTACTGTGCTGCAGTGTCTCTTTTTGCAAAATAGACCTGCTACTTCTTTCAAAATCTAATTAAAAGGCTCATGTTCATGAGTGTTCATAGAGTGCTTTGAGGTGTTGAGCAAGAGACGATATGCAAATACGAGGAACTGCTACACTTACATTAAACTTTTGTCAGTAAATGTTCATTTAATCATTAAACCACAAAAATGTATACAGACTTCTCTGAAAGAGCTTATTCCTGAAAAAACAGAAACACTGAACCCAAAAGTTGAATTCTTTCATTCCTAGTACCCAGGAACAGGAAAGCTCATAGAACTTGAGAGTCACCTGCTGTCTGGATAAAGGCAAATAATTCTAAATTTCTGTGGGCATTACAAAGCACAAACAAAGAAGTATTAAACAGAAAAAAGAAAATTGTTAGGGTAAATTACACTTGAGAAAGTCACCTCTGGAGTCTCAGTGGGTTCCATTCTTATTTTCCAATTCCATAATACAGTAACTGGCTTAACTCCTGTACTTTTGAAGTCGGTGTCAACTTATCTACAGTGGGAATGATACAAAGCCTCAGCTAAGAATAAAAAGTCTAGTGTTTAATGTGTTTCTGATTCCCAGTTCCTTTCTCCAGCTTTCGTTATATGCTTAGGCCAACAACAGAATATATGCAGTATGTTTAGAAAATTGTCACCACAAATGTTACCATTTTTTGACAGATTTCCTAGATACTTATTCATATTAACCAACATCTGAGATGACCATAAAAAATGTATCAACCTAAAATCTAAATGCCAGTTAGAAAGTGCCATTCCCAAGGGAGGCATAACTGATTATTGTTTTCTTGCACTTCCCTCAGAACAGAGTGGTCTACAAGTGATGAAATAGTAACTGTGAATGTACTTATTGCAATTAATTGATATAGCTGTCCCCCCAGGGCTAAATTTTCATTAATGCTTGTGTGTACCTTTCCTGGGAGCAAAATAAATCATTTTATGGTAACATGCATCCAACATTATCCATCTATAGATACTTCAAGAAGTTACTTTTAATTGTAATGTTTAAAAAATATTCCAGGAAAAGGCCTAATGTTTTATTGTGGATCTTTAAAAATACTTCCACATCTGTGTGTGCCCTCTTACACTTCGTTGCGCCTTGGCTGTATGTATGGTATTTGTAAAATCACCACTTAGCTGACCCATAGCCGTCTTTAATGGCATTCTTGTATGCTTTGTAAATTGGGACACATAATCTAAATAGGACTGTTTTTCTTATGTCTCTGAGTGAATTCTGTTTGAAACTTTCAAACTTTCACCATTCAGAGTTGCTCAGATTTATTTCAGATGGAAGAAATGCACTGAAGCTATTTGGTATAAATATTTCACTCCAATACAAGCCATAGACAGAAAGTGTGTTACAAAATCTGGCTGAGGAAGGACTGCTACTCACTTATTTATGAATGTAAACTGAAAAACCAAGTAATTCAAAGACCTTCAGAAAGGTTTGGAGCACAAGGTGTCCACAGATTTCCCAGCCCGAGTATATTGCCTTCACTAGGGACCTCCATCCCTCCTAGTTTTGTCCTCTACTTCATCTAAAACTTCTACTTGTCTTTTGTTCACTTTCATTTTCAAATATTTAAGTGGAAATTCTACTGCTTGTACTACACGTGCTGTTCTAAAACCTTTCAGGACTAAGAACCTTCATGATTTACCAGGTGAATACTTGGAATCTGGTATTATATCCAAGCATTGCTGCTTGAGAGACTTTGTGTTTATATTCCTTGTATACATTACAATCAGCTTCTTTTGTTACTGTTGGCACTTTTATTATTCAGATGTTGTATATTTAGTGATGTAGTGTCTGGATCAAGGCTTTTTGTTTCCTTTGACTTAATTAGGGTGATGTATTAAGGGTGTATAATTTGGAACTAGAAGCTACAAATATCTTAACTGCACCTTTCACCCCCCAGCCCTCTCAACTCACTCTCATGACAATTCTCATGCATTTTGTAATGCCCAGAATCCCTTTCCTGGGAGATTTTCCAGGATAATTACTAGAATATGTTCATTCCATGCAAGATGTTGATATTGGAGCAATTGTTAATTATATTGTCTGTGAATATGCCTATAATACATTATCAAAACTGGAACTATTTTGTGGCAAGGAGCAAAATACAGATGTGGCCAGTCAAATTGGTGGAACATTGTTTTGTTTCATCAGTTAAGCCCACAACACTATCACTTCCAAACTCTTTTTATTTTCTGCTTTATTATAGGAATTGCACATAAAATTAGTTATCAGTTTTATAACATATTGCATTGCTCGTGATGGTCAGTATTGAATTATGAGGGATGTTAGCACAATTTTCTACAGTCAAATTGCTTCCCCTGTCACCAGTGAAAGTGTTACATTAAATAGAAACAGTGACCAGGTTGCATACAATTTAAATACAGTGAACCCCTGCCAGTTTGCAGTTTTGCTCTTTGCAGGTTCAATTCTTTGCACGTAGTTTTTCTGCAATAATTCCTGTCTCTGCAGGTGCAGTGTGAACCATGAAGATATAGTATGTAAATAAGCTCCTGAATATGCAAACAAGCCCAGCCCCCCTCAGCCCCGAAGTGCACGGGTTTGTTCCTGGCAGAGCGGCAAGATGCCATCTCATGGCCTGACAATACGCTCACGGCGACCCGTGGCAGCACCCAACCCTCCATCTTGTGGCAGCAATGGGGTCCGTGACCGCTCCTTGCGATGGGAGGTGGAGGGGGAGGGTGGCAGGGCTGCAGTCGGTGGGGGCACATTCAGCCCACCCAGCTGTTTCCCTTTGGGCTTTTGCAAGCGAAGATGGCATCCTGGCTCACTTCTGAATGGAAGTGGCATGCAGCCAGCATTCACTCGCAAGCAAGACCAGGCAAATCTGCCTGCTACAAAACATCGGCTCAGCTTGGCCTTGTTCTAGCAGGGCGTGAATGCATGACTGGATTCCATGCCCCAGCCACTGCTGCCCCCTTGCCCGTTGCCTGTCATGTCTTGGGCAGCAGGGCTGTGCTAGCACTCCAGGAACAGGGCTGTGTGTGGTAGGGGTGGGTGGTAGTTGCTTCTCCAGCAGGGGACCGTGGATCAAAACTTCCAAGCATAGACTGATATGGGCAGCGAGACGGTAGGCGATGCAAACAGAGCAGCACCACCACACCCACATGGCTCCTAGTTGGCTTGGTCCCTCCATGTCCTTCCGTGGGGAAATTTAGTCCCTCTCCCATCATCCACAGCCCATGGGGACACAGACCTAGCTGCCAGTGGGGACAGGGACAGCACTGGCTGTGGGGACAGCAACACAACTGCAGGGCTGGCATCTTTGCTCTGCTCCCGAGTGGAGCCAGGATGCAGACACAATTGCATCTCTACGTGCACGGCCACATGGCATCCCTCACTGATATGGCAACCCCAGCCCACATGCCATGTTTATACATGTGGCCCAGCTCAGCTCAGCACAGCCTGAGTCTAGTGGGGGGGTGGCCCAGCTCAGCTCAGCACAGCCTGAGTCTAGTGGGGGGATGAATGGATGGATGGATTCCATGGCCCAGCCACCACTGCCTGCTCAAGCCCCGCTCCTCCTGTTCCCAGGTGTATCCTGGGCTGGGGGGAGAAAGTTTGTACGCAGTACTGGGGAGTTGTGCTGGCTCAGAGGCAAGACACCCGGGGCCCCCTCACCGCAGTTCCCTGCTTGGCTCTGCTTGGGGGATGGTCGTCACCTCTGGAGCTCCTGGCAGTGCTGACTCCCATGGGATTACTGGCCTTAGTATGGTGCAGTAGCAGTGGCAGCAAAATGCAGGAATCCTGGGACTCCCTGGACAGGAATGGGCTGAAACCGTTCCCTTTGGTCTCCTCAGCCAGCACAGGGGACAGGGTGGTCCCTGGAATGCCCCACAGAGCTCTGGGGCTGAGATGGGCATAGTGATGGGTAAGGCTTAATTGCATATTCATGAGCAGCTTATCTTCATGAATTGTGGGCTTAGCAGAAGGGCAGGGGACCCGAAGCTCAGGGGTTTGACTGTAATACATTGGCATGATTTCATTGTCAGTCTCTAGCATTGAGTCATGTGGCTCCACTTGTATCTATGTGTTGCATCTAAATAATTTTGTCCAGGGCAAAGTCCTAATAATGATGGGCTGGAGGAAGAAAATTTGATAGAATAAGATGAGGGAAACACAATACACCTCTATACTGTATATGGTAGACCACCTCTCAACTAATAAGGTATTGTTTGTCAGTAAGGGCCCCAGAACTGTAAATGAAGTGTGAAGTACCCCATGCCTGCCCTGGTCTAAGGAGAGGAAGAGGTGATAATTGGTTGGGAATGGGGTGTTAGATAAATTTGCCGATAAGGTGATAGCCAAACAAAATGAGAAACCCTAAATCTTCTGCTTGGTCTGTAATTACTGTCACAAATAATGCTAGAGTCTTCTCTCAAGAGCTAACCAACACTGAAATTGGTCAGTATTCTTGTATTTTTCCTTTGGCAATCACCAAGACACTGCCATGATTACTTTGACTCCAGGTCATAATCTTCTTTCATTCAGATTAAATACTGTACAAAACATAAAATTTTATTGTACTATAACAGAATTATTCTTTTAAACAGTAAAAATGAGCAGAGGTTCTCACTGTTTCAACCTCTGAAAAACCTCTAAACATAGAACATAGGCATGGAACAACATATTTGCAGTAAGGAAAATGTATCCATTCCTAAAAACACTATTTCACTTCTATCTGAGGATGGATTTCCACAATAAATCTGCTGTCATGTTGTGATGTTTTGGGGTGGGATGAACATATTGTCAAAGAAGGAAGCCTACTCTGATGTCTTACAATTGTTTCTAGATATAACGTGTTATAATGTGTTATGAATTCTTTGAACTCAAAAGACATAATGAAATAGAGTAGTTGAAATTGTGGACGTAAAGGACTGTGGAAGACTCAGTCAAACCAAATCAGACCAGGACAGTTACCAGCACTGAATCATGTCAGCTTTAATTAACCAAGTCTTAGAAACCTCCTAGGTGACATTTGCTTATGAAAACATCGGGCCCTTCACCGTGCTATGAAATAACTGCTCCTCAATGGTTCCCATTCATCACACATCCTCCTGCAAGCAGGATGCATTGGAGATGGTATTAGAAGCAATGATTACTATTGCAAGTTTATACTGATTATATACCGAGAAGTGTACACTGAGAGTATATGTACACTGCTGTACGCTGTGTACTTCTGAATGTTATTAACTTTGGGTATTAGTACTAACTCATTATTTCATAAATGTGCAAACTTGCTGCTATGAAATTGAATTTGTGTGTTGCTGTAATAAGTAGAAAGACCCAATCAGATCACAGTAACAATTAACTTAGTAATATGCAGTCGCCAACATGTTAGCATATTGTTAGGCAGTGCCCCTTAGAATTTCTCTGATGCTTTCACTCCAAATGTCAACCTTTGATCGAGAGGAGATTGTGCTTTGTTGTTAAATGGTGCACGATGTGAGACAGGTTCTTGCACCATGTGAAAGTGTTCTTGCTACGGCAAATAGGAGGAATTGAACCATGTACATAAACACTTAATTGGAATATTCCTGTTATTTATGTTTGGTGTTTGTAAACAGGAAATCAATAATTAACGTCATTAAAATATATGAAAGGAAGAACTGGGGGCAGTGGGGAGAAACAACAAAAACCAAGTGTCACAAAGGCATGGACAGCTTAATGTCTGCCTCTTTGGGGAGAGATGTGGTATCTCAGAAGGAGCATGAGTTAGACTGCATGGCATGTTTTCCTCCCTCCATTTTCAATTAGCATCTCTTGAAATACTCAGGAGCTGTCAGCACTTGACCAGGAACTACAGTTCCCACCTTCTGTCCTGAAGAGAATTCAAAAATCTACTTTAAAGGGGAAAAAAAATTACAGTCATACCTCTGTACTCACGGGATTTGGGTCTCTGTGGGTTCATATGAAACAAACCCGCAAATAAGGATGCGCCATTAATATGGCAAATTACTGCCATAAATATAGTGACTTTGGAACACTGAAACATGCTGGGGCCCCTCAGGGCGGCAGGAGCCTCAGAGTCAGAGGTTTTTCCCTTGAACTGCAGTGGCTACACTGGTCCCTGGGGACAGGAAATCACCCATTGCATTCCAGGTGCTGCAGCTGCTGGAGCGCTTTGCCTGGGGCTACGCATATACAGGTACTCTGGCAAGTCCATGCTGGCTGCCATGGCCGGAATGGGACCGCATGGTGCCATATGTTACAGTTTAAGACTTCCTCAGTCCTGAGACAGGTGTGTGGCTGGCCCCACCCGCACACTGAGATGGTGCAGGACTGAGCCATCCGATGGAACTATACACCTGTCAGTGAATCACTGAATAAAAATTGCAGAAAAAATTTACGTGAATCACTGAAGACACGAATGTGAAGGTGTGAATTACCAAGGTATGGCAATGACTATCTAGCTGGTTTGATCAGTTTTTTTTCACAGATTAAGTAATTCATGTGTTTTATCATTTGTTACTGTTGGAAGTCACAAATTACTGAAAAGAAGCTGAGCAATAGACAAGCTTTAGCAACAAATCAGTTATTTTTGCAGCCTGAAGCCTTTTAAAATGCAATGTAGATAATGCAAAAATAAGAAAAAATGCAGATGTCTACTGCAACTGTGAACATGAAAGAAGAGTTGCAAAGAGGGAAAGCGATCTGTAAAACACAACCACAATGAGCTTATTTCCTCAGGTTGTAGAGGAAAATTAAGCAAACATAAAAAAGATCAGTAGGTACTGATAAAAGGTTTTAAACACTGGCTCTCCATGCTGTTAATAGTTTAAAGAGAGCTAGTTTTACAACTGCTTCCTTACCAAATCTTTGCCTTCTATTGGGCCATTTTTCTCTAGGATTATTATTTTTTTAATCAGGGTAGGAGATTTAATGGTGAATGAAACTAGAAATAAAAAGAAATAACAGTGATGCAGAATGACACTTAGGCCACTAATGCAAAGAAACAACAGTTAATGCCAGCTTTCTTGGCATATTTGTGGTGTAGGGTAGTGGTGCTCGGAAGTGATTAAAGGATTTTTTACCCTTTTAATAATACTAAATAGAAAGTCTGAAGTTTTTAATTTCATAATCCTCTCACTTATGCTGATATTGTTGACAAAACCAGAATAATGTAATTATTTACATGATTGTAGGTATTTATCTGTCTTCCAGTAGTCTCAACAGGAAGGCAACTCAGTCTTGCTTGGGTCCTGAAGCTGTGGCTTAAACTTTCTTGCAACTACAGTTGATCCCCTTTTTCCACGGTAGTGCGGGTGTGGTCCTCCCCCTGCAAAGCCCTCTGTCCGCGTACATGGGCAGCTCATTAATATGTAAATTTTCCCTGTCCATCATTCCATCCCCTCAGCTCCAGAACGGCTGCTGGGCATTCCTGGAAGCTCCTCGTGTGACATGAGTGGTCAGGGAAGTGAAGAGTGTCTCCCCTGTGCCAACCCCACCTGGGGAGACCCCAGGAATTGTAACAAAAGGGTCCCTGAGTCACAGCAGCGGGGAGTCCTGGGCTTCAACTGTCACCACTGCAGCAGCTACAGCAAGTGGAGGAGGCACCGCAGGGCTGTATGTACTTCTGATAGCTCCCCACCACATTCCCTCTGGCGGGACATATGTGGCACGGCACAGCAGCGACTAGGATTTGCACTGCAGAGCTGTGCCAGCCCACAAGCACAAGCAAAGCTTCTGCTGCCATCCCACTCACACATTTCAATGCCAAGTGCCTCTAGATGAAAAAAAAGTAAATATGTCCAAACCTGGGAACTGGGGAATTTTTTTAATACAGGTGAGCCTTTGACAGTTTCCCATAATAAGCTTCAGAAGAAATTCTCTAAGTGTGGACTGGATAGGAACTTTTTGTGTTGAGTTAGAAATTGGTTGGATGGATGAGCTCAGAAAGTGTTGGTAAACGGTGCCACATCCAGGTGATGGCCAGTCACTAGTGGAGTCCCACAGAGATCAGTGTTAGGTCCGGCACTGTTCAACACCTTTATTGATGTTATGGACGGGAGAATTGAGTATACCATTAGCAAGTTTGCGGATGACACTAAGTTGGGGGAAAATGTTGAACTGTCAGAGGGTAGAAGGGCACTTCAGAGGGACACTGACAGGCTAGAGAGATGGGCAGATTCTAATAGTATGAGATTTAACAAGTCCAAATGCTGCGTTCTTCACTTTGGACATAACAACCCACGCATTGTTATCGACTGGGGGACAAGTGGATGGAGAGTGGTCACATGGAGAGGGATTTGCAAGTAATGATTGACAGATAACTTAGTATGAGTCAACTGTGTGCCCAGGTGGCTAAGAAGGCCAATGGTATCCTGGCCTGTATCACGAACAGTGTGGTCAGTCGGACTAGGGAAGTTATCCTTCCCCTGTACTTAGCGCTGGTCAGACCACATCTTGAGTACTGTGTCCAGTTCTGGGCTCCCCAGTTTAAGAAAGATGTTGAACTGCTTGAGAGCATCCAGAGAAGGGCAACAAGGATGGTAAAAGGACTGGACAATAAGCCCTATGGGGAGCACCTGTGGGAACTGGGACTGTTCAGCCTGGAGAAGAGGAGGCTCAGAGGCGACGTCATTCGTGTTTACAACTACCTGAAGGGAGGTTGCAGCCAGGTGGGTGTGAATCTCTTCTCTCAGGCTGCCAGCACCAGAACAAGAGGACATGGCTTCAAGCTACTCCAGGGGAGGTTTAGGCTGGATGTTAGGAAGAGGTTTTTCACAGAGAGAGTGATCTCCCAATGGAATGGTCTGCCCAGGGAGGTGGTAGAGTCGCCATTCCTGGAGGTGTTTAAGAAAAAACTGGATGAGGAGCTCAGTGAAAAGGTCTAGGCGATGGGAGGCTTGGATGGATGGAGGTGGTGCCCATGGTTCCACGCTTGTGGGTTCAATACTTGGGTGGGCGTTCTCTTGGGAGTTGGACCAGATGATCCTATGCATCACTTCCAACTCAGAATAACCTGTGAACTTCACATCTCATATCACACCTCTCCAGAGCTATTCACATTTACAAATGAGGAAACTAAGGGGAGAGAGCGGACAGTGGCAAGACACCCAGAAAAACATACTGCAAAATAGTGGCAAAGATGGATTAGTTCAGGAATGTTTGCTCACAGTCCTCAAACCTCTATCCATTTAATCTCAGTGGATTCTTCAGGACAAAAAGGAGCAGAACTTACATACTACACTATGTTGCTGAAATAAACATTAAAAATTAGATTTTTCAGTGAAAACTGTAATTCTTGATAAATACACATCTTATTGCTAAGTTTTCTCGAGGACAGATAAATGCCAAAAACATTCCTGGGTTAAGGTCCCTATTTAGTCGCTTTTGTATTTTGGGAGCATAGAGGCCCTCCACTAATCACTTTTTGCATTAGAAATAGATTTCCAAAATGACTAGACACAGATTTGCTTGATGTTTGCAGTTGTAGGACCCACTGTGTAGATACCTTGGATAACTTTCAAAACACTTCTCTTCCTTCCCCTTCATTTAGTCTTCATTTAACTCTGCCTTTTCCCCCTATACTCCCACACTCTTTGTTCCCCCACCACAACCACTTTGGTTTAGACTAGGTGGTGATGATGGAAAGAGTATGTCTCTGCAGTTCAGCAATACAATTTTTCTTCAGGTAACAAAAAGACATTTGCTAATTTCTCTCTTGAGTGGGTCTTGGAGACTTTCCAAGGCTCAAACAAAGAAAGCCTTGTTAACTACTTCTACAGCATATAAATGTTAAAAAGTTTCAGCTTATGGTTCAGAGCATTTTTATTATCCAAATTAGGCAATTCTTCTATCAGTTGGCACAATCTGCCAGCAAGAACTCCAAAGCATGTTTCTTCTGCACACCTCTTGTTCCAAGGTTTGATGTAATAGCTGGCATCTTCTCTTTCATGCCTGCCAGCAAGAGAAATTGTGCACATGTGGTACCCTTTCCCCACCATCACAGTCCACCTGCTATAGAACAAGGCACGGCTGCAGACATGAACACACCAAGACCAATCCTGGAAAAACAAGGCCATTATGGGCAATTCTGTTCAGAAAGGGATTGCTGTTCTCAGAGCAATGTGAAAGCAAGCAACCAAGCCAGTTGCTCCCTGAAGCATCCTCCAGGCCACAGCTGCTTCCATGCATGCACCCAGGATGTCCAGTTTCAAAGGCTGCTTGAATACAAACATGCAACTGATGTCTGTTTTATATTTTCCTGTCCTCAGCTTGCTCAAGTCATGCATGGCATTCAGGAAGCCAACTGGATATTTCCTACTGACTTCAGCTGGATCTGAATTGTGCCCCTGCGGAGTGGTCTTGTTGTGACAGTTTTTGGAAGAGCAGTGAAAGGATAGCTTTTAGCTGAGATGGTGAAACCATGTGTATGACACGGAAAGATGAGCTGGGAGCATGTTGGGAGTTTAAGCTCTGTGTCTGTTCCTGAGGACTGCCACATAGTTTGAGTGATGTGCTACAGCAGCCAGCCTGCAAACACCTCATGTATTTAAGAGATGAAGAAACATTTATCTGCTAAGTAATCACTGGCACTCAAGGGTATTCCTTAGTAAGCATATATACATCCTTATTGACAGGTTCTAGATAGAGTTACTGATCCACCATGAAGACAGGAGACAACTCACTGCTTGCACAAGCCAAGGTTATCATGTTGTTAGCCCAGACAGATACAACTTCTGTCCTCCTTTTTAATGCATTAAAAGAGTAACTCGGAAAGGAAAGAGTAATCTAATTTGGTTTCTGTAAGGGATAAGAAGAGCTTCTTTCTTTCTACTTGTAAGGGAAATTACTTTACCTGCATTTCTAATCTTTGTCCGTAACAACATTAGATGCCTCTGTCTTTACCAACTGTTTTGGCTTTTTTTCCCCCAATGCTCTAAACCTATTCTACATCTTCACAGAGTATGAGTGTACAAAAACTTTTACTTTAGCTATTACAGAAATACCTCAGTTATTAGTACTGTCATATTTGTGTCTTCTCACATTCGCATAAATTTTTCCCTCAGGACTTACTCAGTTATTAATGGAGCGGTGTATAAGTCCGTGGGATGGGGCAGTCCCACACTGCTGTGGCAGGCGGCCCCAGCTGATCCTGCCAGGAGTCAGGAAATCTTTAACTGCAACACAGGGACCCACGTGGGCCCTGTTCTGATCAGCCACAGCAGCCAACCTGGACTCGCCAGCGCATATGTAGATATTCATAGCCTCAGGCATAGCACTCCTGCCAGTGCTGGCTGTTGCAGTCAAAGGGGAAAAACTCTGACTCCCACACTCCTCACTATTGCAAGGAGCTCGGGATGCTGCAGTGTTCCAAAGTTGCCATATTTCTGGCAATAATTTTCCATATTAATATCCGACCCATATTCACGGATTAAAGGTTTCATGGGACCCGTGTGAGATGCGTAATCCGCGAATATGAAGGTATGACTGTACTACTCTTTCACACCTTCCTCTCTAGTATTTTTCTTACTGTGCACCAGAAATATTAAATCTACCTATCAAGTTCTCCTGTATACTTTACAAAGAAAAGAAATCACTTAAAATATTCATGACTGCAAACAAGTCCTAAAATAGTGGTGTGACAACTTCACCTAGAAGTCATACACTTCTTCCACCACCCTTGATATGCCTCAGAGCCTGAAAAACCAAAATTTACCTATTAAGATATTATCTTTATATTTCTACCAGCTTTGGCAAAACATGAAAATTAAGGTTTTAATCTTGCTTGCCAACTTCTTAGGTCTCTTATTTCCTCAGACCAAACATGCGTCTCTCAAGATTAGCTGCAAATCTATTTGCCAAAATATGACTCCCTTTAAGATTATCACAGTTGTACAATAACTGTTAATTGAGCACAGTTACTTGCTGTTCCTAAGATTTTACAGCAATTTTGAGTCAGGAATCAGTGGTACAAAAGGTTTCAGGTAACATATTGAAAGAACATTAACTATGCTTGAAGTGAACAATTGTACAAATAAATTCAAGTTATCTTTGTCAGGACAAGAAAAGTTTGCAAAAAAGAATTGAGGCAAGACAAGATCAGGCAGCATTTACAGTTGTATAAGACAACAGATATATAACTGTAGCATCTAAATCTGTATCTCCCACCAGCAGCTCAGCATTCTGTAGCAGCAGCAAAATAACTTACACTTCAGATGGAATTTTAGCCACAAAAAATTTGGCCACTCTCTTTGTTCCTCTGAATAGGAAGGAATGCAGACTGAACTCCCAGAGGAATACCTTGTATGCACAAAAAGTAATATAAGTCATTTATCACTACTCTGATGATCTTTCCTAATGCATGTTCTCCAGGTACTCAAAAATAACACAATGTAACACACATTTTGCTACCTCAGTAAAAATATGACTGACATTGTCTCTTTACTTTAATATAGAATACACAAAAATTAATGTCAAAATGTAGTACCTTCTCTGGAGAGGAGTAGATTTATGCATACAATATCCAACAACAACAAAAAATCATCATTGCTAAATTGCTGAAGTAAACAAAATATTAGATGAGTAAAAGGAAGAGAATTGAAACTTCTAGTCTCTGGCTAACTGGTTCCAATCAGATCTAAAAGAGGCTGAAAGTCGCCACTATCAGATAGTAAGTGGACTGCATGAAATCAGCAGGTGGAATTTAGTTTAATTGCCAGTGGGCAGATAGGTCCATCTTACAGAAGCACTGAAGCGAGCAATAACTGCTTTCCCTTGCTTTTGAAAATTTCACCGTAGAACCCTGACCCACTGACACTGGCTGTCTCACAGATCCCCAAGAAGACAGTCAGGTATAGAAAGTGGATGGGTACAGAGACTTCTCCACAGATATGTCTGTGACATATTTTCTAATCAAGTTAACAAAAATCACCACAATCTGTAGTGATTTTTGAACTATAACTACCTGTTATTAGTAGCAAATTCAGTTAAAATACTAAGCAAAAATATAGCATCAAACCAAGTAAAAAATCTAAAACAAATCCACAAAAAAAACCCCCAAACAACAACAAACACACCAGAACAACTCAAACCAAAACCCCAAAACCTCCTAAAACTTTTCAATTACTTAATATTGTTTCTAAAAAATCTGCTGGCATTTGGTAATGATCTATGAACATGGAAAAATATCAGTTAGTTCTTATTTCTGAGAAAGGTTCATATGGTTTAGGGTTTGCTATTATTTTGCTTATTACTACATTTATTATTTGTGTGCAAGTTTATTTCAGAATTGCATATTCACATGCCTTGCAGCTTCAACGGTTTGATTCCTGCTGCAATCCTCTGCTTCCTAGCTGTATTGAGCAATGAAGCTGTCCAGCTGTCCTGCAGTGCTGAAAAAATGATTCAGTAAGAAGGTGATGGCATCAGATTTGATTTGATAGCTTGTAGTGTGGTTTCTCGAACTCATGAATCCTTCTTATTAAATAACCATCCATCGTGCTGGAGATGATTAACTTCTGAAGTCAAAATTAAATCAGCATTGAATCTGTACTGCTATTAGTACTGTTAATTTTCTGTTTGATGGCTGACATGCCAGGTACTCATTGTTCAATCTAACTTGAAAAGTGAAAAAAAATAATTGTGTGCACATGGGTCTTCTTATTTCAATAATACATTGGATTCAATTTTGTTTTAAAGAGTGGGTGAGAGCAGTGGGAGTTATAATGGTATTGACCTTCCCCTCTGTGGAGGATGCTAATGTTGAAAAACAATCAATATACTAAGAGACAACCAAAAAAAATGAGACCATATTTTCGCTTTTCCTCCTCTAAGATTTTTATACTGATGATGTGCCAGGAAACTCATTTTACATTAGACCAATAATTCCTTCTATACAAACTGAGTGTTACATTAGCAGCTGATGATCCACTGAGGTCGGAAGAGACCTCT
Source organism: Pitta sordida (assembly GCA_013390025.1). Classification (NCBI taxonomy): domain Eukaryota; kingdom Metazoa; phylum Chordata; class Aves; order Passeriformes; family Pittidae; genus Pitta; species Pitta sordida. Next base: position 94,302 of record WEKX01002649.1, on the reverse strand, counting down.
TGAGAAGGAAGTGAAATGAGAGAGGTTGCAGAATGCAGAACTTCACTTATTTCAGGAATACAATAAAATTCCCAAAACAATAGTTAGTTGTCACAAACAAAATACCTAGATCAAACAACAATTCTCTCCCTCTTCCTTTGAAACCACAGTTAGAAACCTATAGGCTGCTTTGAAAAGAAGGAAAAATCCACTACCTTGCCAGCTGAGCATTCCTCTTACTGTTGTTGCCAGTGTTTTCTGAGGTTTACCTTTTTGTTCATGAGACAACAACGTCTCTGCCAGACGTAGTCATAGCCAAAGTATTCACAGTCAAGATTTAGAAAATCAGCTTTTGCACCAGAACAGGAGATGGTAACTCTATTGCAGACTCTTCTAAGAAAAATACTAAGGAAGCTGGACTTGTGATTAATGTCTCAGTGTCGGACACAGCTCTCTTTCAGCGCTCTTGCAGTGCCTAATTTGTCTTTTATCTCTCTGCCTAGAGCGCCAAACAGGTTGAAAGACAGAATAGGCAGAGGTGTGAAAAAGAGAGCTGAGGAAGGGGTCATGTCACTGGAATACACCTCCACAGCAACATGTTATGAGAACATACTGCCCAGATATCTGCCCCGTGGATGTGATGTCCTTGTCATTGTGCCAACAAGCATCAGAAAGTTAAACAAATGCAACCTATCTGCAGCAAATGCAACCTATCTGCATTACCATCATGAGGGAAAAGGCCATCTTAGAGAGGCCCATTAGCCTTCCTGGAATCCTGTTGTTCTATATCTACACACCAAATCTTCAATAGCATTTACTTGATTCTAATCTTCTGCCATGCCACTGTTGTTATTTTACTGTACAATTGCAGACAGCTTGTTTTCACCATAAGGGACTCATTAAGAGTGAGTAATTTGATGCTTAATGACTTGTTAACCCTGAGTAAATATATTAAAATAATAAAGTGATAAATTCAAATTGAATTGCATTAGGTCTCGTTTTTTTGTTCAATAATGTCTTCTGTAGCAAGAGAAAGTATAATTTAAAAAGCCATTTTTGATAAAATATATCCCAGATTGGTCACACTTAACTTTCAACATGCAATCCATATTTCCTTTCTATGATTCTCACTCTTTCATTTTGAGGGATTTCCTTTTGGTTTATATAGTTTCTCAGTCATGGTGTAAGCTCTCATACAGAAGTTCTCAAACACAGCTTTTAAATATTTGAATATTATAATATCTCAAATTTTGCGGAGGGTCAGTTCCAGAAAGATGCCGCAATAAGTGAAATCTGCAAAGTAGCAGCAAATAGGGTAAAGCCGGTAAGTACAGTAAAGCCAGTAAATATAGTAAAGCTGTATTGGAAATAAAGCTGGGGCAGGGGGGTGGATCTCACAATGCATTGAAGCCACAAATGGTGAAGTGCGAAGTAGTGAGAGATTACTGTAATACTCCTCCTGCTATTCCAGTTTCACTCAATTCCATATATAGGTTTAGGAAGAATGCTGAAATTGTTCTTTTGCAGGGTTTGGATTTATAAGCAAAATAATGTGAAATAAAAACATCAACACCCAGACTGTTCTTCCACTCAGATTTTTCTATGCCTAAGGACTGCTTAATCTCCAGTGTTCCTATATCATGCCATTTTCATTATGGCCCAACAAGAGGCACTCACCATGCTCTAGCTAGTCCAAATCAATCAGAGTAACAGAAGAACGAAAACAACCACTGCTGGATACCTGCAAGTTTTAGTCTTGGTCCAGTGCGTGAAACGTTGAAATATCTAAAACTTTAAAAACAGCTGTTTGTAAACAGTTGAATTTTTACCTGCTCCAAAGCTGACTCAAAACTACCTGTGGACAATCAGGAATAAGGTGTAGCCGTTATACACAATCTGTTTTCAGGCACTATCAACAGGCACAGAAGTGAAAGGAAGCAGACCTTCAAGTTACATTATTTTAATGACCACCTTTCTTCTTGCTCTACACTGCACTGTTCTCCTGAGTTATGCTGCTCCTCTTTCAGGAAGTCTCATCAAATACCAGAAGCTTTTTTATTTTATTCAGTAGAACTATGCTTGACAAAGTTGCTGTTACACACTTGTGCTTGGGGCTTACTGAATTTAGTGACAAAACTGGTGTTGAAAATTTAAATTCAGAAACACTACAACTGCAACAGAATGGGCCAAATTTTATTTTCCTTGCCTGTTGGACTAGTTCTGAATATGATATCAGCTAAGGCAAATATTGATATTCTGACCTGAGATCAATCCTCTGCATTGTTATTGAATTGTTCATCAGGTGGGTATTCAGCTCGTAGGGGAAATAAATGCTGTAAAAGTAAGTTGTAAGAAAAGGTTAGGGTGACAGGCTGAAATGTGAAATCAAACTTTACAGGCAAACTGAAGAGTAAATACATTTAACCATTTTTATTCCTGTTCTGGTTTGAATGTTTTTTTTTTTCTCTGGCAGCGAGGGGGGCAGACTGAGCCTCCACTGCAGCCAGTAATTCAAGGTCAGAAAGCAGATAACGGCACCTCTGTGAACAACATATGAGAGAAAGAAAAAAAAAAGCTAGTAACAGAAAGTAGATGGCCAGGTCAGGACGTGTGTAAGAAGGTGAAAGCTATGAAGGTCCTCCCAGGCCTCCCAGTGAAGGGGTAGGAAGGATTCCAGGCATCCTGCTNCTCCAGGAGAGGTTGTGGGTGAATCTCTGGCATCTAGCCAGGGTCAAACCACGACAATTCCTTAATTTGGTTTGCTAGACTTACAAATTTATAGAAGCCATTACTGGTGTGGAACCTTAAAATATTTCAAATATGACTTTGATTTAATATTGAGAGAGAACTCAAAGCACTTCATGTAGTCTCATAAGAATGCTGTTTCTTGAATAGAACAAAGCAACTGTTGATTTCAGGAAAAAACCCCCAAACAAACCAATTTAAGTGTTCGTATAGAATTAAGGGAAACAGATACCTTGTACCCAAGGTGGAATTTAATGTAATATGACGAGGTTAATATCACAGCTCTCGGACAGAACTTACAGGACTTGAGGCTGCTGCTTTATTTCCAGACGGAGCTGAACTGAGAGCTCTTGCTTTAATTGATTACAAAAACTGCTGTTAGGGAATTCAGATATTTACTTTCAGGGTTTTGACTATCTGTATTTTCAAGTTTCTTAAGGACAGTTTAGCAAATAAAATCCTGCTACCTTAATTGTGTACTCTCTTAGCAAAAGTAAAACTGAGAGGATGCTCGGACATGCCAGCTAATTGATACACACACCTCTCTAGAGTGAGAAAATAGATTAAAAAGGACTTCCTTCACTATTGTGGTAAATAAACAAGCAGAAATACAGTTATAAGATGGGAGTACAGCATCACATCCTAAATCAAGATTCTGACCCATGGTACCATTCACTCAGGAGGTGAATGGTTCTCTATTTTTTGAGAACTGAGAAGTAAATGAACAAGCAAGGGATTGGCCAACTGTGGCAGATCCTTGCAGTGAAGACAACAAAAATACATTTTCTTTTTCCTGAATAGTGTTCCAAACAGACAAATCGATAAAATACAATCTCCTCAAACTTGGTTGGGGTGGCATAGGCTGTGTGACAGAGAATTGGCTGACCCAGTCTTATTCAATGCAATGAGAAGTTTGTGCTGACCTAGAGACAAAGCAGAGAAAAGAGAAATTGTACAGTTTCTAATAGAAAACTTTTTTCCACTGTTATGCTCATTTAGGGAAACCTGCTAATTGTTCAAGAGGTTAAGGTATGTTCTACTTTTCTCTTATGAACAGGAGTACATTTATTTCATCTTTATATAAAAATAATGAAGAAAGTCTGAAATCAATTTCTATCGTTGCAAAGTCAATTTAGCTCTAAATACTCTGTTTATCTACTTCTGAAGTCATTCCTTTTGTTGAAGAAAAAGGATGAGCCTGTTTCTATACTCTACCATAATAACAAAGATCTGTGCGTTTATTTAACTCTTTATAAATATAGGTAACAATGATTTACTAAATAATGCATGTAGGCTGGTAAAATATAATTTTTAAGGGGCTAAAACCCATGCTACTCCTATTGATTCCTTTATTAAACAGAGTTAAGCCAGTACTACCTCACTGGTATTTAATAATGTTACAGGAAAAGAACCTGGGATTGCAGAGAGCATAGCATTTACATGTTATACAGGAATCTAAATCCAATGAAAACAACCAAACACAAAAACCACAAACAAACAAATCATCCCAAATTCACACAAAACCCCTGGCAAAAAAAACCCCAACCCAACCCCACCAAACAAAAGAGGTAAACGGTGACAGTAGCAAGCTCTACTTTAGTTTTTATTTGATACATTCTTGAGAATAAGGTATGAAAAAACCAGTTATAGAAATTTATTGCACCTACCTCTTTCCCGGGGCAAAATTGTCTAACTCTTACTAGTACATTAGCTGATCTTTTACTAAGACAGAATATAATTCTGTCAGAGAAGACATGAATTTTATGAAATAATTTTCTTAGGGAGCACTTGAAAGCTCTCAGGTGAAATAGATAGCAGAAATGCACAACATTGTAATTATTTAGTGCATTTCCTAATGCTTTGGTCTGCTTTATTTTGTAGTATTCAAATAATTAGCAGTACAAGGGGAAGTGGCAAAAATCCCAAATCTGTCGCACCAACAATAGAGAAACCATGGTAGCATTTAAGCTCTTACATTCCCCAGTTCGCTGAATTTCAGCAGCAGGAAGTATCTCCTATTAAGCACTACCTAAATTTTCCTTTTCCTTAATTGCCATCCTTTCCTCCTTTTTATAACATTTTGTTCACTCTGCCATTCTTTTCCTCTCTTTGTGTTTATACTCAGAATGGTTTTCTAGTGAGGAGACTGGATGAACTCACATCTCTAGTGAAGTCTTATTTTCAAAGACTGAAATTAAGGATACCACAGTTATTACTTTCATTATTTCAAAGCAGCACTGAGTTTTATATTACTCTAAAATCTGTTCCAAATTCACTTTTGCATACCAAGCAATTAGAATGATAAGGAATTGATTTCTGAGTAGCCAAACTTCTCCACCTAGCCTACTTCTTATATAATAACTGCTGGCATTTTGCTACAGCAGGCAGATGAAAATTAAATGCCTAGAAAGTCAGAGTGTAAGTAGAAAGTAACTCTCTAATGATAATAGTATTTGGACATCGATCTATTTTTCTGTGTAAAAGACTGTCTCTTTATGGTACCTTCAGAGACCTGTCATTGACTAGCTTACAATACACAGCACTACAAAGATGCAGTCAGCTTAATCCTTGCATTTTATAGCCATCATCACTATAAGAGCAGTTGTATCTCTGCAAATATGAACAGCCAGTAAATTCCAGAAGGGCTATGCAACATACACAGCCACTGCCACAGTTTATAGGCAAAGTCAAATTCAAAGGAAAGTGCATGCAGAGGAATCAGCATTTTGAGAATGATGCTGAGGTGAAAAAGCCAGGCTGTGGTATTGTTTTCATTTAATACTGTATTCTCTCCCAAAACACTTTTCACCTGTCTTTTTCATTTTTAAAAGGATGGAATCAGGTGTTTTTTTGCAGATGAAAAGGTTTGCTCAGAAAAATTACAGCTGTATAGGGCTCCCTACAGAAAGATACTGGGTGTATAAGACACAGCATATAAGCAATGTGGCAATACTTCAGAGGTATGCTGCAACTTATCAGCAGCATTTTTGTTTTTCATCTCAGTCTTGCCTTTCAACATTGTCCATACAATGGTCTCCACTTAATACTCACTGCTGTTACTTGCATTGCAAGGCTACCTCAGTCTTACAATATTGCTGCATTGTAGTGTACTCCTATTTCACAGCACCACAGAATATGCTGAGTTGGAAGGATCCCACAGGGATCATCGAATACAACTCCTGGCCCTGCACAGGACCATCCCCAAGAGTCACACCATGCACCTGAAAGCACTGTCCAGATTCTTCTTGAACTTCAGTCAAGCTGTGACCACTTCCCTTGGGAGCCTGTTCCAGTGCCCAACAACCCTCTGGGTGAAGAACCTTTTTCTAACATCCAACCCAAACCTCCCATGCACAACTTCAGTCTAGTCCCTTGTGTCCTCTCACTGGTCACCTCAGAGAAGAGATCAGTGTCTGCCTCCCCTCTTATTTGAGCCTGCTACAAGGCTCTTATGATGCCCAGCAGTCCTAACCAGTACTTGATAATTCCTGCCTTCATTCTGTCAAACCATGTTTGTTGTTTCAAAGCTTCCTGCTCTCCTTAGCCTTACAACATCCCTGCTGCTGCATCCATGCCCAGTCTCTAGCCCTGGACACATAACTCACCTTAGTCTTAATGTTTCACCATTACTTTTGTTTGAAAAGTTACCAACTACATTAAAAGGACTTTTTTTTCCTAGCATGGTGCACCCTTCCTTGATTTCCAGACCACGACTACTGTACTTTTCAACTCAACCCCCTGAAGTTTACATACTCTATGAAAGTTCAGTGACTGACCATCCACCTTCAGGTAATGACTGCTGCTGCCAAGGTGGGAAGTCCATTGCACACTCTGAGGCTACGGGTCACCTGCAGCCTCCCTACCTCTCAAGTGCAAGAAATCTCTCACTGTAATTCATACGCATAAACTAGTCACACTAAAGGAAAAAAACTACTGGATCTCTTACACTCCTCTGATCCCGTTTGCCCTCCCAGAGGTGCACAGCACACTGCTTCTTGAAGAGGTGATGCCAATGAAGCTGTGGATTGGTGTGAATACGGATGGATGCATCTACTTCTCAGAGACCTAAGCACATGATTTATAATTGAAAGAAAAAAGCTTTAAGGGTAGGTGTCAGATAAAATACAAATTATTTCCAAGTGAAATTACCTTGCCTATTAAATAGCACATAAGTGTGCAAAGAAAACAGTGTCACAGAATTGTTATCTAGAAGCAGAAAGTTAATTTATGTGGTATGAACAAGAACAACAGAGAAATGGTCAGTACCTTTGAAAATCAGCTGTTTTCTGTACAAAATGGGAAAATGACTGATCTACCAATTACAAAGCTGTGAGGTTTAGTTAATGAATGATTACAAATCTTTTTCAAACCACTAATTTACAAGGTGTTTCAGACCTCGAAATTTAAAGACCTGACCCATTACCTAAATGACACAACATACTAACTAACCCAGCAGCTCTAGCATAGGTCAAAACATGCTCTTTCCTAGTAGATCAGCTAGGACATGAAATGCTCCTATAGAAAATATTTCAACTCTTTGACTGTCCATGATCTTCTTTGATTACTCGCTGGCTGGGGGTGTACAAGATAATAATTTGTTAGGACCCACATGATGATTGGAAAAAGACAGGCATGTAGTAAGATTATATATAACAATATTTTTTTTTCATTTATTAGCTGTGTTGGTGGCCTGGTGGCTCTGCTTCATTATAATTTATGAGAATATTCATTGTAGAAAGGAAAAAAATCCAAATAAAGGAAGAGTTTGTTTTTCATACCATCCAAGGACCTCAGAAGACTGTAAGAAGTGTCTATTTTAGTCAGACTAGCCATGGTAATAATAATGCCACAGGATAGGATATAAATTGGCTGCCTACATGGGAAATGAATATTCATCTCCCAAGTATCTTCATAGCCTTTGTGAGGTAGTTGGTTTCATATCTACACATTGTTTCTCTTTGGGTCAGTAAGTCAGTAAGTCTACATATATTACCCATCTCTTTATGGCTGCTTATTTCTCCTTTGTATATCTTCTTCTTTATAAAAAATCTGATTCAGTGTCTAGAGCAGCCATACAAGTACAATGTTTTCCCCATGTAACTACTGCTCATTAACTTGTTTGAGTAACTCTACAGGAGCTTCAAAGANATGATTGACAGAAAACTCAGTATGAGCCAGCAGTGTGCCCCGGTGGCTAAGAAGGCCAATGGCATCCTGTCCTGTGTTACGAACAGTGTGGTCAGTCGGACTAGGGACTAGGCGCTGGTCAGACCACATCCTGAGTACTGTGTTCAGTTCTGGGCTCCCCAGTTTAAGAAGGATGTTGAGCTGCTTGAGAGGGTTCAGAGAAGGGCAACAAGGATGGTAAAAGGACTGGACAATAAGCCTTATGGGGAGCACCTGTGGGAACTGGGACTGTTCAGCCTGGAGAAGAGGAGGCTCAGAGGTGACCTCATTGCTGTTTACAACTATCTGAAGGTGCAGGTAGCTGTAAACAGCTAGGTGGATGTGAATCTCTTCTCTCAGGCTGCCAGCACCAGAATGAGAGGACATGGCCTTATGCTACGCCAGGGTATGCTTACACTGAATGTTAGGAAGAGGTTTTTCACAGAGAGAGTGATCTCTCAGTGGAATGGTCTGCCCAGGGAGGCGGTGGAGTTGCCATCCCTGGAGGTGTTTAAGAGAAGACTGGATGAAGAGTTCAGTGACATGGTCTAGTAGTTGGGAGGCTTGCATGGATGGGTCGTGGTGCGCACAGTTCCACTCTTTGGGGCCGGATCCCTGCGTGGGTGTTCGCTTGGCAGTTGGACTAGATGATCCTGAGAGTCCCTTCCAACTCAGAATAATCTGTGAACCTGTGATATCAGCTGGGGGATAAGTAGCTAGAGAGTGGTGAAAT
>WEKX01002649.1:64742-85453 GCA_013390025.1 Pitta sordida | reverse complement strand
CTGCGGGAACAGGGATTGTTCAGTCTGGAGAAGAGGAGGCTCAGAGATGTTTACAGGTACCTGAAGAGAGGTTGCAGTCGGATGGACGTAAATCTCTTCTCTCAGGTGGCTATTACCAGCACAAGAGGACATGGTTTTAAGGTACGCCAGGGGAGGCTTAGACTGGATGTTAGGAAGAGCTTTTTCCCAGAGAGAGTGATCTCTCAGTGGAATGGTCTGCCCACGGAGGTGGTGGAGTTGCTATCCCTGGAGGTGTTTAAGAAAAGATTGGATGGAACTCATTGACATGGTCTAGACAATGGGAGGCTCAGACGGATGGAGCATGGTTCACATGGCTGCGGGGTCATGGGTTCAATCCCTGTGTGAGCATTTGCTTGGGAATTGGACTAGATGATCCTTGTGGGTCCCTTCCAACTTGGAATATTCTGTGAACCTCTGACTGCAAAAAAGTCAGTCTTCCCCCGTTTTGATTAGTTAATAAGCAGGAATGTTTTCCAAAATGAATTCTTCAAATCTTTATGCATCAGGATGCATATTTGCTAGGAATGAGACTCAGAGGTGCTTTGAGGGCAAAAAAGATCAGTGACAGTAACAACTTTCCTAGATAATTGAAAGAGACATGCAAAGTCCTGAAAAGATCAGCATCCATCATCTCTCCTCTTTCAGTCTAGCACTGACATTTTCTTTCCATATCTGTTCAGAAACATCCTCTCTCACTACCTTAAATTCATTGCCCTGTATTGAAGTGTAGTGCCTCTGTGCATTGCTAATCTGCTCTCACATCTGGTTTTAGAGATGACCAAATTCTACAGAGGGGTGAGGTGACTCACGTAGATACAAAATCTTATAATGTTCTGTCTGAATCTATCAGGATGACAGGATCCTGACAGGACCCTATTGTGCTGGTCTCAGCTGAGGCAGAGCTAACTGTGGTGCTTGGTTACCAGCTGGGATGAGACCATGACACCTATGAATAATGCTGTTGGAATAGTATCGGTAGCACGTTTGTCAGAATAAGATCGCATGAAACTCTGAGTTTGGCTACAGCACTTAGAGCAGTGGAAAACCAAAGATTTGTCTGTGAACTCTGTAGGAGCTGGGGGCTGCTACCTGCCACAGTGTTCAGGCACCTCTGTGATTAGCAGGTGATTACCTGACTATGACCAGGTGACCAGTCCCTGATGTGTGTTATGGAGCTCCAACTCCCAAGGCAGCAAACCTTGGACTTTTGATTTTCTGACTGGAAGCAATCCTTGAACCAATCTGACCTACTTTACTTGTAGATAAACAACAGGGACAGGTACTACTGATCAGCTACAAATTGATTTTTGCTGCAAGGAGTGGAGTTCCACTGAAGTCCTGGGGACTTGAATGCCATAAAGAGATGGCACAGTGGTGTTCAACAGAAATACTACAAAGGATTGACTAAATGGAACAGAACATTCAGTTTAGTGAGGAAGTGACAAAGGATTACAAGTCAGGAGGTGCTTCGAGCAGGCCTCTAGGACAATGTGATTAAGCTGACTTTACTCCCATACATGGCCCAACAACAGCAGATGAAAACACCTGTTTATGATCTGCTTCAAAATGTGACAAGCAAAAAGCAGTAGAAAGGATGGAACTGTGTTCCATTCTGAGCTCATGGTGCAGTAGACAGGGTTCAGTCATACAAAAATAATTTCTACTCCCCCTGCACATTCTGTGACACAGAGGACATTAGATGCCTTACTGAGCAGCTTCAATAAGGGAATGAACAATTTATGAAAACCTGGTAAGCTGAGAGGAACTGTAAAGAAACTCTTCAAAAGGAGACATCTCAAGGAGTTTTAAACAGTACATAAGAAGAAAAACAGAGAGCAAGGAGATATTCTATAATGTTTTTATATCCAGGATCAACTGCTAAAGACAGGCAAGGAAAGTGCCTGTCACCCAAACACTTTGAATCTGTCATCCAGAATTCAGGCTTATCCTGGATTTAAGCTTTTTGCTTACGTTTAAGATGACTGTGCTTCACTTCAAACTCCTGATCTGTGCTTTGAGCGGAATAAAAAGACAATGTTAGAGCCAAGTATTAATTAGAAAGTAATAGATGGAAGAATTTACTATTCCATCTCCCTTTTTTCTCTCTGTCACTTGCCTACAACCTAGCTCTCACTCTTCCCTCCCAAAGTCAATACATATTTTTAAGAATTTGTTGAAGGAATACTTCTACGATTTGCTGTAACTGTATATATATGTGAGCCTCACAATCCTTGATTGAAAGAGAAGNTATTTTTAAGAATTTGTTGAAGGAATACACCTACGATTTGCTGTAACTTGATTGAAAGAGAAACTTACCATGAGTAAGACATTTTTACAAAGTTTTGTGAGACTTTTTACTGGGATGCGGTGTTATTTTCTGTAACAATTTACAGAGTGAAACAGTGAGGAATAGATCTTGGATGGTCTACTGTAAGATTTTCAGCCCTGGTTCTATTCTCATCTGAACAAGAAAATAAAAGTCTGGACTTCAAGTATCTTCTCTGAAGGTTATACATAGTGATAAGTCAGAACATCTGGAAGCATTAAAACTTAATTAACAACATATCAGGGGCAGTTGTCTATGTTTTGTATTTAATATTCATCAGGTTTTGCTATCTCAAACTCAGCAATTTCCACGGCTGACAGATACCTGCAGTCCGACAATCTATCAGTTTATTTAAATACTGAAGCATGAGAGGTCTCTTACTAAGGACAGAAATGCAGGTCTGTAACTTTAAAAAGTATTCTTGACCATACTGACATTAGAGTATGATCATAGAACCCTCAGGGACTGTAAGGAAAACCAGAATTAATATATATCAAGATAAAAAATGCAAGATGGTTGCTTATGACATATTTTGGATTTTGCAGTTCTACTTCCTGTTGTCTTTTTTTTTTTTTTTCTAGGTAGGAGCAGGAGCTACAACAATTGTTACCAGCTACAACTTTTGAGACTTATTTTGAAATGGTTCATCATTGAAGTGAGACACTTTTGCCTCAGACCTGATCACGGAGCAATAGAAATTGTGTTCTTTCTTCATTATGCTTAGTTATGTAAAATCTTTTTTTTATACGGGTCTAAGAAGAAAGAGAATTAGCTCTAAGACACCCATGATCTCTGTATAAATCTGAATTCATTCTGTTTTAATGAAAACTTTCTAGTTGTTGTGTTTTAAACAGGGTATCAGCAAAACTAAAGTCTTACTGTAACTCCTAGGCTAAGGATACAGTCATTGCAATGGATAAGCATCTGCTCAGCTTAAGACATAAGTAAATGTAAATCTGAAGTGAAAAAAGTTAGAGAGGTTGTTTCATTATGCATTTCTTTCTTCTTTCCCAACACTTTGAAAACACTAAGGCTAGCTGAAAAAAACCCACAGGCATAGACAGTGACATAGCTCCTGTGATGGCTTTAAGGTCTTCCTGACATGCTTTTCATTCTAAATTGTGGTGCAAGTATTAAACTTTCATTAAAGGGGAAGAAAAAACTCATTTTTATCTCTTTGCCTTGGACATAAACAGCTATCAAAATACAACCAGGTCTTGTGATGGTGTCCTGTTAATCCAATTTTACAGAAACCTCTCTGCAGCCAGGCAACAGCAACATATAAGACGGAACTCAGCCTCCATCTCTGACATTACTGTCAATTATGGATACTTTAAATGTTAAAATTACCAGGGAGAACTTAAACTAAAACAAAACAAAACCAACTAAGCAAGAAGTGCAAAAATGCAATACAATTAAATGCAACCCTCTCAATTATACAGCACTGCTACAGAGTTAGAGAGATGGTTGTTGGGGGCTTGTGAACATTTTTCTAAAGTGCTATTTAATATTAATCTGCACCCAAAGTATGGCAATCTAACTTCCTCTACAGAATCAGTTTTCTGGTTTTCAATGTATAGCAATTTCTACCCATGAGAAAGAGTGGATGTTGTGAAAGTCAGAAACCACTGAATAGCAGATCTTAAGTTCCCTAGCAAGAAAAAGGGTAAAAACCTGTGATATCTCTAACCATAAATATCCCTAGAGGGAAGAGAGTCATGAGAGAGGAAGAAAAGTTAAGCTAAAGGGTAACACTGGCTGAAAAAGAAATAGTACATGGGCTAACAGCACACCATGGAATGCAAATTAGAAACCCTGTCTCCTCATTATGGGATTTGTGTTTCACAGCGCCTTCTCAGTAACACAGTAGACGAAATGCAATGAATTAAGAGACAGAGTAGTATGTTTATTGAAGGGAATTAAATGGTACAGCTACTTGCAGTAGTAATAGCTTAGGCTCAGTGACCCACAGGTCTTTTCCGGCCCTAAGGCCTACATTCTAAAGGAAGGAAATTGAGCTATGTCAGTAAGAGAAATCACCTAGACTACCACCACCTAGATCACAGTGATGACATTGTACTTGTGCTTCCTTTAATGCTGACGAGCACTCCTGCAGCCTTGGTGAGTGCTCAGGCAAGCAGCTCCCATCTGAAACAGGACAGGACCAGGCTCAGTGACAACACAGTGATTCATCCTTGTGAGCTAATAGAGATGTCATACACAGTCAGGGAACTAACTGGGAAGATTTACAGGAAAATGGGAAACAGATACTATGCTGTGCCATTTATTTGCTATGAAAACTTGTCAGCTGTCCTGGAAAGGTATAATCTTCCTAGACAACCCAAAGTAACAGCAGTCTGACAATACAGTTTACTTGTCAGAATAATCGTTATCATGCTATTACATAGCAGGCCCTGTGAACCCAGCAGTCCTTTTAATGGTGGCAGCACAAAACCTTGATGTGTGAAACAAACCCATTCTCTCTCTCACTCCCACCCATGCTAAATGCCATTACAAATCAACATTCCCCCATTAATAGCACACCACTTGCATACTACGTATATATAATGCTTATGTTTAAATTATACTTTCAGGTACAGTAGCAGCAATCTGACCTTTCTGATGAGACTTAAAACTGGCTGTAGGTTTCAGGTTTTTCATGTAATGACTTGTTTTCCTCAGTTGCTGCTGTACACAACATTTCTGGGAGATGAGCTTCAATGTTTCTGGTTTAGTCTAGCAAAAAATTACCATTTCAAGCTTTAGTACATTACCTTCCTGTAACAGAATCATCTCCGAAGCACAGAAACATCTGCCTTACATAGCAAACCCTACTAAACACATTTGAGACTGTATGGAAAGATGAAAGAACATGAAGACATATATGAGTGTTGCACAGCAGGACTAGCAATATTGAAGGACAGCTTGAACACATACATCTAAGAAGAACACAATTCTGAAGCTGTTTTGTTTTTCTGGTTGCAAAGGTGCTGGAGAAACAATATATAGAAACTGTATGTCTCCCACAGCACTGCACTTACTTGAAACCTGTCACCTGTTTATGTCACATGCCGCCATTCCAAGTTAATTTTTTTTTTTTTTTAAGTAAATGGAAGTTGCAGAGCTGTGCATCTTGCACCCCTTCCCTGCTAAAACTTATGGAATTTTTCTCACCTAAAAGGTTTCGGTTCAGTTTTGGTTCAGGCTGTATACTATTTTGTTGAAAGCAAACAGTGTCTGCTAAACACTTTGAAGAAAAAACAGACTCTCTAGACTGCAAATGCTTACATTCCTGCAAATATGCTTGTATGCAAAGGAAATAGTACAAAGAAACATAGAAATACTTGGGTCTCATTTAGTGTTCTGTATAGCAAAGCACTTTTAGTCCATCCATTCACATCAGAGTATGCATTACCTCACAAGGAGCACACAGCCAGTTTCAGTTAACTACAGCAGAAGGGAATACTGTAGGAAGCTGCTTTTGTTGGAGAATCTATCCAAGCAATTCATGAACACTGAAATATGACACAGTCTATGCTGTACAATATGTACTCTTAAAAGCAAAGCTTAATTTGTAAATCCTTTGCTTTCATCATAAATAAACCTTGCAAATACTGGATAGTTCTAAATCCCATTACTTTTCCAGAGTCCAAGAATATCCTAAGAGAGGACTGTGTCAAAGGAACACTTGTTACATCACTTGCTACTAAATTACATTCCAAACTTGAGAATAATAGTCCCTATTATGTAAGGCTTATTATTCAACTTTTCATTTGACATCTCCTTTGTATACCTCTGAACTAAACATGCTACCTTTTCTGAATGGAACAAGATTTTTCGTTTCATATGTCTCATTGAAGCAACACCTCTGTAGAGCAGATGGGTCCCCTCTGCACTAGACTCCATGAAAAGAAGTGGCATTTAAACATGAAGCCTTTATAACAACTGCAGATGGAAAAATAATCATCATGGCTTTCTGATCCTGGTAGAATCTGTCTGCTTGTTTCTATTGGTATGCAGTTGCAGGATGAAAGTCTGAGGACGAATAAAGAAATAAGAATAATCTTTAAAAAGCTAAAAGCCAATACTTAGTCCCCAACCTGTTACTTCTCTCTGATGTTCACAACATCACAGGTTATTCCGAGTTGGAAGGGACCCACAGGATCATCTAGTCCAACTCCCCACCAACTAGACCATGTCATTGAGCTCCTCATCGAGTCTTCTCTTAAACACCTCCGGGGATGGCGACTCCACCACCTCCCTGGGCAGATGATTCCAATGAGGGATCACTCTCTCTGTGAAAAACCTCTTCCTAACATTCAGTCTAAACCTCTCCTGGTGTAGCTTAAGGCCATGTCCTCTTGTTCTGGTGTCATCAGCCTGAGAGAAGAGATTCTCGCCCACCTGGCGGCAACCACCCCTCAGGTAGTTGTAAACAGCAATGAGGTCGCCTCTGAGCCTCCTCTTCTCCAGGCTGAACAACCCCAGTTCCCGGAGCCGGTCCCCATAGGGCTTGTCCTCCAGTCCTTTCATCATCCTTGTCACCCTTCTCTGGACCCTCTCAAGCAGTTCAACATCCTTCTTAAATATGGTAGCTGGGAAATAGTGATGGGCTGTGTGCATGCACACATGTGCATACAGACCCTCTGCACAACTGTAGAAAAAAAATCTAATTTCAGGAATGCAGCTAACTGAACAGAACTCAACAAGCGAACTACATATATCTGTCCATAATCCCACAGTGCTTTCAACAACTACAACAGCGTTTATCAGACATCTGCCCCAGCAGCTTAATATTGCAACATTTACAGTACCCCACTTTCTACTGCACAGTTCAAGAAGAAACCAATGTACTACTTGTTTTTTGTCTGGCTGCTGCACAATGTCACATGGACTACGAGGATGACTACTGCACACCAGTCACAAATTGAAGCCATTTTCTTCTATGGATAGAAAAGAGAAAGACATCAAAGTTATGCAGCTTGTCTGTGGAATTGATTTTAGCTACTTAACTCTAAATGACCCTAGTTGGGCTTCCAGTAAGAAAGAAGAAAGGGGAGCAGAAAGACATCATTAACTTAAATTATGTTATCAAGCACGGCAGCTGAAAAAAAAGTCCTGTGTGAAAAGAACGAGCGACTTTTTAGATTCCCAAAGTCAGAAAAGAATTGTATACTAACAACTGGCGTAGTACCAAGAACAATCTTCTTCTCCACTATGAAGAAAATAAGGAAGATGTATTTTAATTCAAAATATAACCTCATTCTCACAAAAAAGTTAAACATACATATGGAACCAGTTATTCCTATTCAAACAGAAAGAAGTACCCCAAAAATACACCTCTTCCATACAAAAGTCTCAGACAACTATTGAGAAATACAGCTGATCTGACAAATGTTGAGATCCATAGATTTCTAATGTCAACTGTCTATCAAGGAAATATTCTGGGATATCCACAGGTCAGCATCTCCCTTATCTAACCCTCCTTGAAGATTAAGTATGGTAGTGCCCAGTCTGCTACTTCCTGCAACTGCACCAACCATAAATGCTTAGGCCATTGGACTGCCTCTGTAGATGTGCAGGATGTGAGAAAAGTTAATTGAATGAACTAAGCACAATTGAATGAACTAAGGAATAGACTAAGCTTTCAGAAGAAGCAAAACATTCTCTTGCTTTTCCTTAACAGAAATCAATATTTTCCAAATTTGGACAGAGCTGGAGGTAAAAGTCTGCAGAAAGGTTTGTCAGAGCCAGATAACTCCAGGTTTATGTGGTAGTATGTCCACACAGTGGAGAAAAAGAAGCATGTAAAAGATGACACAGATCAAATCAAAATTAGATTATGCCAACAATGTCCTGAGGAAATACATTCTGGGGAGATTTCTAGCCCACCAATCTCTTACAGATCCTTATACGAGAACTCTTAAAAGAGCTGCATATCACGCTCAGTACTCCAGAGCTTCCTCAGTTGTCACTGTTACAGGAAGATGGGTTGCAGTCATAAATGAGTCAGGGAGGACAGGCTGCTTTTGGCTAGCACATCACAACTGTGATCTTTGCACTCTAGAAGCTGTCAGCTTCCCAAACTATGCAATACCCATCTTTACACAGGACAACCTGTCTTAACTCTCACTGTGCTAAACATTACCAAGATCAATGGCAAAACTGACCTTTTTATTTTGATAACATTAGCAATACTGCTTCTCAACAGGCACCTACAATTGACTTCTTTGTGTGTGTAAAGGACAGTGAAGACATATGTAAAGAGGTGACCTCATTGCTGTCTACAACTACCTGAAGGGAGGTTGCAGCCAGGTGGGTGTAAATCTCAGGCTGCCAGCACCAGAACAAGAGGACATGGCCTTAAGCTACGCCAGGGGAGGTTTAGACTGAATGTTAGGAAGAGGTTTTTCACAGAGAGAGTGATCCCTCAGAGGAATGGTCTGCCCAGGGAGATGGTGGAGTCGCCATCCCTGGAGGTGTTTAAGAAAAGACTGGATGAGGAACTTAGTGACATGGCCTAGGTGATGGGAGGCTCGGATGGACAGCGTGTGGTGCCCATGATTCCACGTTTGTGGGTTCGATTCCTGTGTGGGCGTTCGCTTGGGAGTTGGACTAGATGATCCTTGTGGGTCCCTTCCAACTCGGAAGAACCTGTGAACCTGTAACAAGTCCCCCTGTGATAAGCAGCATTTTATAGAGGCACACATGTCTATGAAGAACTGGGTTATCACTAATGATCAGATATGGTAACAACCTCTCAGGCCCTTTCATTACTACTCAGAAGTGGGCAGGTTGTAACAGGTGTATTGTATCCTGCATATGTTGCAACCAGCAAAATGGTTTATTCCATTACTGCTTTCTTTCCCTTATGATGGAAGCTCTACTGAAGAAAAGGGTTTTGTCAGTGGGAGGGCAATTCCTAGCATTACTTTGTCACATCATGCAGCCAGGTATTGTTCACTTTTCTCACTGCTACAGGTAGTTCAGACTCAACATTCTACCTTTATTTCCCCTAAACGTACAAGATTTCATCTCTTTTCCTCCTAGTACTCTTCTCCACATTGCACATTCCTTTTGTTGTTTTATTTAAAACTCCTAAAGCTGTTATTCAGCAGCTGGGAGAAAAGAGATTTGATGAGAGTCATCTATTGTTCAGGCCATGCTGACCTGGATCTTTCACTCCTCTTTTTCTCTCCCCAGTGAGCTGCAGTAATAAGACCTCAGCAGCTCTAAAAGCAATCAATATAGAGATGACGTGGACAATTACCAGCCTGGACAACTCAAAGGACTTTCAGTAAATAGATAAAGAAAAGACAAATAAGTTTTCTGAAACCAAACTATTCCACCAGAAGCCTTTGTTGAGGTGGAAAGGCACAAGGGGGGGTGGTGGTGAAATAAATCAATGTCCAAAACAGATGAGAAAGACTAAAATGAGGGTATGAGAGGTAGTATGCAAACTAGCATTACAGAAATACAAGGATTGACATACATGGGGACCAAACCTGAGTTTTTTCCAGCAAATTGTCTGTACCATTGTAACTCCACTGACTACAGCAATACAATGTAATGCCATGATTAACTTGTTATTTTTACAAGCTCACATTCATACAAAAGTATAGCTTGAAGAGACATTAACACAGCCATTCTATTTCTCCTCTCTGTTTCAGTCCCCACTCAAGAGAACTTGCAGCATCACAGCAGGCAGCTCGTACCTCAATAGCTACCTTTCCCTAGGGCCAAGACTAAATCCATCTCCTTGAAGACTGGTTAGATGGAAACCACCACAGTTATGTCATGATTCCACATTATTCCATCACTCTTCCAGATGTTAATATAATCCTGGAATGCTAGAAACCTCAATCCTCCACCCCATATTACTCATCTCACTAGTGTTGTACTTCCACTAGTCCCATTAACATAAAATAATGCTTACTGAAAAAAGTTTTAGTGGCTCTCTTCTTGCACATCAGTTGAAAGAAAAATTCTCCCAGATCAAACCATTTGCATTTGCTTTGCCTGAGTTGTTTCTTTTGCTTTCCCATAACCCCATTTTTACTTATATAGATATTCGTTACTCTTTCAACTATCTAATTTCTTTTCCTCTTTCTGCCCCTCCATCTCTGACACAGTGTGTTTGAGAAATCTGAAGCATCTCCCTCTCCTATCAAATCCCTGCCAGAGGCAGCAAACGAGATGTCCTGAGGCTGCAGTGCAACCTGATGGAACTGTTTTTCACGGCTCGCAAAGCTGTTTCGCCACATGGTGCTCTGCATCAAACAGCTCCGTACAAGCCTCCTGCACCCTCAGGGGGTTCAACTCAGGCTTCAGCAGCAGCAGGCAGGTGGTCTGGAGACTGCCTGCCTCTTCAGTACTCGGATACAAGTATTATACAAGGACTGGGGGTGGTGGGAAGGAGTATAAATATTTCTTGTCTGTCAGTGACAACAGAAAAGGGAAAACATGGGGCCCCTGCTGCTAATGACAAATGATGTGCTCAGGTTCAGAAGGCTCATTCACACTGTAGGCAGATAGTATACATGTGAGCTCTGAGATCCTGAGCAGCTTAAGTCACTGACAAAATTTGGATGAGACAGAGAGGAAGATGACCAGGGCAAAGCAGATCAAGCTGAAGACAGTGCTGTCTGTGTTGGCATGTTTGCAGTCCTCATCTCACAACTTCCTTGAACTAAAATTTTGGCTATACACTGAATCCTTGCTGTATTGCGACTTCTCCTTCACGACCTCGCACATTGGCGAAGCAATTTTTCGCAGTCCGACTTCCGGGGTCTGCGAGGGTCCCCAGAGCACGCATGCGTTGTGCCTCTGCTTTGCCAAGGGGCGGTGCTGGCTCTCCCTGTGAGGTGGGATGCCCCACCCCCCGGGGAGGGCACGCAGGGACGGCGCGCAGTTTCTCTGGCAGCCGCAGCCCCCCAGCAGCCCCCGTCTCGGGACAACCCCGGGGAGCCAGCAGCCGCGGCCCCGCAGCAGCCCGCCCCATAGCCCCGAGATGCCATGCTGGGATGCCGTGGGCACGCGGGTCGGGGTGGGGGAGCCATGGCACAGGGTTTGTGCTGTGGAGCGCGGCCACAGCAGCCCAGAAAAGCCAACAGATTCTCAGGGGGTGTTGTCTCCTGAGTCAGAGGGGGCTCAGAAACTGTTCCCTTTGCTTCCCCATGCTCAGCGAGCCTGAGGGGAGAAGTAGAAAAGTGCCCGAAGCCCGGCGGAGTTCCAGGGGGTGGAGCAACGGGCGTGGCCTGCATGCATATTAACAACCTGCAGTTCTTTGCGAGATTAATGTTTCGCGATGCCTTTGGCCTGTCCCTTTCCTCGTGATGGAGAAGGTATAACTGTATTAAAAAACCCTGGATGCTCATATATCAATTAGAGATCCCAGTGTTGTTTGAGACCTGCAAAGCTCAGGAAGCAGCCATAAGAAGTCAGGCTTTTATGCTATTAGTGTAATGACAGAGGCTAGGTCAGGATTAATCTAGGTCGACAGAGATAAGCAGGGGTCTTAGCCATGGGAGTTCTAGCATCAACCTCCAAATATGAGGTCTCTGCTTTTTCATTAACATCCACGTATGATCCCAGCACTTCTGCTACAACAGTCTCCCACAGCTATCACTGCTTTTGTGGAAATACTGTCCCCATGTGCCTGTGCTATGTCAGAGGCATATGCATCTGCCCTGAGGCTAAAAATGGAGCCTAGTCAATGCGGTTCCTATAGTAACAGGATTCTCTAAGGGAGAAACTATTGCATCCATTTTTGTCACATCAAGCAGCAACTGGACTTACTTCTTTGTCCCTGTTTTTAGAAACAGATGGGTGCTAAACAGATGTCAGTGAGAGGGAAATACTAGCGCTTTCTAAACAGTAGGGAGACTAGGCATTATGGCATAAGCCTCAGTGCTTCTTGGAGACCACTCAATGGACCAGAGGTCTTCATATCTATGTTCCTCTACTTTTGCTAAATCCGAGGTGAAAGCAACGTGAATATTCTTTGGTTTTGTTTTTTTTTTTTAGGAGTGAACCATAAAAGTATACCTTGATGACCGAGGTTTGGATTATCGACAGGAAGGCTGATGAATAGTTCTGGCTTGAGTGATAAACTGGCATATCAGAGAAGTAAATCTAGTGGAAAAGAAAATCTATTTGTCATTCTTGATCACATCTGCAGAGCCTGAACTGGCAGCTGGGATTTATTTTCCTAATTCTGAGCAACTTGGAGCTCTCCTGTGACCCCAGTATCCCCTCTCAGGCCCCATAGATAATACAAAAATATGTTTCATTTTAAAGCAGAAAAAAAATCACCTTGGATCACCAACCCTCCCAGATTGTTTGGAGGTTTTTTCCCTTCCTCCTTCTTTGCCCATCTACACCTACCTCATGTATTCGGAGTGCCATGTCGTGTATGTCCTTTGATCAAAGTCTGAGAAAAACGCAGTTGAAGTTGAATTCAGAAAAAAGCGAAGGATACTGCCCTGTGCACCAGAGACCCCAAACCAGGTTCCACCTCAAGTCTGCACAAACACAGCTGGGCCATTGTAAGATTTATTACAGTATGGATTGTAGGATTGTAGTCCCAGAGTATCTACTGACCTCTTAAACCCTTAACCCTTCTGCTGCGGAGGCATCTTGAGCTACATTTGTTGATTAGTCTTAGAAACATACCCTTTATTGGCAGACTCTTGCAGCAATAAATAAGCAGTCGAGTTTAAGGCATCTGAAAAATAACAGTCTAGCAGAATTGGGACAAATCCAGGGATTTATGGACACTTAAGGCTACTGTAACTCACCAAAAGTCTGCAAATATATTTTATTTTCTTTCAGAACTCCCCAGATCTCCCTTGGACCACCTTCAAGACTGTTGTTACAAAGACTGTAAAGTCACATTGATTCTGCATAGCATTAAAGATGAGTGTGAAGTAAGTACCTTCCAAAATGCATGGCATAAAATGACCAAATATAAAAGTGGCTTTGCTACTGCTCTACTTACAATTACCATTTAATTTCAAAGTAGCAATCAGGAATGCTCTATTGCATAAGGAAGTTTCTGTGTGTTAATTTTGCAATGCCATGTAGAGGTATGTTTTAATTCAGACAAGGTAGGGAATGAGTGACCAAGCCATAAGGTAACAGAGTAAAAGCACAGACTAAAGAACAAAGGCCCCAAATCCCTTCTGCAAAGTGGAATTTTCATCCATAATAGTTGTACGGTATAATCTAATTATGAGTACTGACTGCAGGAATACATGCTGGCTAGTAGTTGGAACATGAAAAAGAGAAGCAAAACATATAAAAAAGTTCACAGGTTATTCCGAGTTGGAAGGGACCATCTAGTCCAACTCCCCACCAACTAGACCATGTCACTGAGCTCCTCATCGAGTCTTCTCTTAAACACCTCCAGGGATGGCGACTCCACCACCTCCCTGGGCAGACCATTAAGCTATTGCGTTAAACTTTAAGTTCAGATAAGAAAGTAAAGTGACGCAAGGATTGCATCTTGAAGCAAATCAACCAATGGTCCCCAGAGTGAGTAAGCTGAAAGACAAGCTGCAGCACACTTAAAATACTCCTGTGATGCACAGTGACTTGCTTCTCAGCTCCATACAAGAAGTAGCCCAGAAGTAGCCCATGCAGACATTGCATCCTCAGAAACTTCTTTCACTTTACAGATATTCTCCCACTCTGCCATCCAATTTGCTAATGTAGACAATGCCACTGCTTATCCTCTTAAACCAGGAACCTTCCACAATTATCATGACATGTACAATTCCCCAGTCATTAACTAATTTTAAAAATACTATCCAAGTGATTTTTCCACTCTTTCCTAAGAAAAGCCTATTCTTCAGCATGCTGTAGCCCTCCTCCCTTGTGACTACTGCTGTAAGCTTTTCTCTCCACCCTCCCTAACAGATTTATCTAGCTGTGTATCAAAGATCCAAGCCCGTTTCCGACATGAGATACTTGGATCAAACAGCTGAGAAAGATAGAATAAAGTCTGCAGAAAAACAGAAAAGGTAAAAATTACAGCAAGAACTAAGGTCAGTGAGACCAAATCATTCATATCTCTAGAATTCAAGAGGGAAAACACCAACACAGAAATCTAAGAAATCCTGAGAAAAAACAATACAGTAGCCAGACCTGTTGCTCCAACTGGAGATGAGTCAAGAACACATACTCAGATCGAAGTAAAAACCTTCCTCAGGCTGCTTTCTACAGATCCTAGACTTTACTTGCTCTGCTTCCGAAGTACATTCAAGTGTTTCCAGAAGATTAACAATTCTCACAGCACTGATTCCCAAAGAGATATCCTACAAAGGAGGATACAGTTCCCAAAAGCGTCACTTGATAGTAGAAGTAACAACAATCTCATTGTCTTCCAAAAATATTGCCTATTTACTCTCATAGGGGTCATTACCATGTTCATGTCTCTGTGCACCTTGATGTGCACTCATCTGTGCACATGAAGCACTTGCTTCATTCATTTCCTGTCTCTTACTTTATGGTTATATTGTAAGTTCCCCATGGTTACATCACAAATTCACCAAGCCAGGGAATATCTTGTGGTCTCTTTTCAAGGCAGACAATGAGCTCCTTGTTTTATTATTAGGGTTTCATCACATTAAAGTGCTATTGATAAAAATGAATAAAATTAGCCATGTGGCTCAGATGAGTCAGTGCTGCCTCATCACAATTTTTCCAATAAAAATAAAGTTAGGTCACCTTCACTGAAACATAAAAACTGACATAGAAGTAATACTTCAAAGCATCTAAGAACTGTCTTGAATATCTTACCAAGTGTAGAAACCCAAAGCTGCACGCTATCTGCTAGATTGCTAGATTGCACACCAAGGTTTATTCAGGTTTTATCTGTGTTAAATGATGTTTAAGTTTCATCCTGTGCTTTCATCAACTTGCAAACTCAATTGTGCCTTCCTCAATTATCTTCTGGCTCCTCTATTGACCCTTGTGTCTTCTAAAATTCTTCATTCCCAGCACAAAACCTGTTTGCTTCATGTCTTCTCATACAAGAATACCCTCACCACTCATTTCCATGAGCTGCTTTTAATGTTCATTGCCCTTTATAGAGCTTTTCTATTTCTGCCATTTCTTTGTCATAAACCCCATAACTTGTTCTAATTTTGCCAGTAGTGTATTCAGTGATTTTAAAAGCAGAAGCATTTGTAATCTTTATGACCTGGAGTCCTAGTATCTGGACTGAAATGGGACAAGGCAGCGGGAGAATGAAACACGTTGGAGTACACGGATTTTTTTTGGTTGATGACGGTGGGGGGCAAGGAAGAAGGCAGGTTATGTAATATGGACAGTGTGACTGGTATTTGTTGTCTGCAGGCCTCTTGCAAAAACAGATCTGCTGAAATAACAAATAAAGTAGATTTAAGTTTCCCAAATATCAAGGGATAAGCATGCTCTCTGTTGTTATTGTCATTAAATATTTATACTGCTGTACATAGAAAAGACGACAGGCTAGGGCACAACTGTTCTTTGCAAATATTGCAAAGGATAGCCCAGACCCAAGGACATAAAAATAAAAACAAAAATCAACAGATGCAGGAGGAAGAACCAAACATGTGGGTCAGGTAAGAGGCTGCCCTGAAAAAATCTGTGTTCTTTCTCTTTTAATAGTTCCCATCTTCCCCCCACCTCTGAAGAATCTGATTAGTGTCCTGTCATCATAAATCTAGAGTTCAGTGCCCAACCGAAGGTAAAAAACTTCAAAATCCCATTCATGACAACTTCTTCACAAATTTTTCTTTTTAGCATAAATCCACCTATGCTCTCTGTCTGTATGATCTAAATTCCATTCTCCATGCCATCATTCAGCGTTTTCTGCCAAGGGAATAATCAAGAGTCAGGACAGGACAGAGGACAAAACAGGTGTGTAAAGGAAGGTGTTTAGAACAGAGTTCTGCTATGGTGTCCTGGCTACTGCACTCTTCCTCTCTGGCACTCCTCTGGGGACCCCTCTCCAGACTCCCCAGGGACTAGCTGGTTCAGACAATGTAAACCACTTTACAACTCTGCATTTGAACAGCAGACAAATATTTATGAGTTCATTTGCACCAGTACAACTAGGATGTGACCTGAAATCATAAGAAAAGTTAATTTTATCTTTGTGGAGAAAACAATCAAGGTTAGGAGAAAAGGAAGATTAAAAAAACCCACAACCTCACCATCAACTATAAGAGCTTTTGTAGAAATTACAAGGTACTTCACTTTAGAAACACAAGCAGTTTTCGGGTGAAAATGCTATTTTGCTTCCTAAATGAAACATGCTTCCCATTTTCCCATTAATGAAATGTAGAAGCCTTTCCTAAGCTTTTCTGCATTTGAGGGTTTTTTTATTTCATGGCTTTGGAAACCTAACTCAAAAAGAAATTGGGAACTTTGGAGTCTGTAGTTCTCTATAGCCCAAGTTCCCAAACAGGCAAGCTGTCAAGAACTTAGCATTATCCCATACCTCTATGACATTTCCCATGAGTTTCTTTAAAGATACCAGAAGAGAAGGGAAAGGAGATGGCACCAAGGCAGTTAAATGGGTGCCCTTCATGAGGCTGGCTAGATGTGATTCCATCCAAAATCCACTTGTTTTTATTCAATAAAATATTCACTTGGATTTTTTTTTTCTTTTAGGGAATTAACATTTCCAATTAGAAAATTCTTGACCCAGATCCAATGCTCATTAATCAATGTATATTTCTGAGCACAGAAGACTAATATATCTATGTATATACAGACATGCACTTCCTTCCCTGGAGCACTTTGATGTCCAAAACAGTGGACTACAATATTTGAAAGATGTATGTGTTACACAGCCTCAGGCATACTGCACCTGCTGAAAGGGTTGGAGAACAGCCAAACATCTTTCTTTTGGAAAAAGCATTTGCTTTAATATCTGCTAATTCCAGGAAGGGGCCTATGCTCTTCTTGTTTAGCTGTCTTTGCATTCACAATGAACAAAAAGAAGGGACAAGGAAACCATCTGTGGGTGCTTCATAGAAAAATAAAACTCCAGTGGGCTTCTTATACAAGGAGAAAAATAGAAAGAATAAGAGAGAAAACAAGCTGAATGAAGCAAGCTTGAAACCCTTAGCTCACTCCTTTGCAGTAGACTTGTTAAGTACCCCTGTCCAGACAACCTGGACAGCATTTGAAATAAAAATTCAAATCAAAAGCTTTCCCCAAAACATTTACTTTTTCTTACACCAGGTGTGTCCTATCTAGTTCAGAGAAAGGGATTCTACCCTTCCCTCATGGTCTTTCAATAGACCATAGCCTGGGTATCTGCCAGACACCAAAAGTCAGATATATTAGAGGCATGTGGATTTGGCAACTAAAGATGCTGATGAATACACTGTGAGATTTTGAAATAATAAATAATTCTAATTAGGTGCATACGTATTTGCTATTCTATTATCAGATTCACTCAGCATTAATCCTAGAATTCATAACATGAGATAAACAGAATTTTCTAAGTCCCCTTCCTCCATGTGATTTGCTATTTCTGTTCAAACAAAAAGAACAGTTAATATTAGCAAAAAGTAGCCTATCCTGCCTCCAAATATGGTCTCATATCTCTTAATTTTATCAGCATCTCAAGATTATTCCTGGCAAGAGTAAAAATGCAGTACTTTTAGTATAAAACTAACACACTAAAACAAAAGAATGAATAAGCAATAGAAAATACAGCCTCCTCCCTTTACTGAAAACTGAAGTAACAGTCTTCTCTCTTGAGATTTCCAGTAATGAATTCCTGTTTTAATTGAAGCTTCAGCCAATGCATGAGCTCCAAATAGGCCTTCCTCTCTTTCTCTCTCTGGGTGATGCTGCGCAGGAAAGAGCTTTTAAATCAGTCAGTGAACATAATGAACTTCAATTTCCCTTCGACAAGGGCAAAATTACAAACATATACTTCACTTCAAGACAATTAATTAATTTGTTTACATGATTTCTTTGCTTTGTTTTTCTTCCATGGTTGTTTTTCTCCTCCACTTCTTTAGGCTCTTTAATTCCCTAAGGTGTAGGATTAGCTTTTGAAAATTCATCCTCTCTCAGGCATGGAGACATGAAACTACAATAGAGATTGCAGCAAGGAAAAAAGGCTTCTGCAATTACCTTCAGTCTTACTGGTAGTACCCAGTGACAATGTTAAAGCACACATGCCCATTCTGTAGACGACAGCATTAGCAAGGCAGACATCAGCATGAAACGACAGGTTTCTCAAACTGCTGGTGTCTGCAGGCCACAACTGGACTGTCACAGATCAATGGGATTGACTTCCAGGAAGAAAATTCTCACCCACCAATGGGATGAAAAGCAAAAGGCATCGAAGCAGCCAACAAGAGTCAGGAACCACCACTGCTGCACAGAAAGATGTGCAGCTTTGCCTCCCAACACTGTGGTCTTGTGGGATAAGGAAACCAACCTCAAAAAAACTTGTGAGGAGTAGTGAAGGGAAAAAGCAAAAAAACCATGGTGGACTCAGCAAGGACAGAACTGATAGATTTGAGACAGTGAATATGAGTATTTTTTTCTTGAAAAAAGAATGTTTCTTCTACATAACACTATAGACCAAATCCCTCTAGCAATATCAATACTGTCTACATTACCACAGTGGTGCATGCGTAATTTCATTTCTGCTGCTACAAATACAGGCCAATAAATTTGACAAGACATCTGTTATTTGCTTGCGCTCAACACAAGCATATTCATGACATTTACTTTACCAGTTTTAAATTTAACAGCTTTCCTTTTATTTATATCTACTTAGTGTTAGCGAAAAGTGCTCTGGTGACTTTCCATATACATGCAGTAAGTGTAGTGCATTTAGCAACATTAAAAGATTCCCTTGGCTATGTACCATTACTGTACACATTTCTGACTACATAGAGCTAAAATATTTGAAAGTAGTACAAGACTTTTGCATGCACTCATTTTGAGTATAACTAGTAGCTATGGGCAGCTAAAACATGCTTGCAGTTTTCTCACCAGCAGAGACCCAGGAACTCATTTCAGCACTCAACGAGTTGCTGACACACACTGAGGTCCTTTGCAGACTGTGATTTACACACACAAAGAAGCCTTATCATGAAATATGCACTAATTCCTACCCTCTCCACATTTTCATTACTTTTTCAGTATAAAATATGAGTGAGGGCTTAATAAGTTGCAACCACAGATATTATAAAGGAAACACCACAAATATTACACAGTAGATATTCATGGGCAGTGTGACAGCTTTCCCAAATAATGTAGAGAGGCAGTGAATCCATCCAGGTCAAGAAGGACAACATTTCCATAGGAGTACCAACAGAAAATAGTACCTTGCCCACACTCGTGCTGCTGACATGAAGGAACCAGGGACTGGGACTGTGAAGAGAGAGCCCAGGTACACTGCTGTGCTCTTACACTGCCTCTGAGGTAACTTACTTGTCCCTTGTGGTTGTCAGTCTTCTGTCTCCAACACCATAAATTCAGTATTACAGTGGTTAAACCACATAAATTTGCAAATAGAGTAAGATAAATTATAGAAGAATGAGGAGGAAGATAAAAATTCATAAATCAATACACGATTGCAGATGTGAAATTACAGCAATAAGATGACACTTCCTGTCTGAGTTCTGGCCTGAAATTCTCTGCATTTTTACTGTACTAGAACTGGAACAAACAAGCTCCTGACATTTGAAAAACCTATACAACTACTATGCATTCCTGTAACGTGGCCTTTTTCTTTTGGTATTAATTATAGTGGCTAACTGCACAAAATTAAGTCCTTAAATAAAAGATTGCAAAGGTGGTAGAACAATTCAATAACTATGCTACGTTTAACAACAAGGCTATCAACCCATGTTCATACTTTACAGACCCTCAGACTCAAGTACGGTCTGTTGCAACAAAAACATGTTAGTAAATTGTTATGGTTTAGGGGGTTTTCTGCTGCTCTGGTAGCGAGGGGGTTAACAGCTCAGTTCTTGCCTAGGCTCTCTCCGTGCTGCCAGGGCCTTCAAGGTTACAAAGTAGAGATAAAGGCGTCTCTGCAGAATAACATACTTGGGAGAGAAGAAAAAAAAGTTCAGTAGTAAGATGTAGCGTGCCAGCTCAGAACCTGCGTCGGGAGGCTGAGAGATTTTGAAGGCCCCCAGGCCCACGAGAGAAGGGGTAGAGATGTTCTTCCAGGCATCCCGCTGCTGCTTGTGAATTGGACTGACCATGGTGAAAACCTATGGACCAAAGAGAGAGAACCAGGACCGCAGAATCCGTCTAAGCATTAAGACTGAAGATGGAGAGGTAAAAACTGGACAACACTGCTGATGTGTTGGAGCCCAGAGACAGAAAC
>WEKX01002649.1:44571-64732 GCA_013390025.1 Pitta sordida | reverse complement strand
GGACTGGAGGGCAGGCCCTATGGGGAGCGACTACAGGAAATGGGGTTGTTCAGTCTGGAGAAGAGGAGGCTCAGAGGTGATCTCATTGCTGTCTACAACTACCTGCGGGGAGGTTGCCGCCAGGTGGGTGTGGACCTCTTCTTTCAGGCTGACAACACCAAAATGAGAGGGCACAGCCTCAAGCTACGCCAGGGGAGGTTTAACCTTAATGTTAGGAAGCGGCTTTTCACAGAGAGTGTGATTGCACATTGGAATGGACTGCCCAGGGAGGTGGTGGAGTCACCGTCCCTGGAGGTGTTTAAGAGAAGACTCGATGAGGAGCTTAGTGACATGGTCTAGCTGGGGGGTGTAGGGCTGGATGATCCTGGGTCCCTTCTGGCCTGGAGTGGCCTGCTACACTGTGAGGGAACTAGGTTTGTGTTTACTGCTCTGGGATGTGCGTTCGGTCTCTGTACGGGTGTTAGATGATGAGTTGGACTAGATGATCCTTGTGGGTCCCTTCCAACTCATAATATTCTGTGTGTGTGAATTTTGTGTGTGAACTCCTGCATTTTTCCTACTTTTTCACAAGCAGTCTCTTCTTCCGTTGTTTTGGATCTATGTGTATGTGTTGGTTTCCACTTCCTTGTCCTTCTCCTTGCTAACATGAAATTCCAACAACCTATTTCTCACTCAAATTTGTATAATGACAACCACTGCAGAAAAGCTCATAAAACTCAGCACCAGTAGAGGAGTGCGGGAGAGAAGGGAAGTGCAATTGCCTGTGCAGACAACATTTTAGAAAAAGAAATTACTCCTTATCTAACTGCCCAAGAGCAATTTTCAAGAGGTGTGAGGAAAGCTTGGAAGAAGAAATGCACAAATAGAAAAAGCAGTTTAACCCTCTGTCATTAGCTGAATGTCATTCACACACAAAGGGCTATTTTATTTAAATAATCTATCATTTTTAATTTGCCTTTCAAACACAAAGCTATTTTTCAGTTAAAATTGGATTCTGGCATGATCGAAGCAGTCAGGGAACATATCATAAAGGGCCAGGATCAGACATTACTAGCAATTGCGTGCATTTTCTCTGCCTTTCAACTAGTTCTGCTCTGGCTGCCTTTAACCACCCTCTGCAGTCAGCCAAAACACTTTTACAGGTTTCTCTCAAGTTCAATTTGCTGTTTACATAGGTAACCTGGTAAAAAGCTTACCTGAATAAAAATAACTATTTGTTTTATCTCACTGAGTGTTTATGTCACAGATTATTCCTTTCATTTTGTTGCAATTATGCCATCTTTGAGTCAGATCTTTGCAACTGAAAATCTCTTGACAGCATTCATTTTGCCACCCAACCCTTTTACAGATAGGTTTTCTGTGACAAGTATGTATTATGAAAACTTGGAAACAGCTGTAATTCCCATAACACCCTGGTAAGATCCTCACTGAGTTTCAGCAAAAAAGGTGTAAGGCAACTAAACTATGAACCAGTGCCTTTAAGGTTACTTTGCCCTATAGCATTGGTGATATACCATAGAAACTGCCTTCAGGACATCACAGCTATGCTATGATCATTATCTCCTAAACACAAATTGGGTAGAGGTTCCTTCAGTTGCCTGCAGACTGCATCTCTCATAAGGTTCTGAAATAACAGAGAGCAAACAAGAAAGACGCAAGCTACTGGTATCAAGAGCAGCCAGCACACTGCCCTTGAGCCTCATCTAACCCTGGTGTTTGAGGAGAGAATAACCAGACTCTCTTCTCATTTTACTGGCTAAATAAAGGCTAAACCCCCAATTTCACTGGAATTACTAGGGGTTTACACTAGGCAAAACTCCAGGCCTATGCCTCTAAATATCTGTGTTCAAGAGGCAAGAGACTTTAGATATTTAAAGTTCACAAAAGCAGAGTAAGTTAGAGTAAGCAACAATGAGCAAGACTGTCAGATTTACACGACAGATACATTTTTCTTGCAGAGCATCTTAGAAAGGTGTTTAGAGTCATCCAAATACAGTAAGCCCTCTCCACTTCGCGCCTTCCAGATAGCAGTTTCACCTCTACACGGCGTGATTGTTCCGCGATTAAGGAGGCCTGTTTCACGCCTGCATGAACTGACAGTCATGAATATTCAAATTAGACAGTCATGAATATTCAAATCAACCCCCACACCATGCTGCACAGACCACGGGTGCACTACTCTGCTCACGCCGCGCCTGCCCTGCTTTGCTTGGAGCGAGGTGGCCGCGGCAGGTCCGCTCAAGTGGCGCCTGCCCCGCTCCGCTTGGAGGAAGGCAGCTGTGGCATGTCCACTCAAGCGGCACCTTCTCCACTCCGCTCCACATCTCTCTGAGCAAGCTGGCTGCAGCAGTTCTGCCGGCACCACACCCATGCCGTGCCTGCCCTACTCCCCTCTGCTCGGCTCCAAACGAGGGGGCTGCAGCAGGTCCCCTGGCACCAGGCCACAATTTTTGTTTCTATGCCCAGGCCTGTAAATACACAGAAGCAATATACATGTACTAATTATCAAGATGCACATGCATGACTCATCAGAAATAAATGCAGCTACTCTCAGCACTATCTTTTCCTCAAGGAAAGATACTTAAAAAAGGAAAGCAGAATAAGCTAAGGCAGGCAGGAGTAAAATCACAGAATCACAGAATATTATGAGTTGGAAGGGACCCACAAGGATCATCTAGTCCAACTCACCATCTAACACCCGTGCAGAGACTGAAAGCACATCCCAGAGCGGTAACACAAACCTAGTTCCCTCACAGTCTAGCAGGTCACTCCGAGCCGGAAGGGACCCAGGATCATCCAGCCCTACACCCCCTAGCTAGACCATGTCACTAAGCTCCTCATCGAGCCTTCTCTTAAACACCTCCAGGGATGGTGACTCCACCACCTCCCTGGGCAGTCCATTCCAATGTGCAATCACTCTCTCTGTGAAAAGCCGCTTCCTAACATTAAGATTAAACCTCCCCTGGCGTAGCTTGAGGCTGTGCCCTCTCGTTCTGGTGTCATCAGCCTGGAAGAAGAGGTCATGAAACATGAAATTTCCCCCATCTTGCAATTTCTACAATAAGCATGAGATTCAACCTACCTCAAAACCCCAGATCACAGCCATTAGACCAATTTATTCTTCTTTCACAGGTTCACAGGTTATTCTGAGTTGGAAGGGACCCACAGGATCATCCAGTCCAACTCCCAAGCGAACGCCCTATCACATGTAGAGAGCCAGAGAAAAGCTGAGCTGAGGTTAACCCCTTGCTCATATAAAACAAAACATTATCATTTCAGATTCTTACAATGACCTTTGAACACAATGAAGATATGTGAACAGACAGCCAATAACACCTCAATCTGATTTACTTCCCTAGACAACAAATCCAAGCCTCACTTCCTCATAGTAATTAAAAAATTCCACCTTTCCCAAGATCATTGAGTGTTCCTGCATTTAAATCTGGAATTGACAACCTCTTTACAGTCCTCAACAACCTCAGCCTTTACTTTTGATCTGCCATGGGTAGATGGGGAATACCTGAACCAAGAGTTATTTCATGAAATCTGGCCTTAGAGATTCAGCCTTATCCTCAAGTTTTTTCACCCACCCAAAATTGAAAAATTTGCACCACCCAAAGTTTTTTCACCCACGCAAATATAGAGCATTCTCATTTTCTCTCTGTCCATGCACATGCAGAAACACATACTATACACATATCTATCAATAAATACACATATAAATATGTGTACTTTAATGCAAATTTCAAAGGCCATTTGTGTGAGAGGTATGGAAATGAGTCATGAACCTTGCCTCTGAGGTGCTTTTATTGCTCTACAGGAGAAAGAAGCTCCAGACAGTGCCACAGAAAACAAGATGATGTTAAGGACTACTGAAGCACCAAGGTTTGACTAGCTAGAGACGCACATTACCTAGAAGTCATCTCTCCACAAAGGTTTCCAATTGAAAGACTATGCACAGCTAGGGTTTTCTCCTTCTCCACCGGGCTGCTTACCCACAGCTAGCACCTGCGACGATATGGTGATTTTGCCACATTGTTCTTTTTAAATTATAAATTATCTGGGGTTTTGTCTTTGACCAATGCAATGTGCTGCTGGCAGAGTGTGACTCTGTAAATGTCTCCTACTCATGATCTGATGTTGGTTTCACTGAAAATGAAAGGGAAACAGTAGGATCTCAAGGGCTTGTATTTGGTATTGCACTGGTTAATGCAGAAAAAAGTGGTGTTATATCATGCCTTTAACCTCTAGGTATTTCAAAGCATTTAACAAAGCAGTATATTATTATTTTATGTGAAATGGCCTGGGGAAGGCAAAAAAAGAAACTACTACTATGTGTTTGAGAAAGCTTGCTCAGACTCAGAGATAAATCTGTTTTCATACAAGCTGCACCAAGCCTATTTCAATATTGGTTAAAATAACAATATTTATCTGGGTATGTTAGGTAAGCCCTTATGGCATCCTTGGTTTCCAAAGCAGTATCAGCAAGGGGAAAGTACAACTAGGACATCTCTTGCACATTAGCTTGTTGGTGTGGTCAATTATTTTGTGATATTTTGAAGATCCCAAGAAAGAAGAAATAGAAAGAATTCCAGGTAACATACCTCAAGAGAAATATAGGACATGTGGGATATTTTTTTACCAACACAGAAAGCCAGTAGTGCTGTGATCCCACAGCTGCTCAATTTATCAAATAATTATAATTTGAGACTGACCTTTGGTTCAGTAATGTAGAACAGAAAGAATTTTGCATCCAGACTTGTAAGCCCACTGCATCCAGGTGGTTACTGTAGTATTTGATTACGTTTCTGCTGCAGATGTCATATAAAAATTTAACTCCAATACTTGACCTGTGAGGCATTTTGTTGGTAAGCATAGTTTGCATCATTATGGGTTGTGCAGATAGTCTGTATAATGCTATCTATAAAATGTTTAATGCATATATAATGGTACAAATGCCACAAAGCATTAAAGTTATTTATACTTGCATGATTCACAGAAAATACCTCTAAGATCTGGCTAAGATTCTTTTTTCTCAAGACCAGCATTTTCAGAGAGGTCAGCCTTAACTCTCACTGTTGTCATTGTAGGCACCCATGTCATTTAACAAAGTTAGAAAACATGGGTATTAATGAGACTGCTGACATTTAGAACTGTAAGGTTTTCACAGGCATCTCCTTAACTTGGGATCTGTACATTAATAAATTCACTAAGTCCAAACTGTGCTTTCCTGTGCTTTGTAAGAAAAGTCAGAAGATGACCGTGATCTTGCTTGACATCTATGGTATTTCAAGATTTTGTGTACCTTTGTCAACAAAATATAAAATGCAGAATAAGAATAAAAATTATCATTCAATGACATTAATTTGAATTTAAGAGATCTTATTATAAAACTTTAACAAGTCACTAACTTTTACAGTCTTCGGACAGCTGAAGGTACAACACTCATGTCTGCTAGTACTTCATAGCTTTATATCACCACCTATAATTCTGCCGCAACAATTATTTTTCTAATTTGTCACTGTGACATGGTCACACATCACAGTCATCCTAGCTGTGCATTACTCCCCAGATTTCCTCTCTCCCCAGCATACATGTCCTTTATTTTCAAGGCCTAGCCTGTGTAGTTTTTCTCTAGGAGATTGTTTCTGATCCTCCAATGATCTATTGTGTCAGCCTCCACTCAAATTGGCATCTTTCTGCCATTCCTGTTCACTTGGCAGAAGCACCCAGTCAAATACAGTGATCGCCCAAAATTCGCTGGGGGTCGGGTCTGGGCAGGTCCCGCAAGTTATGAAATCTGTGAAGATACCGAACGCATGAATATTCAACTACTCCCCGCCTGTAGCCACACACCCTCCACTAATAACGTCTGCCTGGGAGTGTGGCTCACACTGTAACACCTCCTTAAATCCTTTGGTGCTTCCCAGCCACAAAATCCGGGGTCCGGGACATTCTGCGCACGTGCGTGGTCTCACAACTCACCGAAAATACAAGCGCGATTAAGTGAATACGTAGATATGAGAGTCGCGAATATGTGGGGATCACTATATATGCATGAAGTACTCTACTATTCTCCTGTAATTTTTAGTTAAAATTCTTAATTGCTCTTGAAGTGTGGAGATCACCACACATAGTGCCTCATTGTTATTCCTGTCGTCATCCAGATTCCCTTTGTGTGACTACAAAGGTATATGTGCTGCCTTTCCTGTTTCTCTGGGTTACTAGTGTAACACTATTGATGGGATAAAACATGCTTTCTTTTACATATAAATTCAGATGCATAAAAAATGCCTGGCACTCAGTTCTGAGTTTTGAAGCTCAGTATCTTTTAAATGTTTTATTTTAAACCGTATCTCCAATGTTTTCTTCCGAATAAAGTAAAAGGTGATAAGCACAGGAAAGTAAGAGACTACTAGTAACATCAAAAAGAAAGGCACCTAACAACTGTTTGTGAGCTAAATAGACCTTTGGACAAAAGCCTACATCCAGCTAGGTTAAGTAGATTGAACCTCCTCACAAGTGAATACCCCTATTCAAAACACAACACCCAACAAATCTCATTTTTCTGCAAGTTAGAATTTCCCACCACCCTCCCTGTCTTTTGCAAGCATGTGAACGTGCAGCCAGCCATCCTACCAAACAGAAGAGCTGCATCTTTCGCAAGCAGTGAGCTACTCCTGCAGCAGATAGCACAATGTCTCCTTTGAGAGTGCTCTGGAGTGCTAACAGTTCACCATAACTTCCACACCATTACTTCTCAGAGGTTTATTTCCCAATTTCATTTAAGTGTGAACTCTAAGACAGGCAATATAGCTGGATTTTCTTAACTCTCCTGAAGAAGCACTTCCCCTTTACAGGGGAAACTTAGAAATCAAACACAATAGGAAGCACATACTAAAATTTTTATTTATACAGTGAGCCCCCACATATTCGCGATCTGCTATTTGTGAGCTTCAGTATTTGCGGGAGATTTTTCCCATGAGCTCTGCAACCTCGGCACGTGTGCAGATCCTACCACGACCTCAGTCTGATCAGCCCCCAGCTTCCCTGCTCACGGCACCAGCTCCGCACCCTCCCCGCCCGCACAGCCAGCCCCAGCCCTGTCCCTGCTCCCCCACACCCTGCTTGCAGGGCTCGCGGCACACCCCCGCCCCGATCCCAGCCCTGGTAGCTTGCCACGGCATCCGGCGCCGGTGCTGCCCCCGCCCCGCCCGATCCCATCCCCATCCCAGCCGCTTGCCGTGGAGTTCCGTGCCAGCGCTCCCCCGCCCGCCCCTGTCCCTGTCCCACCTGCCCCATGCTGGTCCAGTCCTCGGTGGAGCACACCCAGATATCTGAAACAAGCCCTGCTCTCAGGACCCTCCTCCAGACATTATTAGGGGAGGGGGCGTGGCTGCAGGCGTGGCGTACGTGACTACGTAGTGGGTTCGCTATCTTTGCGGATTTCACAACTTGCAGGAGGCAGACCAGACCCAACAGCCCGTGAGTAACGGGGGTTCACTGTGTTACATCATATATGTAAAACCATATATTGGGTGTAAATGCAGGCAATTTGGAAGCTGCAGGGTGGCCTCTGCTGGACAATACCAAGGTCTGTCCCATGCCAGACTCAGGTGACACCAAAAGGGACCCACTGCAGGACACAGCTGAGCTCATCAGCCACACCAGTGTCAGCTGGAAGTACATTCAAGAAAGGCCAGAAAAAGCTGAGGACAGGGCGGAGGTTGAGGCAAGGGTGATTAAATAGTAGAGGTAACACCAAGGTGAGAGGAGAAGAATGGGGTGTTCCATGGCAGAGCAGATATTCACTGCAGCCTATGGAAGACCCCACGCTGGCCCAGATGGATATTCCAAAAGGAAATAGCCTGTGCAGAGCCCACTCTGGAGTAGAGTGAAAGTGTAAGAAAGAAGGAGCGGCAGAGAGAAACTTCTGTGTACTGACTATAATCCACCTTTCGTCTTTTATTGATTTGCTGAGGGGACTGAGTGTAGCTTGTGACAATAGCAAGAGTCAAGGGGAGGAATCTGCAGAGAAAGAGTCAAGGTAAGCCTGCAAAAGGGGGTGAAGAGGTGATGTCCCTATGTTTTAGTGTTTGTCTTTTAGCTTCTGCTAACCAAATCAGAAAATAAATAAATATACTAGTAGTAAATGCATTTCCCCAGCTACGTCTGTTTTGCCTACAACAGTAATTGGTAAGTGAACGCCCATTAGCCTTGTTGGTCCTGTCTCTTCAGCAGAAGACAAACCAGGAGCGAAAGCAAGCAGCTGGATGGGATTTTGGCTACCAGCCAGATCTAAGCCACCACCAAGCATTAGTGGGACAGTTTTGTGCAAATAGGAGACTAAAACTCCTTTTTAACTGTTTTGTTGGGAAACCTGAGTATGCCCCATATGAAATTGCTAAATTTGACCATAAAGAGTGCTTTGAACCTGAAAGGTCAAGATAGGTAAATGTGTCTGCTTTCAAGACAGTAAATTTAGTCTTCAAGGTGTCATCACTGCATCGCATGCTTGACAGGTTTGTGCTGCTTCTTATGACTTGTGCCTGCTACCTCCCTTCCCATGTCAGAGCTTCCCATGTTTGTTAGTAGAGAATAGATGGTGTGCTTGAAAATGTGTTATAAGGACTGACTCATACATTATAGAAAAATTGAGAAGTCGTCATGGAATCCACTTTAGTACTGTGGTGAGTGTCCCCTCCTCTCATGCGGGAGACCGGGGGTTCGATTCCTGCCAGAGAGGCAGTGGTGCCATTCAAGAGTTGGACTCGATGATCCTTGTGGGTCCCTTCCAACTCAGAATATTCTGTGAATCTGTGAATATAACTGTAGTGATTTAAAAGTATATAGATTTAAAAGTATATAGAAAACATCACAGGATCTGGAATTAGTTTTCAAAGTATAAAAGAACTACTGTTCTAAAGTGAGAAGGTGTTTTAAATAACTGAGTTGTCTGACTTTCCTGAAAGTGTTTTGATTTTTATCGATAGAAACAGACTATTCTTTTCAGAATTTTCCCCAAGATCAATATTAGATATGAAGGTTTATAATGATAATGTCTCGCTAACAACCCTGGTAGTTTCTGTTGTTAAATTTCTCTGTTACTTGTGTCCCTTTCAGTTGACAGACAGAACTAACTAAATTTGGTTACACTGACCATGAAGAAGCATACCATATCCTATTAGCCTCTCTGTGTGTCAACATAATGTCAGGTTTTGCTGCCATGTTTGGAGTGCTGAGGTATTTCTTCAGACCTTATTGAAGGATCGCCAAACTGAGTACAGTTTAGTTTTAGTATAGATGAAGGGATTATAGTCTTCATAATACAGGGATGAAGGGACAGTATGATGGCCCATTTAGAACAAGGATGAGATTGACATTTCTCAAAGATCTGCCAAGAAAGTTCAAGTTAATATAAAAAATGGTCCAGGCTTTCCTGAGACTTTATCTGAAGAGAAGTGCCAAAGGTCAGCAGAAAAGTATATGCAAGCAATACTTTATTCAAAGTGGAACATAAGATAAAAAGAAACGTAAGATTAGTACAATGATTAGATATCTTCTGTAATATTTCTGTGAACATTTGCCTTGGAAAATGGTCTACAGTCTGCACAGAACAATCAAGCAGTGGAATCACCTCAGGGAAAGTTGCCTCCTGAGGATAAAAGGTGAATATTCAAATATTAAGTATTATTAAAGTTTCTTCTCTGGATCTCTGATGCAAAATGAAACAGAAAAATTTCTGAAGTAGAAAGCATAATGCCCATTCAGTAGAGTTTGGGTTCATTTAAGTAGGCTTACGTTATTTTGAATGACCTCAGAGAGCAGGAATGTGATGTAATTATGCCAGTTCATGACAATGTTGTATACTGGTTAATTGTGAAGTGCATACTGCAGTGTGTGATGTCATATAACAAATTTATAATCTTTCCAGTTGGAAGTTAAGGTTGATTGATCATGATGCAAACCATAACACACATAAGAAGAAAAACATTTTGAAGTTTTGAAAAATGGCAACTGAAATATACCCTGTATAGCAGTAATGAAAAGCCCCAGAGTGGGAAAAGACCAAGATAATAATTTCCTCTCAAGACAGATTCTGTGTTGCATTTCCTAAGTCTTTCTCCCTTACTCTACAGTTTACAAATGATGATGATTTTAGCACTTTGTATAAGTGATGATTTCACAACTGAGTAGGCTTTCATCTTTAACATGCTAATAAAACCTTAATATAAATTGTTGAAAAGGCATGTTACTATTAACATTTCTTAATTAAACATTTTTCTTCAATGGTAGATCTATTTTCCAAGGGAAATAAATTTCATCTGTGTGAGGACAATTAATAAAAACTCAGCTCTCCTTTTCTGAAGATAATTTTCCATACTAATATTCTGACATCTTTCAACATTGTGATTATTAAAAAATACCTGTCTGTGGCAACTGCTGGTAGGTTATTTATGTCTTAGGATGTATATATATTTATTGACTGCTCTATTTACTTTAAAACAGCTGTTGCTATAATTTTTCTTTATTAAAAATTGAAACCTTACATAAAAACCTTCTTTGTCTTGTGGTTCGGTGCTTCCTTACCAGCACCACTAACTGACTCAGATGCAAGACTGAAGTCCACTTTAATGCAATGATCAGGCAGGTTTTGGAGGTCTTCCATCACCTTGATTTTTTCCTTAAAAGTCTTCTGCCTGAAAATATGTTTGATGTTTTCCTACTTTACTTGCACAGTCTCATCATAGGACCAGAGTAATACAATTGCTAAGAGATACTATCAGCCCTGAAAACCTATCACTGGCTTATGAATACTTCTGAATATAGGGAAAAAGAATAGTGGACCAACTTATTAATAATTGATAGCCTTCATTAATGGCTTCACCTTTTCTAATTAACCTTCTGTTTCATCTGAAACATGTCTACATTTTCAGGTCAAGCACTCAGGTTTGGGCACACTAAACTGTCAAAATGAAATATGAAGTG
Organism: Pitta sordida; assembly: GCA_013390025.1. Taxonomy (NCBI): domain Eukaryota; kingdom Metazoa; phylum Chordata; class Aves; order Passeriformes; family Pittidae; genus Pitta; species Pitta sordida. Next base: position 53,743 of record WEKX01002649.1, on the reverse strand, counting down.
ATGGGCTGGGAACTCCAGAACAGGTTATACACGGTACTGGGAGACCAAGACGAGTTGAGTTTTAAATTCACTGCATTACTCCAACTTCATTACATACACTTGTATTATATCCCCTTTTTCAATCAGTTCACCTGTAATGTCACAGCAGTTGTGTAAATGGGAGAAAGGAGGACATTTATTGACCCTAGAATCCTTTATAGAAGAGGCTTGTATGTGACAAGAGAGGGGCTGGAATGTCTACATTGTGCACACACCTTTTAGTGAAGCTCCCATGTTCAGCCTGAGGCAAAGTATGCATAGAGTTACATTCTTTGTCACTGCTGTATTTTTTTCTTTTGCTGAGTATTCCTCTAAAAGTGTATGACTAGCTTCCATGCTAGTTTCAAACTGTATCATTTTAGAGACATATCCTTGTTCCTGCCAAGTACATGCACATACCAAGTCAAGGTATGTGGTAGGAGGAGTACAAGGTCTTCTGCCAACTTGGGTTCTTGCTCACAAGGTACCATTGAAATTGAGGACAAAAGAGCTAGTAATTGCTGTGCCATCTTTCATTACGGGAGTGTTTCTGTATTTTTTCAAAAGAACCTCGTATTACATTTTATTATACTGGTATAAAAATGTCTTATTTTTAAAGATAAAACCCATGGAATGGATCTCAGAAAAACCTACTTCAACAACAATTAGCAGAGTAGGAATAATATGGAAATACAAGAAAACACTTTATCAATAACAGGGAAATATAAGGAAACATACATGGGGAACTACTACTAAGAAACTGAAGCAAATTTACCTCAGGAAAGTGATGGGAATTTATGGTGATTATCACTCTCAAATTCAATCTAAGGTGAGTATGACCAAAGCAGACTGACCCAAGTATACTTTAATGGGAACTAGTTGATGCTTCAGTAGCCTAAATGAAGAGCTGATTCAGGTTCCATTCAGAAAGAAAGGCTGGTTGGAGCTATTGACATTTCTGCTTCTCTTTGCAATTATAAGAAACATTATTGCCACTTCTTGGAAGATGATTAAAATAATTGTCATCTTTTTGATCTCTTCCTTCGACAGCAATCACTGGGTGCCGGCTTCCTTCTATGTCTTGATGTGTTATGCTTTAAATCTTTTTTGCCAGGGAAAAAGCTGGTCTCAGCATAATTGGACCATTTCCCTGTCACAGTGGTTTCCTTTTGAATCTTGTTACTCTGCACAGGTTGTAGTGAGGTCAATCATATTCAGTCAGATGACTGAGCAGATAAAAAGTGTGCTAGAACAAAGCACTTGATGACCGTGCAGTTCAATGTGAAAACGCAAAAGGACTGTCTTGGGTAAAGGGTTGCCTTTGCTGGTTTTAGCAAAACTTTTCCTGGTTAGGACTCATGCTCACCTGAATCTCTCCTGGAAAGAGAAAATTAAGTGACCTTGTGACATATGAGTCATGAATCATTATCATTAGTATCATGCATGATGACTCTGTGATGGTCATTTTAGAATTTAGAAATCGCTCTCTACTCATTTGCTGTCATCTCTATATATTCATGCAACATCATGGCAAGTCCCACCCAACTGATGTAAGGTGACCTTGGAATATCATAATATAAACCTATCTCAGATTGATGCAGGGCCATGACCCAGCATAGATATTATTGATTCAAAATGAGGGTTCCATCTCATACCCATTGTTCTGTTGCCATCATTGTTTACTCAGGAGCATGAGGCAAGGTCAACCTTTGAGACATTACAGAACATTTTTGAGATCCAGTCTCTTTGCCTATTGATGCGATGCTGCTATCTGGTTTATAGTCGAGTCTCTCTCTTTATGGAGATCATCAGGCATTTGGGGCAAAGTTTCCTCTTGCTTATAAATTATTAATATGACATTACAGATTAGTTGTATTAATGTATAAGTAACTGATTAAACATTAGCTGGCATTGAGTTAATTTTCTTGCTAGTAGCTGGTACAGTGCTGCATTTTGGATTCAGTATAAGAATAATGCTGATAACACCTTGATGGTTTTACTTGTTGTGGTGCAGTGCTTACCCCTAAGTCAAGGGCTTTTCAGCATCTCATGCTCTGGCAGTGAAGAGGTGCACAAAAAGCCAATAGGGAGCATGCCCAGGACAGCAAACTGCTGACAATGCCTCAAGGGATACTTAATACCATAGGATGTCATGCTCGTTATATCAACTGGGGGACTTTGTTGGGGGGATGGGTGGAGAATCACTGGGCTTGCGCTAGGTGTCAGTGGTAAGCAATATCAGTGTATTGTGCATCTCTAATATTTGGTGGGGTGGAGGAGTGGGGGGGAAGTAATTCCTCTCTCTTTTTGTTATCTCCCTTTTTCTTGCAGTTAAAATATCTTTATATTTTACCTTATTTTAGTTCTTAAACTGTTCTTACTTGAAACCACAGATTTTTCTCTTTCTAGTTCTTCTCCCCATCCTGTTGAGGTAGGGGTAAAAGGGGGTGGCTACATGGTATTTAGTTACTGGATGGGGTTAAACCACAACAGTAATGTTTTAAGATTATTATGTACTGATGTTCAAAAGGTTATAAGCTCATCAATACTCTAGTGAACATTGTCTAATGACAGTGTGTCTCCATCTCTACTGCCAACACCAAGCCACATTAATATATTGGAAGGTCATTATTGGGGAACAGAAGTCTTAAAGTCAAGAGTTTCCATGGATTTGGGGCAAATTTCTTCTCCCTATTAAATTGTTCTTTGAGAAACTGTTTTGAGAATTGCATAGGCACAGGATGGTATTTCATATTTTCAAACATAGCTCTTGTTTTAATTTGAAGTTGTGAATGCTCAGTACTTCTGCAAATCATATCCCAGGGCCTATATTTGGCACGTAAAAATGAATAGTAATTAAATTATGTTTACCTATTTTAAATGTTTGACCATGCAAATACTCTCGGAACAGGTTTGTGTGTATAGTACTTCCTTGCCTTTAACCAAAACAAGCATGCTACCAAAAAAGCTTAGATTCTACCATGGGACATCTCCAGTACATAGAATTTTAGCTGTAACTGCACTTTCTTTTCCTATTTGAGCACAACACGGTAGCTGATGGGAATAATGTTATTTTTGTTGTAGCTATGATGTCGTAAAGATCAAAGCAGGATTTGTATGTTGGTAATAACTTCTATTAGACCACACTTCAAATGAATGCCAGGAAGCTTTGGGGGAAAAGAGGTTTTCTTCTGAAAGCTGTTGTAAAGTAACAATTTTTCCCCTTTGGGACATGAAGAAAGGGCTTGTATTTCCCTAGAACTTCATTTTCCTAGCTGTATCGGTTTAGTCTAATGAAAGATATCACCTCACTTAGAAAAGATTCCCAATGTTAATGTTGTGAACAATCACTTAAGTGAGTTTACAGAAATAATTGGAACAGTAGATCATAAATATTTATTTAAATATGGAAATGTTGTGGTTTAGGACATCTTGAGGGCTCTTCCTAACTCCAAAGACAAACAGTAGCGAAGAAGCAGAGATTCTTTTGAAGCAAAAGCTTCATCAAGTAAACAGCTTAAGACATATAGTATTGGAGACTTCAACCTAAATACTTTTAATTTTGTAATAAGTTGAAAAAAGTTATTGATAAGTTGAATAAGTTATTTCAATAGGAAATGTCAAGCCCCTGTATTAGGAAGAAGTCCCCTCTGTAGTAGTTTTAATGTAGTAAAAGGATATGTTGTTCTTATTCAATTTACCCTCAATTCAGGCTATGACTAGTCCTCACTAATGTAGTCCTCATTCAGAGATTGCTGGGTAGTATTGTTTTACATCATAATATGACCTTGCAGAATCATATGTCAAACACTGGATTATTGCATCAAATCAATCAGGCAAATTTAACAGCACAATAACAAAAAGGCTGGGGTTATTTCTTCATGTTGCTAATTAGTAGTGCTACAAAAGAGGCATAGAAATGGCAATGAGAAGCTGAAGGAGCCTTTTGTAGCAATGTACTTATAGATGGACTGAAGTTGGTTGAATATTTTTGAAATGAAACTGCTAGGTTATTCCTTGAGGTTACGTAATTATTCTTTTCAATAACAATAATTTCAATATCTGGCAATTGTTTGGGTTTTTTTTTTTCTTCTCTTACAATTTTAATTTACTCTGTTGGATTTTTATACAATCATTAACTTCATTTGTTGGCTCTTACTTTATGCAAGTTTGTGCTCCTTGCTCTCCAGGGGACTACAGAGAAAAATATCTGCATATCCCGGTTCACATTGCTAATAAATGAATAAAGCTATTTGGAAATGTACCAGAAATCCCTGCTAGAATTACATAAATAGAATTAGTTAATTGGCACAAGCAAGCACCTAAGCCAAGAAGCAATGACTAACTTTGGCTGGAGTTTAATGGGGAGGTGTAATTGTCTGTAAAACCATATTCATCATATAACCACATATGTCTAACACTTCTATTATAAATGCCCCTATCAGAATTTGGACTACTTTATGCTGAATGCTACAAGGCATGCAGTCTAGATATCATATGCGTTAGAACAGTCTGTGGTCTAAGTTTTATTAATTCAGTATTTGAACATTGTATTAGTCCAAAGGGATAAGACTAGTCAGTTTGCCCTCAAAACCATAGTGGTTTAATTTGTCTGTGTTAGCTTGTGTGCATTACACAACGTAGGATCTTCCAACATAGATGGCATATATAGGCCACAACAAAATTAGTTACGTGATGAATTCCTGAAATGTGTTCGAGAAAGCCGTCCTATATTGTCAGCAGGAAAAACTGGATGGTGTGAAGGGTTTTTTTACCAGGCTTTTTTCCCCCCTTGGAGCACTATGAACATTGTGACACTGCATTTCCCCCACCATTTGTGGGGGGAAATTATATTCAAGTCTCTNAGGGTTCATATAAGATACCCCCTCAGGAGTTAGGGGTGAGAGAAAAACAAAGCAGTAAGGGGAAATTTTCCAATCTAATAGTAACTGAAAGTAAAGTGAAAAAAGATCATCTGTATTTTGAAGAGAGCACAAAGAAAGAAAGAGCCTTCCATGGTACAGTTATTAATTCATCACAGATTTGAAAATAGAAGGTTATAGTATAGCTTTTAATGAACAACACCTACAGTACTTGGACAATTATCACTAAAGGAGTGACAGATAGTGAACATCACACCTTTAAGATCAGGGGTTTTTTTAAAAAAAAGTTACTTGTATATCTTACCATCTTTGTTTCCTGATTCAGTGCCTCTTTGCTATAAAAAACTTGCAGTAACAAAAAAATGAGATAGAAGGTATCTGGATTCACATGGCTTACAAGCAGATTTGAGCCTGTGGTTGTAATAATACAATGAAATGGACTTGCCATCTTTCAGCTACAGTTTACAGCAAAACTGTCTGGGAATTAACTCACTCCCGCCCTCCCAAGAGTAACACCAGCAATCCCTGCAATTTCCAGAACCAGCCCTGGTGATAATGTGTGTAAGTTGTTCTTCTACTGCTTCCAGACTATGCTGGTTTCATCCAGGACATATAGATAGGAACTTTGTGGTAGGTTTTTCTAAAAAGGTGACGCATAGTTTTATGCCTTTGTGGCATCTCCACTCCCCTCAGTGATCACCTTGTCCTTCAATGAACAGTGTGAGTGAGTGCCAGTTACAGCATAAACATTTAGAAGTTAAATTTAAGGCAGCTGCTGCTGACAGTTGTGCTCTGGTCTCAAAGTATGCAAATATATTTAGGCCTAGAAGGGGTTTCTATCTATCATTGAAGTCTGCATGCTGTGCATGAACTGCTACTAACAGATGAGCAGTAGTTTAGGTGTGTCATGCTGCAGTGATGCCTTTAAGTCGTACTACTTGACCAAAAATTCTAAAATTATGCCTTTTCTTGTTAAAGGACATGAAATATCCAAAATAAAGGGAAACTCCAAGTGTTCAATGGGTTATTCCGTAGGTACGTAGTAACTTTCGGTATTTTTGCTGATTTCTGCCCTGATGGCAGTTTGAATTATACCTCAGCTATGATTCATGTACAATGAATGCCTCATCTCTGTGATCTCTTTTGATAATTGTTCTCCAGGTTCTCTCCTTTGAATGGTATGCCTTGATGAGTATATGGGCTAAAACTATTCCCTTTACTTTTACTTATTGCTTGATAAAGGTGGTTTTTTATCATACCCACAGACAGGTTGTTTCTTCTGACCTCAGAAACAACACATTGGCAGCACATACCTGGTGTCTATTAAAAGATAGTGCTTTAATCTAGTGTCACCTTTTCTCCTGTCTTTGCAAGCAATCCCACATAAGTTTGCTTTTTTTTGCAGAAGGCACTGTAACATTGGAATCGCCTGTTTGGTGTGTTTGCATTGTTTGGGTTCTTTGAGGTATATCAAGCTGACCCTAAGAATAGCCTTACAGGTACTGCACTAATACAGGAATGCTCCTATTGAATAAATATGGGTAAAATGAGTCAATGTGGTGAGTGATTTTTACAGCACTTCACTGGAAAGACAGTGTGCAGCTTGCACAGATTCTTTCTCAAGAGAAATATTCATCACTGCAAGATTAAAAGGGCTAGGGTTCAGCTTTGAAGCTGGTGTCTTATTATGTGAAAGAAGAATTAAATACAATATGGGCATTTCTGCCCAGAAGATACACAGTTTCACAGTCAGTGTTTTTCGCTGGAAGAGATGCTCCTACTGAATAAATTGATAATGCTCAGAAAATGTATTGACAGGGGGTGATAGGAAATAGCTAGATTACTATTATTATGCCTGTTTTACAGATACAACTAATGAATCTCTTCACAGAATCACAGAATTAGTAAGGTTAGAAAAAACCATAGAGGTCATCAAGTCCAACCTATCACCTATTACCTAACCTAGCCTAACCTGTTACCTAACCTGTTATCATCCTACTACCAACACACTATCCTACCTATAACACACTACCAAGTACATCATCCAACCTTTTCTTAAAGACCTCTAGGGATGGTGACTCCACCACCTCCTTGGGCAGTCCATCCACTGAGAGATCACAATCTCTGTGAAAAAGTTCCGCCTAATGTCAAGTCTAAATCTCCCCTGACGCAGTTTAAGACTGTGTCCTCTCGTTCTATCACGGTAGTCAGAGAGAAGAGACCGACGCCCAGCTGGCTACACCTCCCTTTCAGGTAGTTGTAGAGAGCAATAAGGTCTCTCCTCAGTCTCCTCTTCTCCAGACTGAACAACCTCAGCTCTCTCANGGCGGGGGTGCGCCGTGAGCCCTGCGAGCGGGGTGCGGGGGAGTGGGGACAGGGCTGGGGCTGGCTGTGTGGGCAGGGAGGGGGCAGAGCCGGCGCCGCGAGCGGCGAAGCTGGGGGCCGATCAGACTGAGGTCGTGATAGGATCTGCGCACGTGCCGAGGTTGCAGAGCTCGCAGGGAAATCTCCCGCAAATACTGAAGCTCGAAAATACTGAGTCGCGAATACACTGGGGCTCACTCTAATTCTGATGGCTGCATAGCCCCTTGTCTTGTTTCTCCCCATAGTAGGGCTTTCTGACATCTCCTTATCTAATTTATACACCCAAGATAGTGCAGTTTGGAAGTGAAGTGGACCACAGGCTCTTTAGTCAAACAAAATTTCTCAAATTATGCAGGGAGTCATATTCTTTCTTCTCATTTTAAGCAAGTGACAAGAGCAACTTTCTCGCTTTTACTCTTCCATTTGTCAAAAACACACTTCAAGTGAACAGAGTCAACGTCACTAACCATCACACTTGACAAAAGACAGAAAGCAACGATCCTGCCAGAGAGCACAGCCCTGCAGATGATCTCATTCTGCCTCATATCTGCCTTGTTTCAGGAACTTATCACCTACTCTAGCAGGCAGTAAGCATAAAAAAGATGGTTGTACAGTTGCACTACAGTACAGAAATCACATCAAGATTAAAAATTAATGACTTCTAAAAAAGCACTGAACAATGCTCAGCAGCTAACACTTTGAGCTCTTTAAATAGCTCAGATGCATTCTTTGCCTTGCCCAGGTGATATGAGTCATCTCCCAACCCCCAAACCACTTGTTGTATCAGCAATTATGGGAAAGAAGTAGTGCAACTCATTCTCCGAGGAAAAGGGTGGGTTTTGACACAGAAGTGCAAATGTGAAAGGCAAAAAGCTTCTGTAAGACGCTAATAATTTTTCTCTTTCATGTTCAAAAGAAACAGTAGCTATCCAGGGGCTAGCATCAGTGCTTAGCACCACCTTCACAGCTCCAAATCAGACACTTCTTTCACTGGGGAACGTGCACCACAAGCCAAATACTACACTGAAAAATGCTCTCAGGGTCATGGTGTTATTCTCAGGATTGTCCTGTACAGAGTCAGGAGCTGGACTTCATAATCCTTGTGCATTCCTTCCAACTCAGGATAATATATGANGAGGAGCCCAGAACTGAACAAAGTACTCAAGAACTGAACACAGTACTCAAGAACTTAGGCATAAGTAGTTTAAATCAAGGCCATGCAGGGAGTTGGTAAAGCCTGATATGGAATCCAAGAGCCTTGTGGTATCAAGAAATAGCTGCCTAATCACTGGACTGCAGTGCTTTATCTGAACCCACTCTTTTACATGCCTGAAAAACGCTACCACTAAAAGGTTTCCAAGAAAATCATGTCTGTGTTATGCGGGTCAGTCAGAATAGCCAGCTGTTTTTTTCTCTGCCAGCTTGGAGAGGGCTTGAAAGCCTGTACTAAAAACCCTTGAGATTTGCCTTGATGACAGCTAAGGATGGTATTGTTTTTTCTTATACACTGAGATTATGCAGTATGATAGATGAGTGGTGAGGAGTAATTAAATGTAGTTAACAGGGTAAGACTGTTTCCCTGCATGTTTCTATTTCTGTGTTCCAAACAGTCTCCAGCTTTTTAGGGCATAAGCATTGAGTAAATCATCCAATCTGAAGATCACTGTTGGTTGGATTTTTTTATATATATGTATACATATGTATGTGTATAATATATACAGAGAACCCCCGTTACTCGCGGGCTGTTGGATCTGGTCTGCCTCCTGCGAGTTGTGAAATCTGCAAAGATAGTGAACCCACTACGTAGTCACGTACGCCATGCTCGTAGCCACGCCCCCTCCCCTAATAATGTCTGGAGGAGGGTCCTGAGAGCAGGGCTTGTTTCAGATGTCTGGCTGTGCTCTGCC
>WEKX01002649.1:28541-44131 GCA_013390025.1 Pitta sordida | reverse complement strand
CTTTTACTCTTCCATTTGTCAAAAACACACTTCAAGTGAACAGAGTCAACGTCACTAACCATCACACTTGACAAAAGACAGAAAGCAACGATCCTGCCAGAGAGCACAGCCCTGCAGATGATCTCATTCTGCCTCATATCTGCCTTGTTTCAGGAACTTATCACCTACTCTAGCAGGCAGTAAGCATAAAAAAGATGGTTGTACAGTTGCACTACAGTACAGAAATCACATCAAGATTAAAAATTAATGACTTCTAAAAAAGCACTGAACAATGCTCAGCAGCTAACACTTTGAGCTCTTTAAATAGCTCAGATGCATTCTTTGCCTTGCCCAGGTGATATGAGTCATCTCCCAACCCCCAAACCACTTGTTGTATCAGCAATTATGGGAAAGAAGTAGTGCAACTCATTCTCCGAGGAAAAGGGTGGGTTTTGACACAGAAGTGCAAATGTGAAAGGCAAAAAGCTTCTGTAAGACGCTAATAATTTTTCTCTTTCATGTTCAAAAGAAACAGTAGCTATCCAGGGGCTAGCATCAGTGCTTAGCACCACCTTCACAGCTCCAAATCAGACACTTCTTTCACTGGGGAACGTGCACCACAAGCCAAATACTACACTGAAAAATGCTCTCAGGGTCATGGTGTTATTCTCAGGATTGTCCTGTACAGAGTCAGGAGCTGGACTTCATAATCCTTGTGCATTCCTTCCAACTCAGGATAATATATGATTCTATGAATTCCGTGAATGCTACTGAAGGGATTGTATACCCATAATTCCTCCGTGGAAATAAAAGTTTGCCTCCCCCTTGACATATTTAGAAGTCTTTTAAAAACTAGAATTTGCCACTTGGGTTCAAAGAAGAGAAATAGAATCAGGCATCATGTACATCTCACAGTAGCAATATCAAGAAATCGACTAGAGTACCATCACTTTTGACACTATGATGTGTGTAAGATTCTAAGACCAAGTGTTATGCAGAGAACAATACTGAAAGAACTAGGGAGGTTATCCTTCCCCTGTACTCGGCGCTAGTCAGACCACATCTTGAGTACTGTGTCNTGCAACTCGTAGTATTCTGTGATTCTGTGAACTATGCAATATGTAAATGAAGTGGGCACACCAGCTCACATTCCTGATTTTGTCTATTTCTGCATTTTTACCCTGTGCCTCTATAAATCTCTCATTTTCCTAGCTATTGCTTCTTTCACACCCATTTTTGTATCCTAAGTTTTTCACTAAGGAAATTATTTGAGTCTGCTAACAGAATCACAGAATATTATGAGTTGGAAGGGACCCACAAGGATCATCTAGTCCAACTCACCATACAACACCCGTACAGAGACCGAAAGCACAAATAGCTCTTCAGAGAATAGAGGGATAGGTGTAGGGCAAGTAGGAAATGCATATTGCAAGTGATTAAGGGGCGTTAAGACAACACCAAAGTAGATCAATGTTGGCTGCCTTGCTTCAAAATTGTGTGCCACAAGGTATTACCCTCTGTCCCCAAAGAGTAGTGACCATCCTTCAGTGTAGCTGCTCACATTACAAGTGATGTCTTCACAATTATCTCGAAAGGCAGATTTACCACTTTCTAGTCACAAGTTCACAAGTCTATTAATAACTGTCTTGGGAATAACTGCAAGGCTCCAGACTACATATCTCATGATGTCCTCTCTGAAAAAAGTTTGATAAACTGAACCAACACGCCATCTAATGTGTCAAAATACCTTTTTCCTAGATTGACAAGAGGAAGCCAGAGGACAATTCATTGGTAGCTTAACCCAGCCCTATAATTTAATACCAGCTGCCACTAAAATTTGGAGAAAGAAGTTCTAAGAAAATAATTACATACACTAAGTACTGAAGTTATGATGAACACCAACACACTGGAAGGGAACTGAAAGTCTTTGGCTGTGAACTTAAACTGATCACACTATTGCCATAAAAGGATTTTGAAACAGATGTGATAGGATGACTCAGCAGATGCAGCAAGCCTACATAGCCACCCAAGCTCAGAACCAAAGATACCATAGAGATGGCTTGCAAAGTCCCAGACTGGGTCTATAAGAAAGTAGCAATGCTTATTTGGTGCTGCAGCTGCCTAAACGAATCCTTCTGAACACAGCTGAACATTCAGATGCAAAAGTAGAGAATACTATCTGTAGTTGAAACTTGTGGACTTTTATGTTTGAATTTGCACTAGTTCTGGAATATCTTCAGGATCACCCATGATAATACACAGATAGCCCAGACGAGCCTGGGGTAATTGGTGGGAAGTCGCTAACACGTAGCACAGGCAATATGCTCCGTGAATGCCACTGACAGGTAAGTACCAAAAACCAGAGAGGAGCTGAAGGACAACATTGGCACAAAACAAATGAAGGTTAAACTAATGTGTATGAATGCATATAGACTTGAAAAGAAGTTTAACTTTAAAATCTTAGGAAAAAATTGATTTTATAACAACATTTCAAGAGAAATAGCAGAACCAGAAAACCAGAAGGGATGAGGCAGATCTGATTGATACAGCTAGAAATGAACGTGATGATGCAAATGCCTGTGATGGTAGAGGACTGGACTTGATGACCTAGATAGTCCCTTCCCTGTTCTGTATTCCTAAATTAAGATGCATAGCAAGCAACCTGAAAACCTCATCCATTTGTAAAGCCCCAAAACCAATTTTTACCATGAGAAAGGGAGCACAGGAAACAAATTCTGGTCAGAATAAAAACTAATGAAAATTTTTAAACCTGTTTCAAGCAAAGCATTTTCTAACATTTAAGATAGTTGGAACTACAGTAATCCTTCACCTCTTTCTGCCTCAAATTTTGTGGCTTCACCTCTTTATGTTTTGTTTTTTTCCAGAGAAAATATCTTTGTCTTCCCTTGGGTTTTCCACATCATTTGAACACTGAATGGCCACGTATGCGCAGAGTGCCTCTGCCATGATGGGGGATTGGACCAGACTTTTTTATATAGTATATGCCTTTTTACTTACAGACTCCAATTTAAAATTAAGTTTCTCTTTTGAAAAATATTAAGGTAATTAACAGTAACAATGGTAGGAGGACTATAGTTAATTTGGCTCCACAAAAATAAAGTTTTAAAGAAACATAAATGAGAAGCTACAACCTCCTTCTCTTAACAGAAACACAGAGGAGACAAAAATATGGTGCCAGGGCACAACAGTAAGAACTACATTTATTAATTAAAAGAAACAGAAGATTCATACATGCAAGGACATGCAAGTTCTTTGTGCAACAATGGACAAAGTAAAAATTACAGGAGACTAAGAATTAGAAGTTAAAATGCAGCTGCTACTCCACAGATGGAACATAGTTCACATGCCCTACAAAGGTTCCCTAAATAGTGATAAAGACCTGTTATGGGAGTTGCAATAGACAGGGGATTAGCTCGGACACATCATGGTCTCCCTCCATAATGATCCTGCAGGGAGGGGAACACAATGATGTTTTGTAGTTCAAAGATCGTACTGTATCAGTCCACCAAGGCAGAGAGATGCCAAGGATGACTATTAAGTACTTCTGACTAAAGTCCCTCAAGCACCACCTAATCATAAGAGGTAGTATAAAAGTACATTGGAAATAGGAGAAAATTGGAGGAAGACTCCACTGAAACTGCTGGAATCAGTCAGGGGCTGAACCTGTCTTCCCCCACTATAGTGACGCCTGCTGGGTAAGAACCATATTCCACATGCATTAAATGCTGTTTTAGGACTAGAGCTTGTGCTCTACAGTACATTAGTAGATTATGTTCACCACTCTGGGGTGTGCGTTCGGTCTCTGTATGGGTGTTAGATGGTGAGTTGGACTAGATGATCCTTGTGGGTCCCTTCCAACTCATAGTATTCTGGGATTCTGGGATTCTGTGATTGTTTTGCATTACAGCTTGTGTGTGTGATTGCTTTGTAGTATCAGCAGATTGTTTTAAATAAATTTTTACAGTCAGAACTACCACCGACAACCTGCAAACCTTACTAACCTGTCACAATTTGTATTAATAAAGAGTGTTTTTCCATACACTATCAGAGAGAATGCTTTATAAGGTACTAGCAGTTGCTGGTGGTGGATAACACATTGGGAAGGCTGCCTGAGGGGTCTCCCTTATGCTGTTGGCTCAGTCACTCCCTCAGAAAAGGGCAGACGAATCACCCTCTGATCTTGTGACTCTGTTCGCTGAAGGGTCTCCTCTACAGGATGTTGACCGACTGGTCAGATATAAGGGTTTTGGCTTCACTGGGGCACTCACAGACAAATAAATCTCTAAAGGTCTAGAAAATCTCCCCACTCTAAGGGTCAGGCAAATATCCCACTCTCCTCCACACCTTTCATATAATATTCTTCAAATTCATAAATACAAGAAGAAAATTATCCAGTCTCACAACTGGACAGAATGAGTAGTTAGATTTTTACACATCACAGGAAACAATGTGACAGAACAATGGACAAAATTCCTCTTGTAAAACCCTCCCAAAACCATAATGGTGTGAAATTAAGTCTTAGCAGAAACTGAATACAATAGCTCTGCAAAACTTATCTGCAGAAAGTTGTTAAGAGTCCCACACACCCTGGGATGATGGGTGCTGTACAGTATAACTTCTACACAGATTTCCTTCTTGAAGTGACCCTTCCTGCCCAACTCTTCAGTACATTGGTATAGCACTATACAAAAAACTGCACCCAAAGAGAACACTTACCTCTCTTTGACACCCCACTAGTCCAATAGCTTAAATACATTTTGGCATACCCCAAGTCTTTTCCACATGTTCCCTAGATCATTATATGAACAAATTCAGAAGATACTATTGAAAGACTGTATTAACTGCTCTGTTCTGTAAAGGAGACACAGTTACTTCAATTTATGATGCCACAGCAAGCGCTGCCCACCTGAATTATACAAAAAGATCATTGTCCATTGAGGGCCTAGTCTCTCTGAATACATCTAGGATATAATATACCTTCTATGAAAGGATAATCTACTGATAACAAGAATATTTGTAAAAATAGTTTAGAAATACACCCAAACTAGATCCTTTCCTCTTAAACAATGGGAAACACCTGCAAAGTTAGAGAATCTCATTCCTATCGCTAGTTAAGACAGTATACTAGAAGCATGATATGGCTCCCTATGGAGCAGATTAATCCCACCATCTCTTTAAGGCTGAGCAGTATCATACTAAAGTAGTTTAATGATCCAAAACCTGAAATCATGTATGTGGTATGGGATTTCAGATGAGATTGTCTGAAAATAATAGAATAAGAGACATGATAAGATAGCAAAGGAAGCCTCAGTCAGTATAAGATACTTTCCTTTGTCATTCTTAATGATTGCTATTACTAAGCCTACTGAAACTGCTCTCCTGACATCAGCAATTGACAAGAATAAAAAATAAGCTAAAACAAGGGCTATATGCACTGAAAGTAAATTTAGTCAGTCAGAGATAATAATATATTTGGTTATCACATATAGGCAAGGATATGCTTGGCTGATATTTTACACTGGCCCAAATTATACCAGTTATATGAAGCAGTCAGTCTCTTTCTGTAGGCTACAAATTGCTTAAGCAAAGTTACAAGAAATTAAATGTAGCAGAAAAACAGATATACCAAGATATTAAGGAAAATGTTCACACTACATAAGCTTTACTTCACAGAATCACACAGAATCACAGAATATTATGAGTTGGAAGGGACCCACAAGGATCATCTAGTCCAACTCACCATCTAACACCAACTGGCTTTCAGACTGTTGAAGTCTTTGCAGTCTCCCCATCCCACTATCCCACTTCTTTTACACAAGGACGTGGAAGAGGGAAATCCTTGTATCATGTATTTAACACAAAAAGACTTTCAAATCAGAAGGAATCCTTCAGTTCAATCATGCTTTATGTACTGAAAGGTTAACTAATGAGAGATTCTTATTAGCACAAATAATACCACTTCTGCCTTGATCCCAACAACAAGCTAAGCAAGCTCAGGCTAGATGTACACTTAAATAGAGTGAAAGAGCAAGCAACAATAAAAAACACAACACACAACTTGCTGCTGTAATAGCAGTTCTCATGTGTGTGGGAAATAGTAGGAGATGTCAGCAGCAGCAGCTTTGCAAGGACACTACCCTCCCCCAGCTGTTATTGAACGACACTCTCAGGGGGAAGAAAGGAGCACTGGGAAGATTTCTGAATAAAGAAAATACAAACATTCAGCACCAGACAGCTCTAGTTCTGAGGGAACAGCTCTACTTACATCATTTAATCTCTAAAGCCTTGATTTTCTGATTGTGTAAGAACGTTCATGTCTCCCCTTTAAAGGGATATTGTGATGTATTGTAGTAAATAGCTCTTCTAAAGTTACATGTAAAAGTATGGTTTAGCTTCACAGTAACTGTTAGGACAATGTTTCTAAATAGGAACTGTGCCCTTTGCCAGAAAGCTTACGGTCAGAGAAACTCAAAAGAACTTGGATGTTAAGAGTTCCAGTCAAACTTCAGTTCAGTGCATTTTCTCCTCAAAATTGTCTCTGCAGTGGCCTGGTAGAATAGGAAAAAGTAGCATGGTGTTCATTTCCCATATAAAATTTTCACCTTCTCTAGAACAGACGATTTTTGTCTCAGAGTCAGCTACACGTGACCAAGTTATCTTTCTCATGCACTGAGTTTTGAAACCCTTCAAAATTAAAATCATGGTGCAAACTATGTGTAACATTGCTTGGATTAGATCAAGTTTGAGTGTTTTGTTGTTTGTTTACTTTGGTTTGGGTGTTGTTTTGTAGTAAGATTCAGTAATATGTTCCTGTTTAAGATGTTCTTCCTAGAGGCTTAATAGAGAAACAATTCATTTCACCTCAGCTGATATAGTACAAAACAGTTGTTAACCTTTGATGAGAGGGTTACATCATATACCAAGCCAGGGTAAATTAAACTGGCAATTGCCCTTGTTTAATTGCTTTTGAGTAGTACTCAGTATGTCTAAATGTGCACTAAATTATTATTGTACCCTGCTGCTATTCATTAACATGAAGATCACAAGACTTTATTTTACTTTTCTGATGCCACCACAGAGAAAGTGATAAAGGCTTTAACTGCAAACAGGTTTAATTTAGAACCTATTAGTGCAATTTATCCAAGCATACAGAAGATGGGTTGTTCTGAACAAACTTGTAAGTTTGGTGTTTCTTGTAGAAGACAAAAATTTATATTGCTAATTGTTAGATTCTACAAATATTAGATTTTAGAATTTTTAGATTTAGAATTTAGTCTTTTTTAGTCTTTTTCAGAATGAGCACTAAACCTCACATTTATCTCCTTAAAGTCTTTGTTATTTCAAGGAAAGAACGTCCCTGGAGAAAGTCTGTGTTTCTTTGACTCGGCAACANTTTAGAAGGCAACCTTTCTCCCCCCACCCCTCCTTACTTCCTTTGTATTTAGTGTTTAAAAGAAAAACATTAGGAAGCAAAATCTAATTTTCTCAGCATCAAAAAAAGTTCTAGTATTTTCCGTGTTTACTCACTCACTGACAAGACTGTGACAAAAATGTGAAAATCTTAGTTATTAGTTCTGAAATACAATGGGAAATTATTGCAAAACACTAAAGGCAATTAATCTCAAGTTATACTGAAATTATAATATACATATAATATAGCTCTAGATGTCATATTCTATATAAACATTACAGTTACAGGAGAGAATAAAATAAGTATCCAGCAAAGCATAATATTTATTTATGCAGTGTACAAGAAAAATCAATAGAATAATATTTGTTGCCATACAGGGTGTTTGGTTAGATACTAGGAGATACTCTGAGATCGGATCATTTAACACCTAACAGCAATCCACGTAACCAAACCAAATCCTGAGACAAACCTGTACAAATTAAACAAACCTTAAGCTTTAGCATGTATTTTAAACAGAGGTTGTATATTTAGGGATGAATCTTTCTCTCAAGCAATCTCATTAAAGTATTTGCTTCTAATTAGGTAAGAATTTTTTATTTCTACATTCAGATTGAAATACTAGAGCCTGACTTTGCAAGATGTATAACACTAAGATGAACAGGTGTGCATTCTGAAAAAAATGCTGTTAATTCTGTCCACTATACCAAACCAGGATCATCCTACTAAAAGTCTGCTTCCTTGATGAAGCAAAGCTCTCTCTTTTAAATCAGCAAAGGTATCATATTTAGTGGTCTATATCTATATATCTTTCTCAAAATCACCCAAATGTAACTTTCCATTGATTCTTCCCCCACCTCCTACGAGTCTTCATTTTCAGTCTCCATTGTCCAACTGAATTCAATAGTTTTGAGATTCAAACCACCCAAATTATTTTCAGAAACGTGACTCTAATCAGACGACTTTGTGGTCCATCCAGCAATTTTACCATTCATGCCACCATTGCCCTACCAACTCTTTCTTCCGTGTCTCTAATCAGCTTCACAGCCTTCAATGACGACTGCAAAAGCACTAGGATCTAGACAAAACTGTCACTGAGTGGAGATAATTAATTCCTGTATCAAAGTACAGCTTCCACACTGTCTGAATGGAGCCAGGGATCTAAAATCCATCATCTTTAGCCACAGGACATCAGTGTGCTATTTTCTGCACTGTTGCATTCACCTATACATGTTCATTCAAACACCTGGTACAGACACTGGCAACAAAGCAGAGACTGAAGCACAAAAGGTCATTGAGATAACTTGATGGGGAATAGTGCCAAATGGTGCCAACCAGAAACAGGCACACTGGGGTGAGAAGCTCCTTAATGTTCATAGGTTAAGTCATAACTCATGGCTTCCTACCACAGAGACTCCTTCTTGGGAGCTAGTAGATTAAAAAAAAAAAAAGAAAGGTCCATTTCTATATACAATGTGAACTAGTTGAAATATATTAAAAATGGATTTTTAATCACTCTTTAAAAATAAAAACAGAAGTAACAATAACACACTTTAAAGCTGGCTTGAAAACTGAAAGTCTATTTCCTTTCTTCAAATTAGTTTTCGTTTACTAATTCTTCTGCGCTCTAGGGAACAACAAATGCAGCATGCACAAACACATGGGACTTTGTAGTCCCAAAGAGTCTAGAAAAGGAGAGGAAAAGACTGAGAGCATTTTGGGACAAGATCACTGAGTATNCTTTTTTTAACTAAAATTTTCATGAACGATAATAACTAGGTCCATTAAAAAAAAAAAAAAAAAAGTCAGGATCTTTGGCAGTTTTACACCAGCTGGCAAAACAGTCAGTGACATGCGTATCTCAGATTTGAGACTCATTCAGATATGGCCTCTATCAGGCAAAATAACAACGCTAAAGTCATATATATTTGCTATGGGGTTTTTTATTCTATAAACCTGATATAATTGGCAAGTAGCTATATTATGCTCCATTTTTTTGTGCAGATGATCTGCACAGAGTAGATTACAATACATTAAACCAGGAGTTCTATACAAGAATTAGAAAGGTGTAAAACTATAACTGCAATGCCAGTAAGGGCAGCTAAAAACAGAAAAGCACAAGACTGGAGACTGAAGCAGATCCCACTGTTTTCATGGTCTGTAGTCTCTGCAAAACAAAGCAAGTTAGTCTTAAGGAAACCGTCTACTTTCCCGGGTATAAAGATGTAACCCTATTAATGCCTAGTCTGAATTTGGCCTAACAAAGGCTGAAATGTTTTACATCCAAGAGATTTTGGTTATAGAAAAGTAAAATACAAATTGTTTTGTCTGCATTTATTATCTCAGAATAGCCCTTAAGTTATTCAATTCATCATACAACCTTCTGGTTATCTGTATCTATCCTTCTGATTCCACATCATCTGCTGCCTCTGTATCTGCTCAGATGACATATCACTGCAGTTTTGAAGTGAGTCTCCAGGAAACTTCATACAGAGGAGCCAGAATTGTCTCTACCACTGTAAAATCCAAACTTTGGCCAACCACAATATAAGTGGAAAAAAAAAATGGCTAAATGCGCACATACATTTTCTTCAACTGATACTCATTCTCACTTAGTAATGCCATCACGAACTCAGAGAAGACTTACTTTTTCCTGCATTTACTGCTAAAGAATCAGAATGGTCTACATGGAATTCTGTAGCCTTCAGTTGTAGCCTGGTAGTACATGATGGACCCCCATCAGCCTGGGTCTACCGAAGCAAAACTCCTAAAATCACTAACACTGTTGCCCAAACCTGAGTTTACTTCTTATGAGGAACTTGGAAAGTGGGCCAGTCTCGCAACACCATTCTGAACATCCAGAGGCTAGATGGCAGTTTGTCATACAGAACAAAATGAATGAATGCAGACTAAACCAGGAGTACACATGAATGAGTGATTACTCTCTTCAGAGTCATCACAAAAACGATACCCATCATTACCTGCAGCTATCTTCCTCTCCTCATCAGATCTCTGTGTTTTGTGTGTTGTAAAGCACAAAAAAAAAAGGTGTGGTAATGCAAGATGAATGAACATATAGAAACATTCAGTCACAACTCAGACATACAGTCTTCTAGCTATCCATTGTGGAAGACAATTTCCTGATACAGGTTTGGGCCTGGTGCCTTGAATGAATTGTCAGGAAAACAAAAAAAAAGTACTACAAGGTGGTAGACGATGCTCTAGCAACAGTCACCGCATAAGCTACAGTCTATTCACCAAAGACCTCATGTTTCATATGCAACATCAATCTGAATAATATGCTATCCATTTTTTCAGGGCTGCCTCGTCATACTTCATTATAAATCAGGAGAGAAAATAATTTCAGAGTCTGTAGTTTTTTGTCATCTAAAACAGATATCTTAGTCAATAAATTTTCACAGCATTGAAAAGACTCATAATTAATCAATGAATTCAAATGGAACCGTAAATTAAAAAAGCAAAATACGTAACTTCATAATAAAGGATCTTTTTTGACTTTAAATCTTACAAATAGAAAGAGATCCTAATGGACACTTCAGAACATACATGATATTCAAAAAGCATATAAACTGTGAAAAAGTCTCCTTAGCAGAGTATGAACAAATTTTACAGTTTTTAAAATAGAATCAGATCTTGATAAACCATAGCCAATACTATGACTTTTGGATTAGATTTTAGTTTAGTGATACATATTAGAAAACACTGATCAACAGGTGACTTTTGTCACTGTTGTTGCCAACAGAACACCTAGGGAACTGTGAGGAGGTAAGAATCCAGTAAATAGCATCCAAAATATAGTCTGTGAACGGAATATCTAGAAAGGCCCCAGAAGAAGAGGTAGCTTCAATACTTCTCCAGGAAAATCCATGTCACTTTCATGGTTACTATTATTAATAATCATAATTGCTCCTGAAAAAGTCAATTTGCTAAATATATGTATACTCATGCCAAAACTGAATAGTATAAATCAACTCAAGTGTTTATATTTTAATGCGAGAAGTCAAACTACAGAGGACGCATTCAACTGAATATCAACCTCATTTAGTAGATTCTATTTAGGTATCTGAAATAATCTGAAACTAACACCATGTCATACAGGGGGAGGAAGCATAAAAACTTTCATTATTTTCTTTTGCACAACTTATTGGAAAGAGAAAGCAATTACACCTCAGGTTCAGTTTGTATGTTTCAGTCTTTTGAGCAAAATTTGCTATATATATTTTTTTTTAAATCACTCAATAAAATTTTCACTTAAGGGTAGAGAAAGGTAGATATTTGAGACCAAGATATTGAGAAAATCTATGTGCCTTCATCATCAATGCTGAAAGACTCATTGTGAAATTTCTTATCTTAATGCAGGATTAAAATTTCTTTTTCGGTACTTGTGTCTGTTTCCCTTCTTACTTCCACCAACTAGCACAAAGAAGAGTTTAACTTTCATTTTCTCTATAATATCCCACTAAGCATCCAAGAGCAACAAGTTCCCATCTCAGACTTTTTCTAAGACTTTAACAAATTCATATCTCTGCACCTCTCCTCACATGCCAGGAATACTGTTCTCCAGTTAATTGATAGCATTTTACACATGTTGTACTATAACATCTGAAGAATGTATGTTGTCTTGCTCAGACATATCCAGTCACTTTGCTTAATGTGAGCCATGGAATTCCAATCAATTATGTTGCACTGTTCACTTTTACAAAGTCTCCTGTTTTTCTATTAAAAATATGCCAGGATTTGATCTCATTTTCATTTTAGCACAACCTAAAAACTAAATATTGGGATATACGTATCACAAAAGAGAGAAACCAGAAATGGTAACAGTCTAATGGCTCAGAGCCAAATGCTAATCCATTTCAATGAATCTGAATTTTACAGTAGGATTCAAAACAAAACCACTGCTGGCATGCTGGCAGTGACTACTAGTCCTGACCCTTGTTTCTGATCTAGTTTCAGAACCACGCTACCATATACCCAGTGCTTCAACACAATTCTGAACATGGCAAACTCCAGCAGCAGAATAAGACATTAGGTCTTGTTTGGCCCCTGGCATTCCTCTTGTTTACTTATATCTTCAAGGTTCCATGAAATGTTAACAACTCTCCAGATCATTCACAACTTGCAAATGGCCCAATTCCCCTTCTACTATGAATTAATGCATAAAACATTAGAAGTAACGTGAACACTGAGTAACATGAGCAGCTTCTACCTCTAGTAAACCTCTTGGCTATTTTTCAAAGGAAGACAAAGCAAACAACCTCTTCTCCTCCCAAAGCATCATATAAAGTAACAAACTCCAAAAGTTTCCAGCTCTAGTGTTCTCATTTTCTCAAATAATTCAACTCTCCCTAAAGCCACCTTCATTCAAACTCTCACAAAAAAAGTCTATTTTCTTCTTGCAAAGCCATGTTGTACTAACATCAAATTCTTATTCTTTTGAACTATCCTGGTAAAGCAAGCATCAACTACATCAGCTTGAGGATCTGTTCAGTTCTCACTCAACTTTCTTAGTGAGGAAAAAACCAACACCCTATCACTCCTTTTTATTCTTTGCCTTCCAAGAATAGTAATACTGAATTCACCATAAATTCAGCTATATTCAGGACAGTGCATATGTCCTGATGCAAAATGTTTCTTCAATTTTTAAATAAATCCTTCTGCTATTGAATCACATAAGGTTTTTTAAGTTTTGTTTTGTTTCTTTCCTCTGTCCCTAATTTCTTCTGGCATCAAGACTTGGTTCCCTGTGCATCCCAGCCAGTCATTCTACAAAACCCTAAAGAACTACTAAAGGCAGTTCAATTTGGTGAGTGCGGAAGACACAGAAAGCACAGAATATGGCGCATGCTATTTTAGAGTAACAGTTTTCTTCAAATACATATTCAGTTAACTGAAACCAAGTCTGGCACAGACATGGGCCTATCTGTACTCACTATGTGCAGCTGAAGAAAATCACCAAGCCCAGGGGCACTGTCAATCCGAACAAGAATGCCATCCTTCACTGTTGTGCTGAAGCCCACAGCAAGACGGTCCGTCCTCGTGCTTGGTCTGTCGTTAGCTGGCCAGGTGTACAGAATGAGACCTCCACTCTTCCCAAATATATATGTGGCACCAGCTACAAAATAGAAAAACAAAGAAAAATCTATTAGTTACTTATTTGCTAACTCTGGTGGTAATGTTAGGACTTCCAAGAGGAACAATTTAAGCAAGAACATGTTTTCATTAATTACAAGGGTGAAATTAGTGCCTCCTGCTGGCCAGGCCTGATGAAGTACATTGTTAGTTCCTAAATAAGACAAGCAGCATCTAAGATAAAGATAAGTGACATGTTTATCAAGACAGCTTATCAATAATGGATAATTTCACTAGTGCTAGTACCCCAGACAATGCTGGATAGGACACTGCTTTCCAGGGGGAAAAACCAACATGCCTGCTGTTTCAAAAGCAGGAGATTCAATCTTATAAAGTAATTTTAAGGAAATACTTGGGAGTTCTTTGTGAGGTTTGACTTGCCTTCAGCTATAGACTATTCACACATAGTGGGAGCCCATCATTTTCTCAACACTTCCCAAGATTTTCTGCTATCTAGTCCACATATTTCTGGCACCATTTGTCTTTACAGCAAGCCTGGGAATTTGTTTCTTGCCCTTGTTTTTAAGGACAATACTAAACCTCTCCCAAGCTGAACACTGTCCTCCCACATCATAAGGGCCATCTGAGCTGAGGAAGACAGACACGCAAGTGAGGAATTATTGTCGCAGATGAGGAAGCTGAGAAGCAAAAGCATTTGGAGTTCACATTATGACTTGTACTCAACACTCTGAGTTAAGAGCATGATTTTATAACTCAGCAGTTATAAAACCCTGAGGTACTTGGAAAATATATCTCAAATTCCTGTCCTAGACCCAAACCTACAGGCAAGCCAGGAACAACACTTCTCAATGCTTCAGCCACTTACTGCACCTCATTTTCTGAGCACTATTACAATAGTTACATAATAGTAAGCAAAAATAACCAGCTTCTATTACTGCAACAAGGACAAAATATCTGTAGAAAGTACAGGCAATTACTGAATACATTTTCTAATCGGGATGAAACTACAACTGCTGACCTTGTCTTCCACCACACCAACCAGTAACACATATCAAGCAATCCTCAATCTAAATGTAGTTAGTCACAGAAGCACATCATATCATACAACAACTTCTACCGTTGCCTACAAAGCTGCAGCTTCGCTAAAGCTCTTTATGACCTGAATTCCAAATAAATGCTGCACATTAGTAGAAATAATTGATACACTTTACCCTTGCTAAAGAGGGTTCCTCTAGACATCTCAAAACACATTATCAAAACAGACATCAAAAATTTAGCCACACAGGAATGAAATGGTTTATGAACTGCTGAGTCAATGACAGAGTGAAAATGAATCATGTTTCTTTCCTTCCAGGCCTGTACATATCCAACAGAACATGCCCTCAGAAAATTCAGACAAATGTGTCTGAAATCAGGGTTAGATAGGAAATTTCACTCATAATTCTGAATTAACAAAAGTGCACACTGGCATTCTGGAACTGTGTACATCTAGTGCACATTTAGTTCCAAAAAGATTGATTTTCCAGACTGAACTCAATCTCCTCATTGAGCTTTGAACTCCAGATCACAGAATCACAGAATACTATGAGTTGGAAGGAATCATCTAGTCCAATTCACCATCTAACGCCTGTACAGAGACCGAACGCACATGCCAGAGTGGTGAACATAAACCTAGATCCCTCACAGGCGCACAGGCCACTCCGAGCCAGGAGAGACCCACAGGATCATCCAGCCTAACACCCCCAGCTAGACCATGTCTCTAAGCTCCTCATCCAGTCTTCTCTTAAACACCTCCAGGGACGGCGACTCCACTACCTCCCTGGGCAGTCCATTCCAATGAGCGATCACTCTCTCCATGAAAAACCTCTTCCTAACAGCCAGTCTAAACATCCCCATGCGTAGCTTAAGGCCATGTTCTCTCGTTCTGGTGTCGTCAGCCTGAGAGAAGAGATTCACACCCACCTGGCGGCAACCTCCCCTCAGGTAGTTGTAAACAGCAATGAGGTCACCTCTGAGCCTCCTCTTCTCCAGGCTGAACAACCCCAGTTCCCGTAGCCATTCCCCATAG
>WEKX01002649.1:0-21362 GCA_013390025.1 Pitta sordida | reverse complement strand
CCTACACCCCCCGGCTAGACCATGTCACTAAGCTCCTCGTCCAGTCTTCTCTTAAACACCTCCAGGGATGGCGACTCCACCACCTCCCTGGGCAGCCCATTCCAATACGCAATTACTCTCTCTGTGAAAAAACGCTTCCTAACGTTAAGATTAAACCTCCCCTGTCGGAGCTAACTGAGGCCGCACAGGGCAGTCCATGGCCTCCTCCCACACTGAGTGCTCTGCAGCCCCCTGCCACTCATGGCCCAATATAAACAAATATCTTGATTATGGTGGTAATTCACAAAAAAGTTGAGGTATGGAAACTTAAAGATATAAGCTTCCTACTTAAGCCACAAGCCATATGCCTTTCCCTCAATTATGTCTTTATTCTCAGAATATCACAGAATATTCTGAGTTGGAAGGGACCCACAAGGATCATTAAGTCCAACTCTTAAACAGCACCACTGCCTCCCCAGCAGGGAATCAAACCCCCGGTTTCCCACGTGAGAGGCGGGGACACTCACCACTGTACTAAAGTGGATTTCTCTAGTATATAATTCTTCAAGTTCTTGGTTCCAGCTAGGACAGGGTTAATTGTTTGCATCGAAGGTTATTCTGTACCACCTCATGTCATTTTCTGCGGATGGTGGAAGGGCTGCTTACTGGGTTGAACAGCATGGCAGAAAGAGCAGTCAGGTATGGTTAGAGGCTTTCATGTGAATCGTTCTTCTCTTTCTTGTAACCTCTGTCAATAGTATTGTTGCTATTACTGTTTGTTGTCCTATTTCATTGGGTTGCCAGTAAATTATTCTTATCTCAACCCACAGTCTTCACCTTTTTTGCCTCCAATTCTCCTTTCCAGCCTGCACAGTGGGAAGGGAGAGGGGGAAGTGAGCAAGCAGTGCGTGGTTTGGCTCTTTTCATGGGAACACAAAATTGAGGAGTATCACAGTATTAGCAAGGTTGGAAGAGACCTTGGAGATCATCAAGTCCAACCTGTAACCCAACACCAACCCATTGTCTAAACCACGGCACAACAGCCTTATTTGGCACCCAATGTGAGTCACGAAGGACTGAGACAACGACTCTACTGAGAGCAAAATTTGGAACAAATTTGATCTACATATTTGTTGTATTAGGTATGGAACCACTGGTTCCAAGTTGCTTGGTCTGCTCATGGGGTTGTGGTACCTACCCCTGTATATACATATTCCCATATATGCAATACCAGCTCTTCCGACCTGGAATACATCTAGGATAGATAGAACCCACAGTCATGGGCTAAATGAACTCAGATATCTTGAAGGGACAGCCTTCAACTATGGAAATGATACCTGTGCTTCTGTGTGTTTATATATATTTGGAAGGTGCAGGATTTGGGCATGATGTAGGTGGAATAGAACACCACACACTCAATTGGGGAATAACATTTCTAAAACACAACAAGTATAGGAAGTATTTTAGTTCTTAACATTTTTTAAAAGGATTGGAACATTTTTTTACATTCCTCAGGGAACAGAATACATCAATTTTAAAAGTGAAAGACTTGAAAGTATTCCAAGAGAAGATTTTCCTTATCCATTGCTTGTTTCTCTGGGCCTTTCCTCCCCCTCTCACATTTTGTGCCCACTTTATGTTTCTACTATATTTTCTACTTAGTCCAGTAGTTCTGATGAGTCTCTTGGGGTATTTCATATGCTAGTGTAAAGGTCCTAACATGTTTATTAATAATAATAACCTTCTGCTATTTAACAAGAAGCTATCAGTTCAACTGCAGGAAAATTTGTGATAATGGCATTTCTCTCATCTTTTTTGGCAGGAAACTAAAATTTAGGTAATTGTCAAGAAGCAGTGTTGTCACAAGACAGAATCAGTAACACATTATACATGACCACAGGTTACAAGATCAAATCAAGAGCCAATTCACATCAGGAAAGAAAACCTTGGTAGTGCCTGCAATTAGCAGCCCTTTAATCACTAGCCCTCTAAAGGCATAATTAAATAATGGAGACATGATAGTTTATACAGACATTCAAAAATTCCCACAAACTCTCAATAAATAAAGGTAGAGCTTTTACAAATTTACATAAAGAAAACAAGTAATGGTGAAACATACCTTATTGCACCTAGACTAGGCAGTTAATTTACTATTTCCATCACCAGAAAAGCACTACTAAAGGAATTCAGGTTAGAATACTGGCATGAAAGCAGCAGTTCAGCATCTTATGTGTAGCATCTTGCTACACGCTTGAGGAAAAACAAGCCACACTTTGAGCACCAGTTCTAAGAGGGAGTTAAAGTAAACAATGCACACTGCACAAGCCAGGAAAGAGTACCACAATTTTCAAATGGCTTGTGTCTGTTTATTGCTCCCCCAAAGTTTATAACATCACAATGCAGACAATAAAACATCAGTTGAAACCTGTACACTGCCAAGAGGATGTACATTAGCTGAGTCAAAAATGAAGCTTCTGACAGTTGTTTTACAACTTAACGCATTCTGGCCATATCAAATAGACTAATCAAGATGTGCAATACCAAAGCTCCATTAAATTAATTTCTTAGTAGTAAAAAGAGTGGATGAATGAAAATAGAATATTTTGAGGACAGTCAAAGAAATGAAACAATGTCCATATGCATTAAGAACATCAACAGTGATGAAAATAGGTAAAGTTTTGACCTAATTTTACAGTATATGCCAAAAGAGCATGGATGACTCAGCTGATTATTCATTACCTGAAATAATTTCAACTGGGTCAACTCCAGCTGTGCTGGAACATCTGTATTGTCTGGAGATGACATAACAGGTGTTTCCAATTTCTAGCTTCTGCAGTTTTATTCTAAGTTACTCCTATGGGTGTCACTGACTAAATGCATTGCATTCAGCATAATACAGCTACTTTGCTCCACAGCTACATTTAAATGTATGGTAGCATTACCAGCTACCATTACCAAACAAATTAAGAACCGATAATTAAAAAAGACCATGAGAGAAGTGTCTCATTCCTTCTGCCCGTCCATATTTACCAAGGTATTAATGTTGACAACAGCTATTCTTCCTTCTCCAGTTATAGCTGTTGTCTTATTGCCCTCAATCCTAAACTTCAATGACATTGTCATCCTAATCTTTTTTTACTCCACCTCTTCCTATTCCGCTTGATATCACACCAAATTAAAAATGTTCTTAGACAAAAGAATTAATGAGATTTCAGGAGCCAAAACAAAGTTAGACATTGACGTTTTCCTTGCCTTCAAGCATGTACACCAGTGATCTTCCATTATATGAATGATCTGCAATATCAGGATATTCACAGGTTCACAGGTTATTCTGAGTTGGAAGGGACCCACAGGATCATCTAGTCCAGCTCCCAAACGAACTCCCACCTAGGAAACAGGCCCACAAGCGTGGGACCACAGGCAACACACCCCATGCATCCAAGCCTCCCACCAACTAGACCATGTCACTGAGCACCTCATTGAGTCCTCTCTTAAACACCTCCAGGGATGGTGACTCCTGGGCAGACCATTCCACTGAGAGATCACTCTGTGAAAAACCTCTTCCTAACATTCAGTCTAAACCTCCCCTGGCATAGCTTAAGGCCATGTCCTCTCATTCTGGTGTCCTCAGGCTGAGAGAAGAGATTCACACCCACCTGGATGCAACCTTCCCTCAGGTAGATGTAAACAGCCATCAGGTCACCTCTGAACCTCCTCTTCTCCAGGCTGAAGAACCTCAGTTCCCATAACCACTCCCCATAGGGCTTGTCTTCCAGTCCCTTCACCATCCTTGTCGGCCTTCTCTGGACCCTCTCAAGCAGCTCAACATCCTTCTTAAAATGGGGAGCCCAGAACTGCACACAGTACACAAGATGTGGTCTGACCAGCGCCGAGTACAGGGGAAGGATAACTTCCCTAGTCCGACTGACCACACTGTTCCTGATACAGGCCAGGATGCCATTGGCCTTCTTAGCCACCTGGGCACACTCATGGCTCATATTTAGTTTCCTGTTAATCATTACTCCTAAATCCCTCTCCCTTTCACCACTATCCAACCACTCATCCCCCAGCCGATAGCAATGCATGGGGTTGTTATGTCCAAAGTGAAGAACCAGGCACTTAGTCCTGTTAAATCTCATACTGTTGGAGTCTGCCCATTTCTCTAGTCTGTCAAGGTCCCTCTGAAGGGCCCTCCTACCCTCTGGCAATTCAACATTTGCCCCCAGCTTGGTATCATCCGCAAAATTGCTGATGATGGACTCAATTCCCTCATCCATATCATCAATTAAAATTTTGAACAGTGCTGGGTCTAGCACTGACCCCGTGGGACTCCACTAGTGACAGGGACAGCTTTTGAATTACTGTCACTCAAACATACATCAAGAAATGTTAACCTAGTCAAAAGTGAGTAATATCAATGAGCATGAAAAGTCCTACTTCTCCTTCACCTGAAGATTCTCTCTGGCACTTGTAGATCTCTGTGACTCAGTTGCTGTGTTTTCCACATCCTGAGTCTAAAAAGACTATTAATGCAGACACCTGTTTGATTAAAAAAAGTGTGTGTGCACATCGTGTTAAAAAGGTTATAGAGGATGTAATCATCATCATCTGGCTCATACCATTTCATCATAGGATCTTTCCTCAGAGGAAAGACAGACAAACCTAAGACTTTCTATGAAACAACTGCTGAAATATTCTTTTCTTTATCAAGAGCTTCAATTGCCTAAGAGTGAAGAAAATTTAAAGCCCTGGAAAATGTAAAGCTTCCAGTCCAATTTTCAAAAACAAAACAAAAGACCAACCAAGCAAAAAACCCCCAAACCAAAAGAATGAAACAACAACAAAACAACAAAACCCAAACAACAACAACCAAACAAACTAAAGTAAGCTTCTCTTCTTAGAGTTCTCATGAACTAGCTCTTTTCCCTTGAGAAATCCTCTGAGACTGAAACTGAACACCACACTCACCACAAAAAGCAGACATTATTTGGCATGAAACTGAAATTACTTTCTCATTTTAAAATATGAAGGAGCTTTTTTCTGTGCAAAAAGGAGGAGGAGCTATAAAAGCTGCAAGACTAACATAAAAGAGAAGCAGCAATTCGGATCACGCCTGCTTTTTGTGTTTGTCTGCTTTAATGACAGCAAATTAATACGAGTCACTTTCCCTCCAGTATGTGTGCCTCAGCAAACAATCGGATCAGACAGTATGCTACTTCTTATTAGTTACACTGCATTAAAAATATTGGAAGAGGAAAAGGAGGAGAGCACAGGAATGTTCCCAGACCTACTAGAAGGCCCAAGATAGTTTATGCTTGAACTAGAGATTTTTCTAAATCTGGGGTACTGAGATTTGTTTTTATCCAAATCTGAAATTGCCACAGTGCGTGTTTGGGGATGATTATCATCTCAGAAGGAATTTAGGAATTCGCTGATGACTAAAACAGACCCAAGATAACCATAGGCACACCAGCTTAAATGTAACAGGTTGCAACTATGAAAATATTTCAGTAATATCTTAATTTCCATTATAACAACATGATTGGTCAAACAAGGGTCATGCTAGTTCACTGTCTTCGGCACTGGTCCTAAATAGATATCCAAGGAAAACTAAGACTAGAGCAAGCCTATTTCCTTAAAGTATGCATACAGACCATGAGTTTTCTTCAATTAACTCAGCCTCATGTGGTTTGTTTATACAGTAATCCCAAAGAGATTTAATTCTCAAGTACTTAAGCAGTCTGTCCTTGAATACGTTTAGAAGTTTTGCATTCACAATGATGACTTACAGACCTTTAGCAATGACTCACATAAATCTGCCAGTGACTGCGGCAAGTTAAATATTAGCCAGCAGTGGGCCTCATCAGCAGATGCAGCCTATAGCATCTTGTACTCTATTAAGTGGACCTTAGGCTGTTAGTAGACAAACTGATTATTCCTCTTTTCTCAGTGCTTGTTAGATTGCATCTAGAATAATGCATCTAATTTTGGACTGACAAACTGGAGCGAGTTCAACGAAGCAAAACAAAGCACAACAGAGTCAGGTGGCTGAAGTGCCTGTTTTGTGAGGAAATACCAAAGGATTTGGGCTTTATCAGCTTGAAGATAATACTTCAAGGGGACCTGAGGACAGTCTCCCAGCACCTGCAAGGAGCTTACTGAGAAGCCAAAGGCAGGCTCTTCACAGTGGTGCACAGCTGAAGAACAGGATACAACTGGCATAGTTTGAAGTGAGAGAATTTGACTCTATGGATGACAAAAGCTTTCTTTTCACAGGGACAAACAGGCAAATAGGTTGCCCAAGGAGATCTTGTAGTCTCTATGTGCGGAGGTTTTCAAGATATGACTACATAAAACCACAAGCAACCTGATTGGATCTCACAGCAGACCTTGCTCCAAGCAGGGGTTTGGACTAGAGGTATCCTGAGGTCTCTTTCAGCCTGGGAAAAGTACAACCTTTCTGTGTGAAAAATCATACTTGCTTTTGCTAAATAGATTACATGTTCCCTAGGTCTTGTTCTGTAAAGCATAGTAATCTGTCCCTATATCTATCCTCTCAATGTCAATCACACCTTGCAGACTTTGATCATACCATCACCCTCAATCCTTGAGTCATTTGCTGTAGTAAAGAGATCAGTTGTATGTCATTAAATTTAGCCCTCACAGCTTTAGGCAGCCAGATGAAACATATAAATCTACACAAAGTCCATATAGACAATTCCTGCAGGTCTTTTCCACAAGAGAAATATGAAATTTGCTAGGTAGAAGTGCTCAGGAAACCATGACTCTCACAAAACAGCAGGACATGTTTACTGTGGTCCAAGTTCACCACCACCTACCAAGAGACTTTGTTAGGTGCAACTGGGACTAAATTCAATAAAGGAAGATGGAACTATTTTTCAGTTGCATTCTGCTGCCAAAGAGGAGGTAGGGTCAGGATGTAAGTTCTTATTTCTTGGTATTTTCTGATAAAAGAGCACAGTGAGAGGATGTCCTTCGAGAAGCCCAGAAGGCAGCATGCCAGAGGAGATGAATACAGACGACTGTTAGCAATGAGAAGCATAGCAGGATTCATAGCTCACTTGGGGCTTGGAGCAAGAATAAAGATGTTAGTTCACTACAGTTTTACAGAATCTGAATGGTAAGAAAATGGCTTAGTCAGGATGGATGAAAGCCAAACTGCTAGTATTGATCTCAGCCCATTCAACTCTCCTGTAAACAATCTCCTTCCAGGCTTCATCATTCAGCTACAGTTTATTCCATTAAAACAAATAAACCATCAGTAATTAAAAAAAATGAAACCAAAAAATCTAAACCAAAATTCCCAAACAATGAAAACCAACCAACCAAAAAATCCCCCCAACACCCCCCAAAACAAATAAAAAAACACGCGAAAACCAAAGCAAAACAAAATCACAAAGATAATCCCTATTATCTCAGTTTAATTTAGGCACTTCAAAGTTTAAGTAGCATAACATCTTGGATGACCAGTTTGAGACTGCAAGGGTGTGTTTTTTTCAACTGTAGGTAATCCTTCATTCTTCCTTACATACCTGTTCACATTTCCTTAATCATAGATATCAAAACAGAAAATATAGTTTACATTTACTGTCTTCACTGCAAGAGATGTTCAGTCTTGACAGCTAGAAAGAGTTGGGCCAGAACTACCAGCCATTCATCAGGGCCTCATAAGGTAAGAGTTTTACCAAATATAATATGCTAATTCAGCAGCAGAGTTTGGAATAAGAAGCAGGTTTTCAGATGTCTAACTGTTTGCTGGTCATCAGCATTTCAGCAGTAAGCTTTTGAAATTAACTTCCTGATTTATCACCACTTGCCATGCTTTGGTTCACATCAGAGCAGTCTCAGAGTACAAAAACTTTCAAATAAAGCTCAACTGGAAGATTCAGTCCTGCTTTTAACAAGATATTAGTCTGTAGTACCAGACTAGAGCTAGTCAAAAGTAGCACTTCAGAAGCAAAATGCCTGCAGTATAGATCTCAGGCTTTTGATATTAAATTTTATTCTGAAAATGCACTCTCATGCTGATTGCTATTGTAGACACAGCCTAGTCTTCTAGTACTAAATGGGGTCATTTTGATATATCAAGAAAAGAAACTCAGAGTTCTGAGCTTTTTCACCTCACCTCAAATATAACATTGTCCCTTACAAGTACTGGAAGGCCAGTGATGAGAAGAAATGCATTTATGGAAGCTCACCATTCCCAAAGCTCTCTAACTTTCCCCAGGGCCACATAGTGGGAGTGTAAAAACAAACAGTATCCAAAGCTAGTAATACTGCATACAAACCGTTTTATGTAAATGATATACAGCTATTCTTGCTATTATTTCCTCTTCTTACCACTATGAAAGGGCATCCACCTCCAGGAGAGATGGACATATGCACACTTTATGCAGGCAATCTGTTAAAAGTACCATGCCAGAGTAAAAGACAAGTGTAATGGTTCTTTAATCATTCTCACCATGAAGTGCCAATTCTTTAGTGTCTTATGACACTCATGAATGATACAGAGGGATGGCATGATGAATGCAGAGCAATTCTGACTGGCAGATACTTTCAGAGAATTTATATCCTTCCCACACTCCCAGGACAAAAGGGCTCTTGAGTAGAGTTATCATTTGTTCCATGAGAGGATTTACAGTCTTGCCAGCAACTCCTTTTACCTTACTCTATAAAGCGTTTGTTTTGATATACTGATTGTGATCATTCAAGAACAACTAAATCTGAAGCATGACAGCAGTGGAGAGAAAAAGCAGATTGTTTCTGAATAACTTCCTCACCTTGACCTTCGTTACCCTCAGCCAGTTTTCTTTGTCTTTGATATCACTTCTTTTCCAGCATTCTCCGCTATCCCAATTACAAAGTAATATCACTCAAGGGAGACATCTTATTTCCCATTCCTGGCTAACCTTCTTTCACAACAAAAGATGTTCAGCCACAAAAGCCATCCACCAATTTCTTACCATTACACTAGAAAGCACTTCAGCATCACAGCTTTTACACCACACTACAGTGGCCTCCATCTTATTGTGGCACACAGCAACAGCTCCTGCCATGAGATGTAATGGCAAAGGAGCACCTGGACCTTGTCTAGAAGTGCACAGTGACACAGACACTCTGCCACAGCCTCAACCATACTTGGAGACTGAGATATTCCCACTGCCATGATGAACATATCATCATCCAATAAGTATTGTGTGAGTCATTTTAACAAATGTAACACTTCTTCCCTCTGGCAGAGGCTACCAGTAAGTCTTATGACTTTAATATTCAGCCACTCTCCACAAGTTTTTCCATCACTATTGTTTCCTGAGAAATTCAGCGTTGCAGTCTTGACTAAAATGCATCACTGCCTGAGAGGCCCTGAGTCCGAAACCTTCAGCTGTACAAAGCAATAGCATATGTCACACGAGTGAGGATAATGAAAGGTCTGTGGGTAGATCACATCGATCTAATGACTGCAGCAATTTCCCTACACTTCATTTTGAAAGTATTAGGTGACTTTAGGCAGAGAAGCAATAGGTTTCTATGAATATTACAGATAATATCCATAATATCACAGAGAAGGATATTATCTTTTCTTATACATTTTAAATTATGCTTTAATGCTACATTTTTGCACCTCTACACAGTATTTGGTCTTAAATGCCCTGGTATGTTCTGTTCTTGAATGGGGCCTACACAAACTAATAGGAGAAATTTAACTGGCTTGCCTTTGAAATTAATCTATCATTATATTAGAATATAATTCATCACATGGCCACACAGTGCTAAGGTAGACTAGTTACATGTGTTAACAAACACTTAACTAGATATGTAGAAGGGACTTCCTAGAGTAGTGAGTGAACCATATGGTATTTAATGGTTATCTCTCTAGAACTTCTTAACAATGAGTTAAATTAATAAAGCTGAAGAAACAGCCTACTAAAAATGCGTAGTCCATGTCCTATTAACCTATTCTACTGCCACTAAGAAGCTTTGACTAAAATTGATGAAGATTTTCTTCACCCATATTTCACTGTGTATTCATCTCCACTTCTGCAAGCACTGAGCCTCAGTATTTTAGTTTCAGTCTCTACAGAATTACTGTGCATTTCCAGCTGCATTCCCAATAAAGCATTGAATTACTAATTAGTTTATGTGGGAGACAACATGGGGAAGAGCTCTCTGTTAGGTATACCTTTCAGGGTGCCAAAGACATAGAATTCTATATAAAGCTCAGTTCTGCACTCCCTAAGGTAGAAAAAAAAATCTTTCTCTTATAAGCTGGAAAAATAAGTCCCAGTCTATATTTTTTTTTCTCTGCTGCGCTGAAAATGCAAACTATTGATTTACCTCTAGCTCTTTCATGCCTTTCACACGCTTCAATAATACAGAGGATTTGTTCTTCATCCTTTCATCTCCAGGCCTGGAATGCCTCTTAAGCCCTCCGTTAAGGGTCACTCATTCTTTCTCAAACTGCAGCACTCATACTACAGGGATCCACAGGTGACAGCCAGAGACATGCAAGCAGTACATAATCACTTGCCTCCTGACTTCTTCATCAGGTGAGACAGAAAGACAAAATTCTTATAAACCCTAGTTATTCCAACTTTTGATCATTTATGTTTCATTTCTTGTAAGCCTCCTTTTGAATGCAATATAAAACCAACAAAATATGGATAAAAAGTAATTTCCAATTCCTTCGCCTTGCATGAAGTTGAACTGGCAGCAATGAATAATGCTGATAGTTCCATCAACTAATGCTCTAGTTCCAACTAGAGTTGGAAGGGACCCATAGGATCACCTAGTCCAATTCCCAAGCGAACACCCACCCAAATCCATACACCCATAGGAAACAGGGAAAATGTTTTCTATGCTCAAATGCTTAGAAACAAAGAACCATTGAATAATTGGAAGGAACATGTAGAGATTGTGTCGTTTCCCTCTTCCAGTTCAAAGCAAGGCCAATGAGGGCAGAATACTCAAACACTACTTCAGTTCAGTTTTGAGTATCCCAAAGAAAGGCATTGAACAACTTCACTGGCAACCAGTTCCAGTATTTTACCATCTTACTCTTTAAATTACAATTTTCCACATTCCATCCTGTTTTTTTCTCATGATATTTCTGGGGGTCTGCAAGAAGAGTCTTCTCTATAAATTCCTAGTCTGGTAGTTAAAGACAACCACAGTATTTCCTCTATCTCTGCCCTTATGGCTGAACAAACCATGTTCCCTCAGACACTTACATGTCATGTTTTCCAAAACCTTCACCACCTTGGTGGCCTTCTGCCACGTGAAGCCCAAACTTGAATGCAGTACTCCAGATGTGATCTCACAAGTACTCACTACAGGGGAGGAAACCATTCCCTTGGCCTGCTGAATGCATTCTTGCTAAGGCAGGCCACTGTGTAATAGGCTCTCCAAATGAGGACAGACTGCTGACTCTAATTCAAATATTTATACACTGTTTCTACACAGCTGGTTTCTTCCATTCAGTTGGAATATATCATTGTCCTGTTGCACAGGAACTCTCAGTCTTGGCATTTGCTTTTGTCAAATTTCATAAGATTCATCACGATGACACATTTCTCTGACCTGTCGAGGTCCATCTGAATTGCAGTTCATCAGCGGCTGTCCCCAACTGAATAATTTGCAAACCTGATGGGAGTACACTCTGTTCCATCACCTAGGTCATCATTATAGACATTCACAGGTTATTCTGAGTTGGAAGGGACCCACATTAAACAGTAGCAGCACCAGAATTGACCCCTGAGGGGTTGGACTTGATGATCTCTAAGGTCTTTTCCAACCACCATATTTTATTGAAAATCCAGAAATGTTTTTTCCTTCTTGTGGAATGAGCCTAGACACCCAACCAATTAACCTGATACTTCCTCCCATTTTAGCTAAGTTGAATGGGCTCTGTTATGTAGTCTACTTGCAGTTATAGGTCAGCTCTTCAGATATAGGTGTTCTGCTTCAAATGCAGCTCTCAACTTTGCTTCTTTGTTCTAGAGAATAAGATTACTATCGAATTCTTTTGGCTTTTCTGTAAGAGAATGCTGCTAGGAGATACTCACAAAGCCTCTGAGAGCTGCAGTGTCCTCAGGGAAGTCCTTCCAAGACATCATTCTGACATTTATATCTTCTTTTCATTACTACTAAATTGGAATGCATGCTTAGAGCAGAAAACAAATTTCAGGAAAAGACAATTCTTTCAGTGGTCTCAGAGGGTATTCCATGGCCCCATTTTCCTTTGTTCAGAGATTCAGATGTTATTTTGAAAGGTGGCTTCCATTGAGAGAAAACTTTGAAGTATGTACTTAATATATTTGTACACTAATTTACCTCTTCTTACATACAATCAGTTTCTATGTCATTTTTGCTAATCCTCATAGTTATTTATACTTAAACAG
This sequence comes from Pitta sordida, assembly GCA_013390025.1. Taxonomy (NCBI): domain Eukaryota; kingdom Metazoa; phylum Chordata; class Aves; order Passeriformes; family Pittidae; genus Pitta; species Pitta sordida. The sequence goes on along the minus strand of WEKX01002649.1, from coordinate 8,964 downwards.
GAGCCTCTGGCTTTTATTCTCTCCATTTGATTCTCCCATACGTCATAAAAAGCTGAACTGATAAGGTGACAACAAGTGCCTCAACAGAACAGTAAGCTCACAAACATAAGCAAAAGAGAATGCCATTCAGACCTTCCAACAAGCAGAAATCTGAGCAACTCATCATAGGTCAGTAACTTGATTCAAGTACATTTAGTTACAAGTTAAATCATACTCATTGCAGTACTTCAAGGCACTACTTGCTTGCATCTTACTTTATATTCAGGTACAATATCTTCTGTAACATATTGTAATGGGAGAATATTGGGGAAAACCAATCTTCTGAAAACTAATAGTCACTAATAGTGAAATTTTCCACCTCTTACAAAATATATCAGAACTTCCTTCATCACTCACATTATTCTGTGACAATGTATTCCACAAGTACACGGAATAGATCTCTCTCTTTCAAGGCAATCCTCACATAACATTGCCAGAATAGATTTAAAGACATACACAGTTGAGCAGTGTAATAGATCCAGTTATTGTGGCATTACGCAGAGTCTATCAGCAACCAGTTACTGTCATGGTAGAGCAAAAGGAAATTGAAGACTTGCTAGCTCTTACATAGCAGCTAGGCCATCCAGTGGAAAATGGTTAGAAACCACATAAGACAAAACCACACAATGTACAAGGCGTACAGTCCCCTCTTCTGTTAAGTATCCAAATGTGGTGGGGGAGTTAAAGGCTGCCCTGTGCAAGTTGATTTGCACTGCTTTATCTACAGCTGAACTATGTCATAGAATATATAAAATAATGCCACACAGAGAAGAGAGACTGCATGCCATCAGATACCAAAATAAGTGTTACTTGTCTACTTATGAAAGATCATCCAATCTAGACACTTTAGTATAGTGGTGAGTGTCCCCGCCTCTCGCGCAGGAGACTGGAGTTCAATTCCCACTGGGGAGGCAGTGGTGGTGTTTAACAGTTGGACTCAATGATCCTTGTGGGTCCCTTCCAACTCAGAATATTCTGTGATATACCTCAAAGAACTAGACTGAACATCAAGTCAAGTCAATAGACCTTGAGCAACTACAACCACACTGAGCTCAGGCATAATAAGAATTACGTTTTACAAAATCACAGAATATTCTGAGTTGGAAGGGACCCACAAGGATCATCGAGTCCAACTCTTAAATGACACCACTGCCTCCCCAGTGGGAATTAAACCCCCAGTCTCCTGCATGAGAGGCAGAGACACTCACCACTGTACTAAAGTGGATTTTTTACATATGTTTCTGTATTGACTCAGTAAGAACTAAAAAGATGGCAGCTCTCAGCCACTGGTGAAAGGAGCTGGTATCTCAACTATTTAGGATAGTTAACTACTTTCCACCATATTTGCACTTCATTTGTTTTTTATATGCATCATTACAAAAACAAGCTCTTTGATAGGTAGAAAACTATTGGATTTCTTTGGCATGCTGCTTAGGATCAATTTTGTAGAAGCAAATGAATCAAAATAAATATACTAATAAAATAACAGGGAAAAAAAAGAGTAAATATAAATGCCCCAAATCCCATGTCAGATTCCCTTGACAGTAGTAAGTATATATGACTACTCAACTAACAAAAACACAAGAGCCCTCCCTTCATCCCCACACTTTTAAAAACACACCAGAATCTTGCTTAACAAGTTTACAGGAAAACTAAATTTCTATTGCTGCTTTGCCCTTACTTTCAGATGCAGACATTTCCATCACTAAGTGCTACATAAATAAACATACTACATTTCAGCGTGTTTCCTTATTCTCTAGCCTTCCTAGGGGAAAGGCTAGAGAAATTCCTTCCTTCAATTAAACTGCAAAACTTGGTTTTACTTCTTTGTGGTCATGTTCATTTGTCCTTCCAGGCTACATGTCGCATGCACTAAAGAAAATAATCACAATATTTTCCCCCTCCAGATTTTCTCCTATGACATATATCTTCAACAAAATCCATGAGAAGCAAGTTATGAAATGATGGGTAGGGCAAGTAGCATTTAATCAGAGAGAACAGTGTCTAGTTCTAGTTACACATCTATACCACTTATGGTTAGCCATTGATTAGATTCCCTAGAGACTACTGCAACACAACCTGAATAAAGATATTTCTAGTTTAAAAGACAACCTATCCAGCATTCTGAAATAAAATTCTTATTGCTTCCAGGCTCACAACCCTATTACTTCAGATCATATTTTTCCTTTCCTCTTCCTTCTGTTCCTTAGTAAATTCATGTGTATCCATTTTGACATTACAGGGTAGTATCTCCCATACAGCATTTACAATTAGTAATTTGTTCAGCACTGGCCCAAGGGGGAGCCTTTTGCCTGTCATCAATACTCAAATAAGCCAATCAACACCAGCATGTGTATCAACAGTACAGAAGCATAGACATACTAAAAGTATGTATTTTTCAGCATTAACTTAAAGAAATATATCATTCTATTTAAAATTTGAGAAGAAAACCAGACAGACATATTGGCTAAACTCACTCTTTTCTACTCCAGTATAAATTATCCAGATCTAAAAGGACTGACTGGTGAGATGAAAATAAAGCTATGTACTCTATGTACAGCTTATCTAAGGAGTGTGTTTGAAAGATTTCTATAGTGAAAAAAGAAAGAAACATTCAAAGTGGTAGTAAAAAGGAATAGCTACGACTGATGTGATGAAAATAGAAGGAAATAAGAAAAAGAAGAAGTAAAGTAGTCAGCTGAATGTCAAGGACAACAAAAAATTAATAGTGCTCATAGAACCATTAAGGTTGGAAAAGACCTCCAAGATCATCCAATCCTTGACTGAAAACCACAACTAAAACACAGCACTACTGATGATGATCTCTGCCCATGCTTCTATTTTTCCCCTCCTAGGTCTGAAGCAGGCCTTCAAATAACGATCCATCTCACTTCAAAACCACAATACCTAAGCACACCGTCAAATTTTCTATGTGCCTTGCTAGTGGACACACAGGAAAACTGTCCTGCAGAAATGCCTACGGGTCCTGAAATTCCAGGTACAGCACTACCATTCCTGGTGACCAATATACACTGTATAATGACAGAAATTTTTACTTAGAGCCTGTAACTATGACACCCCAGCACTGCTCAGATGTGTACTTAAAGTTCTTTTTAAGTGCCAGTTCAAAGAACATCGCCACCAATATATTTTTTTTTTTCCCAAAAATGTCTGGAACCTTTTGCTTGGGGGCTTTAGTTTAACTTTGGATTTAGTTTCATTGCTTTTTTCCCCCCACTGATATCTGCCAGAGGCATCACCATGGTGACTAAAAGACCTCCTGAGAGGATAACAAACTCTCAAAGTTCTCCTTCAGAGCAGTCTCCAGCTGTTGCAAACTTTCCCCATTTATCTCTTCACAGCCTCAATTAGACCAATTGCATCTTGGAAGCGATTTCCTCCTCCCTCCTATTGAAAATGCGTTGGTCCACCTGTCAATTGATATCCTTGCCTCATTACTTGCTGACAGCTCACAATACAGCTCCTTTCCCCAAGCAAATTACTCCCAATCAATTCCTTCTGCAACATTATCTTGTAAACTCTTCAAGATACAGACACATACAGTCGCACACTGGTACGAGGCTAGCTGTGATGGCTGCCTGCCTGAGGACTTCCAGTACATAAGGAATTTGGTGGATGGGATATTTTCCTGGGCTTGCTGTTGGTTTGTTTTAGCACACTGGATAAGTTTCAGAGATCTCACTCTCCCCTTCTGTCTATACAGGGTGCTTAGATAAATGTTGATGGAAGAAAGCTTGATTACTCTGGATGAAAACAAGGTGCAAGTAAATAAGCAAGCAGTATTAATAAACACTGCAACACATTATGATTGATTGCTTATCCACAGTAAAACCCCTAATGATAATTTTTGGATTTCACAGTTGGTCTATCAGGTAATGCTTTTACTTCAATTCCTCATGCTCTTCCCTTACACCAATAAGCTAAAATGACAAATACCATAGAAAGACAGCTACCCATTCTGCAACCAGGGACAAAAAGCTTTCACAATTTTGAGACACCACCTAGGAAACTTCACATTAAGTGAACCAGGCTGTCTTACTCAGAGAAGAGAAGACTCAAGTCATCAAGAAATGTGACCCATACCAACAAAGACTACTGTAACTTGCTCTTCCAATAGGTGGATGTTGCTTGATTCTGTTACTTTAATATTTCTTAATGCTGCCTTTTCTGCATAGTGCCATACTATTCACTACATATCAGTTTAGAAGTGTGCTTGAAGAGTTTGCATTCATATATTTCTATGTAAGTGTCTCCATTGGTTTCTAATAATGTAATAAAACATGCTGGAAGTACCTGTGCATGTGGATACAACAAACTCATCAATCGACTGCTTCTAAAGGATGCAGTGCACACAAGTGCACCCTGCTGAGATTTTAAAAGCGCTTTCCTTGCTAGCACTTTTTTTTTTTTTTTTGGTTGACATGGCTCTGAATAAGAACATCTGCTTGGTAGATACATCACTGGGAGAAGCCACACAGGTTTTAACTACACTGCTTCCAACTCTGCTACTACCGAATCATGAATTTTGAGGGCTGAGAACTAAGTTCACCTTTGAATTGTTTTCACTCCTGGTAGTCCCAGGTGAGGCTGCCAAGAAGATGTGCAATCAGACTCCTGAGTGATAAGAGGAACTGCCAAACGGATCGCACATGCACCAGCTTCTGCCTCTGTGTTCCTCACAGATACAGCACTAAATCTTTACGGGCTAATGCACTGTCTTGGAGCAGTGCTTGTCCAGCATCCTTATTATGTGCAGGGAAGCCGTTTTCCTCTTTGCACTACAGAGCTGTTATGGTTTAGGGGGTTTTCTGCTGCTCTGGTAGCGAGGGGGTTAACAGCTCAGTTCTTGCCTGAGCTCTCCGTGCTGCCACGGCCTTCAAGGTTAGAGATAAAGGCGTCTCTGCAAATAACATACTTGGGAGAGAAGAAAAAAAGTTCAGTAGTAAGATGTAGCGTGCCAGCTCAGAACCTGCGTCGGGAGGCTGAGAGATTTGAAGGCCCCCAGGCCCACGAGAGAAGGGGTAGAGATGTTCTTCCAGGCATCCCGCTGCTGCTTGTGAATTGGACCGACCATAGTGAAAACCTATGGACCAGAGAGAGCGAGAACCAGTACTGCAGAGTCCATCTAGGCCACGACTGAAGATGGAGAGGTAAAAACTGGACAAACTGCTGATGTGTTGGAGCCCAGAAACAGAAGCCTGGAGCTAGCTGAGAGCTCGGCAGAGATCCTTGGACAGACTTTTTGTGCATTGTGATAGGATCTGTGTACTTTTGGGTGGGCTTATTATGAAGCAGATAAAAACCAGTACTTAAAAGCTGCAATCCTGGCTGTGACTTCTGGACAACAGAGAATTTTTCAGAAGAACTGTCGTCCTCAGGTCGAGATCTCACTTGGGAGGGGTCATGAAAGACCTTTCCCTCTTGTGAGAGAGAGAGAACTTTATGGAAGGGCAGAGAGATGGTTCCTACCCTGGATCTGGTCAGAAATACCAACCTGCCTGGTTTACCCCTACCCTATGTTCCCCCTTTTCCTCCTGGTGGAAAGGGGAATATTGCATCTATTGTAAGAGAAGGAGGGGTGGGGGGAGAAAGGTTGCCTTCTAAATGATGCTTCCCTTGCAGTTCTGAGCTTGTTAGTTAGAAAATAAACCCTTTATGTTCTTTATTTATAGTTTTGCCTTGCTTCTTTTGCCTGTGACCAGTTTTATTTTATTTTCCAGTTTTATTTTCCAGTTTGTTTTTTTTTAGTTTTCTTCTTCGGGAGAAGTTGGGGTGGGTCTCTGGCATCCAGCCAGGGTCAAACCACGACAAGAGCACAGAACTCTGGGCTGGACACAAAGATCAGAATTAGGAACACTATTCTGTATTCATACTTTTTGATATGGAAAAAGTAAAAAAAACCACCAAATGACCATAGAGTAAGAAAATCTGTCTGGGTATTGCGTCACAAACTGAAACAGCAAGCCACAGCGTTCTTTTATTTTCAAGTACGTAGTAGTACTGAGGGCATATGTTTGTGGGTTTCAGTAAGCATGTGACAAGTGTAAAGGATTACTACAGACTGACTGGATAAGCCATGTGTCAGTCAAAATAAAGATGGAAAAATCACATGCTTTGCACTAATATTCCCAGAGACAAGATCCTTTCTAACTTCATTTGAAATTAAAGGAAAAAAGGAAATAATAAGTTACTTTTCAAATCTGTGCTGGCACACAAAGAAATGGCCTAAAACTATTCATTAAGGCCAATAAATGACTTTCAGGAATCTGTAATAAAAAACATGTCTAGAAACAGAACCTGACCTAATAATTTAAAGAAAATGTTTTTCTATCACTCCTTATTACTAAAACATCAAGAGAACATGATAATGAAATCTTATACACACAAGTTTTTTGAGACATACTACCACAAAATTAGATCACAACAGACAAAAAGTATTTATGATTTCTTTTTTTTGCTATCTGCTTGCATTGATTCCAGGCACCCAATACACCTCCAGGGGACAAATCCCAGCACTGCATCAAGCTGGCAGGTTCAGCCACCTCCTTGCTCAGACACACTTTGTCAAAGTCAATTCCAACAAAGACTGTGACATTACCTTTCCCTCATTTATAATTAAGAAACACTTGCATGACATTGGCTTTATAAAATGTGATTATAATTTCCAACATGGAGTCATAACAACACTGTATAATTTAAATAATTTTTCTTTCAGTGATTTCAAAATGCTTAGAAATTGTAAATACTATCCCTACTTGATAGTGAGGGGAAAGCATCTCAGTGGTCCACACCTCCAAACAAGTCTGCAATTCCCAGTAGACTATATTAAGAAATGCAGGAGCCCTGCATCTCTTTGGCTCCCTACAAGCGCCCTGTGCCTACCAAGCAACACAGCCAGTGAGAGTGAAGAGAAAGAATTCAGAATTCCCAGCTCCAAGATTCCCAAAGGGTGGCCTAAGAGTCCATAAAGATGATCTGAAATTTCACTCCAGAACCAAATTACTCTCAGATATTTTCTGTTTAGAAACTGTATGATGCACTTTTGATATTCCTGAGAGTTATTTTTGACAGTAACTCAATGGTCCAAAGTGTGAAAGCCAGAGAGCACTGTCTGTTCCTTACAATCTCTTCCATTTTGATGGGGACCTATGCTGATATCACAGCAGTACAGCTTCTAATGAGAAAGAAGTACCCATAATAGAAGTGACCAACCTGTTTTCATGGAATGAGTTGCACAGAACAGTCCCTAATAATAATCAGCCAAGAGTGACAAGCACTGAAAATAAAACCTGGAAAATCACAATCATGCCTGCATAACTCTTATCCCTCCAAATATAAGCAACAGGACATCTGCTGCTCTTTAACATTTCTTAGGAGCTAGTTATACATATATCACTGGGAGGAAATAATTTCTCCTGACTTACCAGTGGCACAAAAGTTAGCAAAGCTGATATAGCAGATCAATGATCATGAGGTTTGTCTTTCTTTATAACCAAGAAACACCATCATTTTTTTAAAAGCATTCAGTGTAAATCAGAGGAGAAAAAAATGCAAATCCCAAGAAATATGACTTTTAAGATTCCATGGGTACTACTCTGACTACAGTAACTGTCATGCAGACCCCTAACATCCGCTCCTTGCTGCTCAGACTGGGAGCCCAGATGCAGCTTTCCACTGAGGCATTTATCTTACCACTGGGATCTGTTATCCTGCAAGTGCAGTCTCCACAGGAGAATTAGCACAAGCAACAAGCTATATAATACAAAAATTCCAAAAATTACACTCAAAAAAGCCAGCTACTCAAGGGAAGAAAGGGTGCATACAAAACCACACTGAACTGGAAAAAACATCACAGAGCCCTGCAGCAGAATGGTCTAGAACATCTAATTAGCTATTGCCAGCTATTGCCGGAGACGTATTTTAACTAAAAGGTTTCCTTTTCACAGGTTCACAGGTTATTCTGAGTTGGAAGGGACACACAGGATCATCTAGTCCAACTCCCAAGCAAACACCCACACAGGGATCAGGTCCACAAGCGTGGAACCACAGGCAACACTCTCCATCCATCCAAGCCTCCCACCAACTAGGCCATGCCACTAAGCTCCTCATCAAGTCTTCTCGATGAAGACTGGGTGAAAGCTTTGCCATACTTGAGCTTGACCATACGAAGCTTTGTTCTTGAGGGATCAGAGATGGTAACTAAGATGTCAGAGCAATAAAGATAAGGATGTGCCTTATTATTTAGCTGTGTGAATTATAGTACAGGTAGTGATGTATTAATCCACATAGCCAGTAGTTTAACACCTAACTTTGTGTATGGACTCTTAATTTGTTATTGTGACTTGGAGTATGCTTTGATCAAAAATGGCATTAACCAATTGTAGTACAAGAACAAACCTGTAATGTTGTTATGACCAATGACCCATAGCCAAGTGTCTTAGATGCCGCCATTTCCTGTATAAAAGGATATGTTACATTGCAATAAACCGTCTTGGCTTTGTCTTTGCAAAGAAGCATTGAGGAGTCCGTGTAGTTTATTGCCACTAAACACCTCCAGGGATAGCAACTCCACCACCTCCCTGGGCACACCATTCCAATCAGAGATCACTCTCTGTGAAAAACCTCTTGCTAACACCCAGTCTAAATTTCCCCTGGCATAGCTTAAGGCCATGTCCTCTTGTTCTGGTGTCGTCAGCCTGAGAGAAGAGATCCTCACCCACCTGGCCGCAACCTCTGCTCAGGTAGTCGTATAGTCACAAAGAGCAACGAGGTCACCTCTGAGCCTCCTCTTCTCCAGGCTGNATGGGAAAGCGTGTCAAAGGCTTTGCTAAGATCCAAGTACACAACATCCACAGCCTTTTTTTTGTCAACAGGACCAGTTACCAGATCATAAAAGGAGATTAG
>WEKX01002648.1:187359-197551 GCA_013390025.1 Pitta sordida | reverse complement strand
CCGCGACTGTGCGCTCACAGCCCAAACCCCATGCCGTTTCCCCCTCTCCCCTCCCCCGGTGCTCACGCCTGGGCACCCCAGCCCTGCAGTGCGGCCCCACGCTGGCAGCCTGTGCCAGGACGCACAGGCTGGGGGGAGGGAGCAGCGGTGCGACCGCAGGGCCAGTATGCCTCATGTAGCGTGAGCAGTGATGAGAGCATGTGAGCATAGACATGTGAGCAGTGGACAGCCATCCATCTGCAGAGTGCCTCTCCTGTGCTGAGGGGGGCTTACCCTGCGGGACGAGGTGGCACGTCTTGCTCGCTCAATGACCTCCAGAACTGCTCGCCTGAGGGCCATAGAGGGACAGGGGCTTGGCAGAGTGCCACGCAGGAGTCTCGGGGTGGCAGAGTGCCACCCCTGCTGCTGCCCTATGCAGCCTCAGGGCCGCACTGAGCAAGCTCTGCCACCCTGTGCAGTCTCAGGGATGCACTGAGCACGTGCTGCTGCCCAGGGTGGCACCAGGAAGGCGCGCCTGCTGTGCTGAGGAAGGGTGGACAGGACTCTCCCGCGTTGGAGCGCGGCAGCAACCGCCTCTCCGCTCCCCTGTCCCTGCTTGCTGTGCCTGGCAGGGGCAGAGAAGACTCCCTTCACTCGCCTGTCCCATCACACAGCTGGGAATTCCCCCTGGTCCTCCAGTGCTCAGGGGGCAAGGTGATGGGCATCTTACTTGCGTATGAATGATCCAACACTTTTTGCGCATTTCGGCTTTTGCGGCATTCCCCGCTCCCAAATCCCCATGAAATTTGAGGGATTACTGTATAATCATTCTAAAAGAATGATTATTACAGCTACAATTGTATTCAGCACTTGAGCCCAGGGAAATGATGGAATTCTCATCTGTGGAGGTCTTTAAAGCCGTAGATGTGATGCTGAGGGATGTGTTTTAGTGGTGGAGTTGGCAATGCTGTGTTAATGATTGGACTTAGTGGTTTTAAAGGTATGTATTTTCACACCTGAATGATGCTATTCTATTTTGGAAAAGCAATGCATCAAGTAAAAATCAAAATTTAGTACAGTTAAACCCTGTCCTTCGTGAGGAATGGGGCAGTCCATGGCCCTCGCGAAACGCTAAACTCGCAGAGAAGTGCAGGTTGTTAATACGCATGCAGGCCACGCCCATTGCCCCACCCCCCAGCACTCCAGAGCGCTGCAGACCATTTTTTGCCTCTACCCTCGGATTGTCAGTACAGGGGGGCAAAGGGAACTGTTTCTGAGCCCCCTCTGACTCAGGAGACACCCCCCCCCGAGAATCTCTTGGCTTTTCCGGGCTGCTGCGGCCATGCTCCCACAGCCCAAATCCCGCACCGCGGCTCCCCCACCCCGACCCCGATGCACGTGTTTTAGAAATATTGCACTATTATGTTGAAGTCCTTTATTTGCATGCTTTTAAATGTGTTTTGCATAATTAAACTGTTTCAGTCTTTAATGTGCTTAAGTACAATACAGCTGTTTTCATTAGCCTGTTAGCATGTGTCCTAAACATATAATTCATCTTGGTTTCAGGATTTCCTGTGGATATCGATTGCTTTTGATATACCCTTCCTCAACAGCAGTGTTAAATAGGCCACTAACTTTGAAACAGTACTCAGGATGTACTGAGCAGAGGAGAATTAAATAAAACCTGATTGTAGTTTTGGGGTTTGGTAACTGATATATTAATTGTAGATTGGAATAACTCTAATGCCTTTAAAAAAACTTCTTAATGTTACTTTTTGGGACTTAAGTGCTGAATGTTCTAGGTCAGGTTCTGTTAATAAAGTGGGAAAAGGGTCTATTGAGAGTGCAGAGAAGGCTTAGAGAGGCAAGACGTTAACATTCCAAGATGTGTTTTTGGTAAATAGAATTAATGTGGTCTGACCATTGTATGAAAGAAAAACTTGAGAAATGGTACATAAGAAGAAAAAAGCTGAAGGAGAGAGTTTTAAGTCGTGCAAATGCAGTGAATATGGTCCCAAATAGTTGTTATGATTTTTGTGTTTGTTATAGAAGGTAAAAAGGACTGACTAATAGATGAATATTATAGATGGTAAGAGGGACTCACATAAATAACTCTGAGGACTCATTTGAAATTTTAGAAGGTTTATATGGGGGTATCAGGACTGAATCTACATTCCCAAAAATGCAAAAAGGTACTGAATTTGTGATCTTTTCTGCCCCTAACCTAATTTTGAGTATTCTTAAATTTTATGGCAGCAAAGCTTAAAAAAGCTTGGCATAAAATTTCCTCAGTTATGTTCTGTCTTTCAGTCAGTATAATGATCTTAAAGTATTTTTGAAAGAATGGGGGATAATTGACAGAATTTTTGTTAGGAGCATTGAATTCATCTGCAAGGTGCTGAAGGCCTACAATGTAGAAATTCCCAATGTCTGAAGAGCAGTCAACTTGGTTTACAATTAAATTGACTGGACCCAACGTTTTGAAAATGATACTGTTCTATGGGAACAAGGAATTTGTTGGTTGTCTTTTGCAACTTCCCTAGTGACTCTCAGAAGATGATTTTAGTAGGTTTGCTGGACTCAGGCAGCACAAGCTCTGAAAGCTTCTGCTCATGTTAATAGCAAGCCACAGAGGAGGAGTGCATGCTGCTGCTGCGCAGGATAATGAAGAAAATGTGAGCAAATTCATTATGTGCATAAATGGATGATGATTTAGGAACATGTAATGTTAAGGAATACTTGATTAAATGTTACAGTGCTTCTTCAGCCTGTAATTCTTCTTTGACCTTTGTTTTCTGAACATTCAGAGATTCAGTTGTGTTGAGCTCTGATGTTTGAATTCAGAAATAAAGATATTCTTCCTTTTTTATTTCCATGCATATATGAATATATACAGAATGATTGCAGTTAAATTTGAAGTTGATTTTGTGCTTTTTTCTATTGGTGCATTGCTATTTCTGCTTTGTTCATGCAGTACTATCTCTTCTGTTAAAGTACTTCACCATCTTTCCTGCCTGAGCAAGGCCAGTTACTAACTAAATGTTGACTGGTGTTTCATTTCATTGAGATTCTTGCTTCTCGCAGAGTGGCAAAAGGATAACTAGGATCTGTACCTGAAGGGGTTACAAAATGTTTTGCAAAAAAGTTTCCAGGGACAAGAAGACTGAGTCAACTTTTTCTCCCTTGGTTTTGTCCATTCTTTAGCCAAGACAACAGTTGAGACATTTCCTCTCTGTACCAATTGCAAAACTTTATTTTTTTTTTTAACTTTTCCTGTTAATGCACTTCTCTCCTTTGTAATATGAAGTACTTGTCCTGTACCTCAGGTTTTGCAATCTCTGTAATTCCAGTTGAGCCTGGACTGTTCTGTTGAAAGTTCTGACAAAAGAGTAACTTTGGTGTTTTGCTTAATGGAATTTAGCAGCGTTGGGGTTTGGAATTCTGTAACTATATTATTGAGTTTTTATTTACTGTATAAAATTGTTTTTTTCAATAAAAGATAGTTTTATTGAGGGAAAAACTGAAGGATCTGGCAGACACTGGAACTGCAGAAAATATAGTCTTCTATTAAATCTTGTTAATCTTAGGAACATAACTATAAACTTGCAAATACAGAAGTGTGTTTTGCCATGTATTTTTTGAATAGATTCATAGAAAGGCTTGGGTTGGAAGAGACCTTAAATGTAATCTAGTTCCAACCCCCCCCTCCCCCTCGAAGAGTAGGGAATGCCATTCAGTAGATCAGGTTGCTCAGGGTCACATTCAACCTGTCCTTGAACACTTCCAGGAATGGGGCATCCACAACTTCTCTGGAAAACCTTTTCCAGTGACTCACCGTCCTGGGAGTAAAAGAATTTCTTCCTAACATAAAGTCTGAATGTCCGCTCTTTTAGTTTTAAGCCATTCCTTCTTGTTTTATAATTATCTGCCCATGTAAAAAGTTCTCTCCCTCTTTTTCATAAGCCCCCCTCAAGTACTGAAAGGCCTCAGTGAGATCTCCCTGAAGTTTCTCTTCTCCAGGCTGAACAACCTCAGGACTTCCAACCTGTCTTTGTAGGGAGAGGTCCTTCATCCATCTGATCATTTTTGTGGCCTCTGGCCCCATCCTAACAGATCCATGTCATTCATGTGTTGAGGATCTCAGACTTGGATGCAGCGCTTCAGGTGATATTTCATCAGGGCAGAGTAGAGGGGCAGCACCTCCCTCAACCTGATGGTCACTCCTGTTTTGATGCAGTCCAGGATACCAATTGGCTTTCTGGGCTATAAGCAGACAGTGTAGGCTCTTGTGCAACTTCTGATCCACCAGCACTTTCTTGGCAGGTGTGCTCTCAAGTTGGTCATCTCGCAGCCTGTATTGACACGGGTTTGCCGTGACCCAGGTGCAGCACCTTGCACTTGTCCTTGTTGAACTTCATGAGATTCACATGGGCCCACTTCCCAGCTTTGTCTGGTCCCCCTAGATGGCATGCTTTCCTTCTGTTGTCAGCTACAGTGCTGAGCTTTGTGTCACCTGTAAACTTGCTGAGGGTGCACTTTATTTCCCATGTCTGTGTCATTGATGAAGATATTGAAGAGCACTGGTGCCAAAATAGAGCTTGTCACCGGGCTCTGCCTGGACTTTNATTGATGAAGATATTAAAGAGCACTGGTGCCAAAATAGAGCTGTGAGGGACACCACTTGTCACCGGGCTCTGCCTGGACTTCGAACCATTGATGACAACTCTCTGGCTGCATCTGCCTAACCAGTTCATTGTCTGTCGTCTCGCCAATTTGAAGAAAGAGACATCATGTGGGACCATGTCAAAAGATAGATGACATTGCTTGGTCTTACTTTATCAACTGTTGCTGTCACTCCATCATAGAAGGCCACTAGATTGGTCAGGCATGATTTGCCCTTAGTATGGCTGTACTGGCCTTCTCTGATCACCTCCTTGTGTTGTATATGCCTTAAAATTGCGTCCATCATCTTCCCAGACACAGAGGTGAGGCTTACGGGTCTCTGGTTCCCCAGATCTTCCGTTCTCCCTTCTTTGAAACATAAAAGCAGTGTCTTTTTTTTCAGTCACCAGGGTTTTCTCTTGACCACCATGACTTTCAAATACGATGGAGAGTGGCATGGCAACATCAGTTCCCTTAGAACTATGGGATGCATCTTATCAGACACCACGGACTTCTGGCTATTCAGTTTCATCAGGTGGTCCTGAACCTGCTCTTCTCATAGAATGGAATCCTGTAGTGTTTCTCTTGTTTTATTTTGTTCTTTTTTTCTTTTGTTGCTGCTTTGTGGTTTCCAAAATACTGTGTAGGACTTCCGGGGAAAGTGGTGGATGGAGGTAGGGAGGAGGAACTGCTTGTTAGGTAATTTTTGACTTGGACTGGACTTAATTGTTGTAGCTTAAAATGTTCCTACTCTGATTTTATTATGGAAACATAAAGTCTCCCTTCTTTCTTTTTGAAAATGCTTTCCAGTGAAGTGCACTGTCTGCTCCATTCTTCAGGCACGTACACGGTCCACTTTTCACAAAAGCTTTACAGAATAATTCACTTGTGCATGAGTCACCCATGCTGGGAAATTTAGTCATCAGGAGCACTTCCATAGCTGCACAAATCAAGACTTCTGCAATCAACTTGGAGATAATAAAAAGGTGATTAGCAATAAGTATTCTAAAAGTGTTTTATTTACATGTATGCATTTCTACGTGAATAAATAATTAAGTTTCAGGTCAATTATTAGCTTTCTGAAACACCTATCACTTGTTTTTGAGTGTTGCTGTTAGTAATTGTCCTATTTTTTTAAAAATATGCCCTTTTGGTACTCCTGTACAATTCCAAGTGTTACGAATAGATGCTCTTGGTATATATCATTCAGATTTTCTTATTTTCATATTACAGTCGGCTCTTGTCCACTTCGCGTCCCCTGGGTAGTGGCTTCATATCTTCACTGCGTGATTTTGCAGTGATTAGGGGGCCTGTTTCAGGGCTGCGCATGTGTGACCTGACATGCATGAATATTCAAAGTAGGCAGTCATGAATATGCAAATTTCTCCCTGCCCCTGCGGGTGGTGGTGAGCCGAGCCGGGTGCCCGCCTTGGGCCGATGGCAACAGAGCCAAGTCGGTCACATGCCACTCCCGCAGCGGCTCAGCTCGAGCACCGCCCGCCCCACTCCCCTCGGCTCCGCTCCCCTCGGCTCCGCTCCGAGTGAGGAGGCTTCGTGCAGTTATGAAAGATTTATACACTCTCAGGTTAGACGTGGTGTCCAAGACTTCCTCGGAGTAGACATCTACCCCAAGTATGGAGAGACCAGGTCTACCCACCCGGAGAAACACCGGTACAGCAGCACGGGTGGCTGTACTGCACCCATGTGCCCGGCTGAGTGGAAAAGGGGTTTTTCCCAGCATGGGGTGGCCGCGGGCACTGGGAAGCACCAACACAAACACCGACACAGAGCAGGGCAGTCCTGAAACAGCGCCGGAGCACCAGGGTGCTGTGTGAGTGCGTGGGGCAAATTTGCATATTAATGTACTGCCAGTCAATGCGGACAGAGGGCTTCGTGTGTAGGGGGCAAGACCCGCGGTACTGTGGTATAGGAGACCCAACTGTATTAATTTAGGTGAATACCCATGTGTACTGAGGATCATCCCAGTCCACAGTCCCAGTTCCTGCTAATTAACATGCTGTTTGATGGACAAGTTGATAACTAAGCAACATGTCAGGTATATATACTCCTGTGATTTACGTTTTATTTGAGATTCCCATTGGCTCTTAGGATGAGTTCTGGATTTGTTTTCATATCCCGAGGATGATCTGTAAGTCTGGGTCAGTGTATAAAAATAGGCCTCATTCTGTCCAGAAGTTTTAATTTGTCATGGATTGCCGCAAGAGGCAGCAGTGGATGGGAGAGTAAAGATGTTTCATTTAAGTATGAAGGAGACTTCTCAAGTAGTAGCTACAATGTTCTTTTTTTTTTCTTTTTTTTTGAGAACAAATTTGAATCTCATTTTTCCTAATTTTGTTATCTGGTTGTAATTTAACACATGGGGTAGGTCAGCCTGAAATGGCACTGTTGCCAAAAGATGTCTGACCTGGTGATTCACTACTTCCCCTTTCCCTGTGCCAAAACAGCTTTTGAGCAGCCATATGGTGAAACAAATGTAGTTGATTTAGCTGAATGAAACAACATTTGGATTAGTTTTGTGCTGGACCAGTTCTAGGTTGTGTTGGCTGATCACAGACACTAATGCTAGAAGAAAAGAGAGAATTTAATATGGGCGTGGAAATGAGTGGTCAGAGAACGATCAAAGACTAACATTATGAAAACTTCTAAGGAGTTTGGAAAAGTGCTTACAAATATAAGTAACTTTTAGGACATGAAGTGCCTGGTATCTATGACCATGCAGTCTTGGTATGTATTTGCTCTTTCTGTCTTTCTTGTAATTCTTCATCTGTGAACTGAATCAGAGGAAGTACTTAATCTATTTCTCCCACATTCTAGGTGAGTACCCTGACCATGAGTGAGGACTAAGTCTTTGTCTCCTATTTAAAAAAACCCACCAAACCAACAAACCAAACAAAAAACCCCAAATAACCTCCATGAGTTCAATTTGTTGAGTTGTCTGGCATGGTGTGCCACTTTCCCTCTGTCCCATACACCACTTTTTCGTAACTGAGGGCATAACTGAGAAAGGGGTAAGATGTGTCTGGATGTGCTAGATAATGGTATCTTCAAGGAATAAGATGATGGTATAAAATAATTGGTGGTTACTTAAAAGGTAATGTGAATTGTAAATCAAGAAAAATTGATTTAAGTCTCATAATCTATATCCTGTGTAGACTGTAAAAGGTGAGGACAAAGCAAGGCAGCAGGAAAGATGGCAACCATGGGCTTCAGGAGAGCTAGCTTTTGCCTCATCAGGGATCTTATTGAAAGAATCCCATGGGAGCAGGGGTGCAAGAGGATTGGTTGATATTCAAGCATGACTTCCTCAAGGCTCAAGAATGATGAATCCCAATTATCAAGAAATTGGTCAAAGTGGGAAAGAGGGCTGCATGAATGAATAAAGGACTTTTGTCATTATTCAAGTGTAAGCAGGAAATACACAGAAGATGGAAGAGGGTCAGGCCACTTGGAATCAATATAGAGTGGTGATTAAAGTAGAAATGAGACAAGGAAGCCTGAGGTCTGACTGAAATTAAGTCTGACCAACGATATCAAGGACAATAAGAACAGCTTCTTCAAATACAACAAAAGCAAAAGAAGAACTTAGGGTAATGAGGGCCTGTTATTAAATGAAAAGGAGACCTTGGAAAAAGAGGATGCAGAGAAGGTAGAGACAATGAACACCTTCTTTGCATCACTCTTCACTGACAAGACCAGCTCTCTTGAATCTCTGACTCAGGAGACCAGGGTGAAGGAATGTTGGAAGGAAGACTTTCTCTTGGTCAAGAAGGACTGGGAGGAACAACTAGGTAAACTTGACATCCACAAGTCCAACGGCCCTGAAGGGATGCATTCGAGAGTGCTGAGAGATCTGGAGAACACCATTGCTGAGGCCACTTATGATCATCTTTGACAGGTTGGGGCAATAAGGAGAAATGCCAGAGGGTTGGAAGAAACTGAATGTCCCTCTGGTCTTCAAAAAATGAAGAAGGAGGACCCAGGGAAGTACTGGCCAGTTCAGCCTTGCTTCAATCCCTGGAAAGGGCATTTTATTCTGGAGGCCATCTCTGTCCGCATGGATGACAACAAGGCGATCAGGAGCATGGATTCACTCAAGCTAAATCACACTTGATCAACCTGATTGTCTTTTAAATTGAAACAACTACCTATATGGATGAGGGGAGACCAGTGGATATTGTCTACCTCGACTTCATCCAGGCTTTCAACACTGTCTCTCACGATGTCCTCTTAGGCAAACTCAGCAAATGTGGACTGGATGAGTGGACGATGAGATGGATTGAGAACTGGCTGAATGACAGATCCCAGAGAGTTATTATCAGCAACACAGGGTCTAGTGGGAGGCCTGTCATCTCTGGTGAATCCCAAGGTGCAATACTGGGCCTAGGATTGTATAACTTATTCCTTAATGACTCAGATGAAGGGGCAGATGCTTCCTCAGCAGATGCTTCCTCAGCAGATGCTTCCTCAGCAGATTTGCTGATGACACAAAGCTGGGAGGAGCAGCCAATACCCCAGAGTGCTGTGCAGTCCTTCAGAAGGACCTCAACAGGTTGGAGAGATGGGCAGAGAAGAACCTTCTGAAATTCAACAAAGGCAAATGCAGGGTCCTGCATCTGAGGAGAAATAACCCTAGGCACCAGTACAGACTGGTGAGCAGCTCTGAGGGTAAGGACCTGGCGTTCCTGGTGGACAATAAGTTCTCTGTGAGCCAGCAGTGTCCTGGTGGCCAAGAAATCCAATGGTATCCTGGGTTTCACTAGGAAGAGCATTGCCTGCAGGCCAAAGGAGTTGGTCCCACCCCTCTACTCTTCCCTAGTGAGGCCACATCTGGAATGCTGTCTCCACTTGGCTCCTCAGGACAAGAGAAACATGAAGCTCCTGAAGCGGGTCCAGTGGAGGGCAACAAAGATGAGTAGGGGACTGGTGCATCTCTCCTATGAGGAAATCCTGAGGGAGCTCAGCCTATTCAGGACAATTGGATATCCAAGCTGGCAGATGGAGACAGGGTACAGTGTAGGCCCCCTGTTATTCAGCAGGTACTAGTTAGAGACCTGCTGATCCATTTGGATCCCCAAAGGTCCATGGGACCAGATGGGATTCACCCCAGAGTGATGAGAGAGCTGGCAGATGAGCTTGCTAAACTGCTCTCCATCATTTACCAGAAGTCTTGGGTCATAGGTGATATCCCGGATGACTGGAAGTTGGCGAATGTGACCCCCATACAGAAAAAGGGTCGGAAGGATGATCCAGAAAACTACAGACCTGTTAGCCTCACCTCAGTTCCAGGCAAAGTTATGGAACAGATAGTGCTGAGCGCTATCATGCAACACCTACAGGATGGCCAAGAGATCAGGCCCAGCCAGCATGGGTTTAGAAGGGGTAGGTCTTGCTTGACCAACATGATCTCTTTTGATGATCAAGTAACCCGCCTGGTGGATGAGAGGAAGGCTGTGGATGTGGTGTATCTGGATTTTAGTAAAGCCTTTCACACAGTCTCCTATGATATACTCCTGGAGAAGATGGCAGCAAG
>WEKX01002648.1:131705-187205 GCA_013390025.1 Pitta sordida | reverse complement strand
AAAGGTTTTTTACTGGAAGAGTGATCCGGATGTGGAATGGGTTGCCTGCAGAGGTGGTTGAGTCACCAACCCTGGATGTGTTCAAGGGAAGGCTGGATGAGGTGCTGAGTGATATGATCTAGATGTAGCTGATAGGTTAGTTGGATTATAGGTTGGACTAGATGATCTTCAAGGTCCTTTCCAGCCTTATCTATACTGTGATACTGTGTTCAGTCTGGAGAAGAGATGTCTGAGAGGGGACTTCATTGGGTTTTTTTCTGGTGTAGGATAGAATTTTGGAAAGATAGACTCACGTGAGTTTCAAAACCTGCTTTTTACCTACGTTTTTCACCTCACAAGACATATACGCAGTACTAAAAGTCTGGTAGTTAAAGTGCTCACCTAACACACTGGTTCATGTTTTTTTGCAATATTGAGGTGAATAGGTGAATGTTGTTGCAGTAGTAATAATTGTAAAGTCTTATTTACTAAGGTTGAACATGCACTTCTATCAATAAAACGAAATTTTGCATGGAATGCAAGAAGAATTTTCTTTCTGACCGGGGAGAACCCTAAGCCTTCTCTGGTGCAACTTAAGACCATGCCCTCTTGTTCTGGTGCTGGCAGCCTGAGAGAAGAGATTTACATCCACCCTACTACAACCTCCTTTCAGGTAGTTGTAAACAGCAATGAGGTCACCTCTGAGCCTCCTCTTCTCCAGGCTGAACAACCCCAGCTTCTGCAGTCGCTCCCTATAGGGCTTGTCTGGGGGTCTCCCCGGTTGGAAAGGGCTCAGAAACAGTTCCCTTTGTTCCCCTGTGCTGTGAGAGGCTGTGGGGAGGTGCTCAGCACTCTGGGGCAGTGGGGGGCAGGGAGATGGGTGTGGCTCATTTGCATATTCATGATGTGCCTGTATTCATGGATTGGACGATTCGTGAGACACCAGGAGACCCGTAATCCATTACTTTTGAGGTATGACTGTACATTGTTAGGATTGTACTGTATTTGATTGTCCATTTTGTTTTCCTGATTTTTGAGGATCATATTTTCTGACAACTCTGAAAATTTGTATTATAATCAGTGTCTTTGTTAGTAATTTCATGGAGGCATAGATACAACATCTCAGGTATTTATAAATGTCGTTAATTGGCATCCTAGAAGGCAAAGGTTGTACAAGCCGCCTGGAAACAGATTGAAAGGGAAAAAAGCCTGGTAAGCATTTCAGCACCCCACAGCCAAGGACCATTATTAGAAGCCTGGCAACCTGCTGAACACTTTCTAGTCAGCTCCAGGGCACTGGAGGGAAGCCATGCTTAGACAAAGAGCCCAGATGGATAGCAAATTCCTGGTGAGGTGTCAGGTGTGAGGATGTGTTGAGAAGTCATATCAGCAAGTCAGACCACGTCAGTGGGGGGTACATAGCCAAGGATAGACCAAATCCCACTGATCATAAAATGGTTTAGGCTGGAAGGAACTTGAAAAATCTTATTCCACCCCCTCTGCCGTGGGCTGGGTCACTCAGAGCGTTACACAACCTGGCCTTTAACATTTCCAAGGATGGGGCATCCACAGCTTTTCTGGACAACTTATTTCAGTGGCTCATCACCCTCACAATAAAGAATTTCTTCCTGATATCTAAATCTAACGTCCTTCAATTTAAAACCATTCTACTTGTCCTGTCGCTAAATGCCCTTGTAAGAAGTCTCTCTCCAGCTTTCTCGTAGACCTCCTTCAGGTACTGGAAGGTGCTCTCAGGTCTCCCTGGAACCTTCCCTTCTCCATGCTCAACAACCCCAACTCTCTCAGCCTTTCCTCATAGGAGAGGTATTCCATCCTTCCAATCTCTCCCATCTATCCCTCTGTCAATCCCTCTAGTCATCTTGGTTGCTCCCCTCTGGACTTGTTCGGACAGGTCTGTGTCCTTCCTGTGCTGGGAATCCCAGAGCCTCACACAGCACTCTGGGTGGGGTCTCACCGGAGCAGAGTAGAGAAGCAGAATCACCTCCCTCAACCTGCTGGTCATGCTGCTTTAGACAGCCCAGGACACAATTAGTTTTCTAGGTTGCAAGTATCTTGAAGCATGCTAGCTTGTTAGGTTAAACCAAACCGTATTTGATTACAGAGCAAGTTATCGTTTGCCTGTCTAAAGATTTCATACTCTGTACAGAAATCTGTGGTTACTGGAGGGGAACTAAATCAGAGCAAATTCTTCCACTTCTCCTCCCCTCTACCTCATCCCCAAGAAGGAAAAGCTAAAGAGAAAAATGGCCGGCCTGGAGGTAAACCAATGAAGTAAGGAGCAAAATGGAAAACATGAGTGCTAGTGATGTGCTATTCCCGGTATGAGATAATGGCTGGATCTCTGCTTGCCCTAATTATGGTGTAATGTCCTAGTAGAGTAAAACCCCAGAAGTTCATAATCCAAATTATCAGAAGCTCATGTAAAGGAGTATCACGAATAATTATCCTGAGAATCTCTGTAATGAATAGGACTTTTGGTGCTGTGTTTACACTGGAAGTCAGGCCCTGGCTCAGCTGTGCTCAGTGTGATGTTTCTGTTTTTGGCGTTTCTTTCCCTGCTGTGTAACAAGTGTTAGAGCTCTGTGGGCATCAGGTGCTGTGGAACGATGGACTGCTGTGCAGTGATTTTGAGTCTTTTATCCAGGTCTTCTCTAAAGCTAATTCTCAGTGATTATAACGACTAGTTTGCTCTCCTGACAAAGTAACATTATGGCACAGAAATCAGGTTGCATTAAATAAATTAATGTATTTCTGTTTGAAGAAACTGTAGTGTTGGAAAGCTGTATTGTTTCTTATCCTTTTCCTGTGATGTTTCCTGTGTGAAATTATGTGTCTTAATAATGCAAGTCACCTCACAGTAGTTATGAGGGCTCTAATCTGCAAAGTCATGTAAGTATTACTTAGATAAGTTTTGATATACGTCTTTGTCTAAGTCAAGACTTCTGTGTAAAAATATTCTTTTACAGTACAAGGACAATACCAGTTCTTCCGCAGAAATATTTAGCAATGTTACCATTGAAGTGAAGTGCTGGAGATGTCAGGATTTCTGTCTCTGGTTATATAGAAAATTAAATACAGGCAATGTGTTGTCCATTTTTCAGTCCAATCATGACAGAACCGTACTGTAATTTCACAGTTTGTTCAATCTTCAAATTTCTTTCTGAGATTTAATACCACCAACATGCAAGCAGTGGAATTTTTTGATCAGATGGTGTGAACTTTTCCCTATTACCTTAGGTTGCATTGTGACTTTTTACCCTGTAACTTACTCGGAACCATTTTTCTTTAGCCAAGCAGTGACTTGGCACCCAATAGCTTATTGCCTCTCCATGAGTGATAAGTCAGCACAGTGCAGAAGTTGCAGTACATATTGCTATTTTTGTGATTTTGCTAGAGATTGAGCAATGTTATGAAGTCATAGTTTGCATATCCGTGACAGCAGCTAAGATTTTTAGTTGAGGACCTCAGCTTCCTTTAAAATAGTAAGTTTCTGGCCTTCTTGGTTGCAGAAAAGTTTGAACATGTGCACTGAATGTGTAAAAACCCCACAGTATCAAGAGACAAATACATACAATTCATTTAAAAAAATCCTTTTTTGAGTTATGGAGACAGAACTGTGACCTTTGAACACTTGTGGTTGCCAGTGCTGGCGTGTAGGCGTCCTAACCTTTCTGCTGGCTTTCGCACGCATGCCATGAGTTAGAGATCTATGTGGTTTTGGTTACAAAAGCTTTTCCACTGTCGTTTACTTCTCTTTTGGTTTGGTTTAAGCTTGCTTATGGTCATTTGTGACGTAAAAATACTGCTTTCCTGCTCATCTTAAAATCCCTTTTTGAAATATCTGTAAAAGCTTCATTTTTTAGGCATCATCAAATATGACTCTGTGCTTAAGTCCTGTGGTGTTTAAATATTTAATTTTGATTAAAAAAAATACACCTCTACATACATGAGCATAGACAAGATCTAAAATTTTCCTCATTAGATCTCTGTTGGGAGCTGAGTGAGAGTTGTCAGAGTTGTTCCACTCCAAGCAGCTTAAAAACACGGGTTTCATGTTGCAGACTTCCATGGGACTCTTTGTCACTATTAATGTTTGCACTTGTCAAACGGAACAAAACAGAATAAGAGAGTAGGCTGTAAGCACCTAAAAAAGTAGGTCAATGGGCCAGCAGGTTATTTGGCCAGACAAGAACGAGTGGCTTCATTGAGTCATACTGTAATTGCTTTTCTCCTGTTTGCTGATTGTTCTGGTGTGCTTTAACTTCCTATGTTAATATTTGCATCTGTGTTTTAACCACTCAAGAGCCTTGGTTAGGTGCAGGAAAAGAAGAATTTTTTCAAATCAAATAAGTGATAATTCTGGTGTTTTCTATGAAAGTCATCAATGAACCCAAGAGTAGCATTACCTTGGTTTTTAGAGTCCAGCTTCCTTTTTAGGAATTTAGAAGAATTTACAATGAAATATGATTTAAAATAATTTTTTTTTCAGTAGATCAAGTGCCTTGTATAATGAATTAATTTTATTTTAAGACCAGTAAGCAAGGCAGATAGAAACAGGATAAAGATGAGAGAAAAAAGCCTGATTTCATGTAGCTTAAGAATGTGGACAGTAGCATGGTTTGGGGAAGGTAACTATCAATGAAATGTAGTGGTATAAAGAGACTGGAAGTAGGCCATCAATCACATTGACGTTGAGTTTTTCTGTGGAAGATGTGCATTAAGTTTAGGATTCATTGTTGGAGTTGATTTTGAAGTGGGTTTTTAAAGAAAGAGTTAATGGCTGTTTGAAGGAGTAGCAATAATGCAGCTGGGCGACTTTGCTAGTTGTCAGCAGCAGCATTTTACATATTCTGGAATCCTGAGAGTGACAATTTTGGAGACTTGGAGAGGCGAAGATGTAACAGAGAAAGCCAGAAGAGGCCCTAATAAGAGCTGCTGTGAAAAGGTGTTTAAATAATGGTATAAAGATACACTTTGAAGGTAGCAAGTGGAAGTGAAGATGTAAACAGTATGAGTGATACTAAATTCAAAAGGGAAAAGGACCTCGAGACTAAAAATAGGCATAAAGCTGAGATGAAGCTGTGTCAGAATATTGTGCTTATCAAGGAGAACTTTAAAGAAAGGTCAATTCAGACAGTTAAATACTTGAGATGTTTTTAATAAACAGAGTATTGCATTTATAGATTACTCTCGTTAATACAATTACTTGACTTTTTAAAAAATAAAAGTGTGACAAAACATTGATTTTAAAGCTCTTCTTCATTATTTTTTGGCAGTTCAGAATTTAATTTGTACAGAAGAGGATACATCTAACGCCACACTGTTCTTCATAGGAACCAGGTTGCATCCCTAAACCTCACACTTTAACAAGTCCCAAACAGTAAAAGGTAAAATAATGTTAAAATAATTACTTATATTAATAAAGTTCCCATGACTTTCAGCTATCAACCCTGAAGGGCTGAGTGGCAATGTTAAGTAATGTCTCTTGTTCTCCAGAGCATTACTGAATTTGAATCTTAGAAATAGGTGTATTCTTTTATTTATCTAGTATTTACTTTCAACTTGATTGGTTTTGTTGGAATTATCTATGTATACTTATCCATTGACATGTATTAAGCACTGAGAATGTTCAGTGTCTTGCAAATTTGGATGCAAAGACAGAAAGTCAGACCTTTAAAACAGAGAAACAAGTGTGCTACAGGTGCAATTCGTGTAGTCTTTCAATACTTTAAACTGTTCGTGTTGGATGCCAGATCTAAGTTGCC
Source organism: Pitta sordida (assembly GCA_013390025.1). Classification (NCBI taxonomy): domain Eukaryota; kingdom Metazoa; phylum Chordata; class Aves; order Passeriformes; family Pittidae; genus Pitta; species Pitta sordida. The sequence goes on along the minus strand of WEKX01002648.1, from coordinate 181,440 downwards.
AGTTCTGACATGGGATCTGTACATTGTGATGAGTGATTTTGTCAAAATCTAGAAATTGAGTGCACTGTTAAAGTGAAAATGCTGACTTTTAAATTCTAATTCTCCATGACGAAGATGTCTGTTGTGTCACAGATGAAAATTTTCTGCATTTAGCTGTACAGGTCTTTTTCTTTTGCAGATTAAGGGAAGTATCAACTTTCATACTTTCATATCCCAATAATTGTAGGTATTAGTTTTGTGTAAAAATTAACATAGGGCTAAAAGTGTAATTAGTGGACGGCTGTATTAGCATTTACTATGGAAGCTAAAAGAAAGCAAGTTTATAGTTTTAATCTTAATTTTGAACTCAATTCTATGCCAGCCATGGTAATTAGCTTTTGCTGTTGGGCAATCTTTTGTTGTGTGCTTTCAACAAAAATTCAGACTAACATATCTTCATAGTTTACATTTCTTGTGCCATTTCTGGCTGGTTTTTAAATGGCTGTAGTGATTTGACCCCGGTGGGATGCCAAGAACCCACTAAAGCCACTCTCTCACTCCCCCCTGTAAACGGGCAAGGGAGAGAGAGTATAACAAAGGGTTTCTTGAGTTAAGGACCATAAGAAATCCCTTACTGATCACCCATCACAGGCAAAACATACTCCAACTGGGGATATTATGAGTTTGTTGCTAACAAGATCAGAGCTTAAGAATGAGAAGTACAATAAACCTGAAAGACACCTTTTCCTCCACCCCCCTCCTTCCAAGTTTACCTCCTCCCCCCTAGTGGTGCACGGAGATGGGGATGGGGGTTACGGTCAGTTGTTGTTTCTGCTGCTGCTCAGAGAGAGGAGTCCTTCGCCTGCTATTCATGGGATCCCTCCCATGGGAGATAGTCCTTCATGAACTTCTCCAGTGTGAGTCCATCTCACGGGCAACAGTTCTTCAGACACTGCTGCCACATGGGTCACTTCACAGGCTGCAGTCCTTCAGGCACAGGCTGCTTCAGCATGGGTCCCCACAGGCCACAAGTCCTACCCTATCAATGTGAGGTCCTCTTCCCCCGAGTCAGCAGGCCCCTGACAGGACTCTTCTCCAGCATGGGCCTCCCATGGAGTCACAGCCTCCTTCCAGCATCCCCTTGCTCCGGCGTGGGCTCCTCCATGGGCTGCAGGTGGGTCTCTGCACCCCTGTGGTCCTCCACGGGCTGCAGGGGCACAGCTGCTTCACCATCATCTGTACCAGGGGCTGCAGGAAAACCTCAGCTCCAGCACAGTTGTTCCCTAATCCAGTAAGACAATGTTCTAATCTTTCTGTTCCATTTGAGCACCCTCTGACAACTGACTTTTCCATATGAAAGAAAAAAAATTAATTGTATTGATTTACGTTTGACTTCAGCTGTTGCATATCCCATGCAATTTCGTAAATTTTGGGTACCTAAAAGTGGGAACTTGTTGAATTAAGTACTTTAATTTTATATTCATTCTTTCATTATTAATATTCCATTTACAGTTTTTATTCAAAATCTTACGCATATCTGGAAAGCAAAAAACTTCCTGCCGAAACTGTGTAATGAATAAGACTGCTTTAAGAAATGATCAGAGTAACTACTTTCTCACAGTATGGAGATCACATTCTAATTGGTATCTTTTTGTCGTCACTTCACACTATAGCAATGTGCTCAAGCAAAAGAGAGAGTAAGAAATAAATTACAGCTGTAAAATACTATGTCCCAAATGCTTCCTGTTTGCACTGTTTCTAAATAAAATGTATTACTAAGTGTATTTCACATCAGTAAAATTATGAGGGTCTTTTAGGTAAAAGTTAAAATCAGAATGAAAAATGGTATCTGAATTCAGAGTCATAAAAAGTTTGTATTGACTTAGTTCACACTTATTTATTGTGGGATTTAATAATGTTCTCTTGAACACAGTCATGTAAGATTAGATATTAAAGTCCAGGTTATGATGGTAATGGAGACTGTATTGGAGAAGGTAGGAGGGCAGAGCAGAAGATTGGAAAAGAGGGGTAAGATTAAACAGTTTATAGAGCAAATGCAAACTTTGGTATGTTCTAATGAAGAACACATTGGTTCCCCCAGTCACCTTTTGGTATTTTTTCTTCTCTTATAGGCAAACGTACAAATGTCTACCACAAGACTAAAGTGTGATATGTTATGTTTTTTACCATAAACACCCATAAAATGAGCTCCATTGCAGACAGGTATGTTAATAGATGCAGAGAGTTTGGGAAGAATTACTGTTCAATGCTTTCTTTAATAGTCTTTTTCCTATGGTTAATATATTTAGGTTCTAATTTATGAAAAAATACAAGAGAGAGGTTTTGGCTATTTTTGACAAATCTAGTTTTGTAGTTGTTAGATGTGTCATTTTGTAGTCATTGGAAAGAGTGATTTCAATTGTTTGAGGTTAATCCTAGAACGCATTACTTGTTTTCAGCCGTGGAACAACATCTGTGCAAGTTGAGCTGATTTTTAATGTTTACTTGAATTTTTTATTTTTTTAGTACTTCAGTATTTGATTAAGGAAAGCAAATACATTTAAATGATTAGTGTTGCTGTAGATGATAGTAAAGTGACCTGCTAACCTATTTCAAGGGAAAAGTAATAGCTGAGGCATGTTTTCTGCTTGATTCCTTGAGCTGGACTTTCTTAGCAGCTCAGGTGAACATCTGTCCTTAATATTGTGTGTATTACCATTTTTGAGACTTCAGGAAATGAACCTTGCATCCAATGTAAAGCACATTAAACATGATTGAAATAAATAACGATAAAAGCAAAAGGTAAAACTTTTAAAGTGCTTGTCTGACTTGTCAGTTCTTTTAGTGAAGTTTTGTGGCATCTCATTGAAAATTCAGCCTTTTGAATATATGAATTTATCCTAAAAGCATGATGTTTATGTCATAGCATACAAAATAATTACTTCCTAACATGCTTATGATAATGCACATTACAATTGCCTGATGATTTGTAAATCAGGGAGATGAGGTAAGCTTTTTAAGAAAGAACATTACTCGCCTTAAGGGAAGGAGGCATTAGGGTAAGAAATTTCCAGAGGGATCCAGAGGTCAGTGTGGACAGCACTAAATACAGTGGAAGCAGGCAGAAGTTACAGAAATGAAATATGAAAGTCCATTATACAGCAGTTTTGGGAAACAAGGACAGTTTTGACTTGCAAAGGAAATGAAACAAAGGTGTTGTATGAAGGATCCTGAGGCATCTTTAAAGGAAAACACATTCTTATTTTGATATTTTGACATCGATTTAGCAGTAGATGGACAGTTGTCAAGCTGAGAAAGTTTGTTTGTTTGAGGATGCTTCTTGGGGAAGCAAATATAATTGATAGTTACTGTTTAACATTGATATTAATTGGGTATTCATGAAATCACATATGTGCGTGAAGTATAGGCTATTCCTTAGCTCTCTTCCACTTCAGAATAATACTTCAGAATTTAAAAAAGTGTTTGATTGTAAATATTGTCAATAATTGGAACAGAAGTTGCCAGTAAGTAAAAAGAAATGATGTATGTCCTGTCCCGTGCTCTCAAAAGGGTAAGTTAATGCAGTCAAGAAAATAGAAAACCAAAATTAAGTGGTGTTTGTAGGGGATTGTAAGGTCTCATTAGAAATAATCTGAAAATCCTTTGAGTTGTGTCAGAAATGTAAGAAATGCAAAGGACTGTTTCCCACACTGAGGGAGGAAAACTTTACAGACTTAGCTTCAGGTTATTGATGATGATCCTTGTGAGACATCACAGTAAAACTTTGTTTCTTGGTGTAATGGAGATGATGAATAATGGGCTCTTCTCCCTCCCCACTTCATTGTGATTGTGAATGGACTTTAAAGAGAGGATTTTTCACTCCAACATTTATTTCTTTTTGCTTTTTTCAGAAATGATGGAAGCATTTTTGATGGGCTGGTGGAAGAAGATGACAAAGATAAAGCAAAAAGGTAAATTTTTAACTTAATTAAAGTTAAGAAACGTCCTCTGATTGTATGCTTTAACTTACCAGTGTGGTTTCGAAACAATAAAAATGTGATTATTTTATAAATAGCCATATTGCTCAACAGTGTTTATTTTACTGTTATTTTTCAGATACATTGTGTATTTATAGTTCTGGTTCAATTATTTGTGCTTTGTAAAAGGCTGCTTTGTTCCAAAAGCTTCGTTGCACCCCGCCATGAGGTGGAAGCCATTCTTTAACAGCGGTGTCTGAGACACTGAGTACGTCTTTTTGTGACAGTTCTCACAGCAGAAATCCTTTAAGGGGCTGTTTGCCTCAGGAGCTGGGCAGCAGTATGCAGTTTCTAAGAAAGTTTCACAGTTGTTGCCACACTTTTTCTGTTTTGTTTTTCAGAGTTTCTAGGAACAAGTCTGAAAAGAAACGTCGAGATCAGTTTAATGTACTTATCAAAGAGCTGGGTTCCATGCTTCCAGGTAATGCTCGGAAGATGGATAAGTCCACTGTGCTGCAGAAGAGCATTGACTTTTTACGGAAGCACAAAGGTAATTATTTGTAACAATAACAATTATTTGTAAATGCTTACATTTTAAGTGATATTCAATTAGTACAGAAAGTATTAACAATTTGGCAGCTCCCAAAAAATCTATACTTTTTATTTGAAACTGTGAGTTTCAAGACATGCTCACTGATGTATCAGCCAGTGAGTGCGTGTGTGTTGTTCTTTAAAGGTCATGTGAAATGTCAAAATGATGAATTTCTTTGAACAGCCTTGCTATATTTTGTTCCTCTGGTCGTTTGCGTCTGCTGATGGTGGGATATACCCAGATACATTGTACTGAAGTTTGTTGTACTGAAGGTCGTTATTTCTGTCACAAAAAAAATCCTTCCACAGAATGTACACTTATTTATGGCTGTTAGATACTACGTGCATAAAAAAGTCATGTTCCTGCTCCTACACTTGTTCTTAGTATGGCACCTTGTGGTTCACACTACCAAAAACAAGATTAAAAATTGAAGAAAATGAACTCTTTTTCTAGTTAACTCATTTCCTTAGATAATTTCTGAGCATGAATATTAACTGGGAAGCAGTAGGGTCCAAAGGAGTAACTAGAACGTTACAGAATAAAAAAAAGTGAAGATACTAAGTCGATGAATAGTTATGTATTCTTCAACAGTATGTGTTTCAATTTAAGGTATGCAAAATGTTTTTCCTTGCATGTCTCTTCCATTAGTGTTGTAGTTCCAGTAGCAACAGATCTGTACTGAAAATTGGCATTAAAATTGTAAACATAACCACTTAAGTGAAAAAGGAGGGGGATATAATTTGTCAGACTTCATTTTTTCCCCAATTAAATATTGATTATGCTGTTTTAATTTTCTGAGGTGTATTTGTCTCATAACATAAAAGCAGAATGAAGGCTTCTTTTGTGGAAAAGTCAGTTCTTTAGGTGCTAAGGTCTTTGTGAAAATTGGTTGTTTCAAAATCACTTTATCTTGTATTGATGATTCCTGACATAAACATGCAGACTGAGCATGTGTGTCTGCCAGCCCAGAGCATCAGTCATCCTTTTTTCTTCTGAATGCTTTCTGAAATTTTGAAAAAATCACTATTTTTTATTTTTTAGGATAAAGGGGTAAAAAGCAGCTCCGGAAATGGATACATTTTAGGGCGTGGTGCTTTGGTCCTGCACTTGGTGTGACAGAGTGTGCAGCTCTGTGTGATTGCACATGTCATTTTAAGGTCCCTAAAGCTCTGGCTGCCAGTGCTTACTTGCGTTGCTCTGTGCTGGTTTGCATTAAAACCTTTTGGACAAAATGTTGGCAAAGTTGAGAAGAATGTTTTGTCTCCTGAGGTGCTTGGAGATGTTACAATAATACAGAGTGACCTGGCAATAAAGGAATTGTTCAGCACTGAGTAGCTACTTTATTGTTGAAATCTTACTGTGTTCAGCCACCAGGTTATGATTAGCCGTGTTGCTTCTAGTTCTTTCTGGACCATTTCCATGTTAGTTGGGCTTGGTACTCTGGTGGCAGCTCCAGATGAGCTGTCTGACCTGGTTATTGGCCAGTGTGGATTCTCTTTCTCACTGGGAAAATACAGCAGGCTAAACACACTGAAATTATATTACTGGGAGCTTGTTCTTGACTAATACTGCCTTATCATCTTTCTCTGAATTCGTAAACAAGAAATTTTTGAAAATTAGTAAATACTGAAGAATTTAACTGCTTCTAATCACAAGTAATAGACTAATGCTGCTACAACCCCCAGATAAATGGAACAGACCTTGGCCCAGCTGGCAATTTGTTTTGAGAGTTCACCGTGCTGATGCAGAGTTACTTCAGATTCAGGACTTGGAGTTTAATGTGCAAGTTTGGTTATGCTTCTCTGTCTGGTATCTAGCTCAGAAATGTGACCTTACTGCCGTTTATCTTTGAGTGCAATCTTCTGCTGCAATTTTTAGGCATTTTTCTGAATTAACCAAGTGAAACAAGTTCTTTCTGTGCTGCTTTGGCTCTGTTTTCCAGTATCATACTTGTTCTAATTATGGGAAATGTAAAAGAACACCTGTACTTGTGATAAGATAATTCAGAATTGTTTGTTAAAGGCACAGACTTCAACTTTTATAAAGCATAGATCTGTTCTACTGTAGAAGACCATTTTTACTATTTTTAATTCTGAAGCAGGATGGTTAGAAAGGCCAGAATGAGCTGATGAGTCAGACTTTTCTAGTTCTAAAGTGAAGATTATTTGTGCTCTGTGGACTGAATATATTAAGTTCCTTGAATTTTGCCTCCATTTTGGTGGCATAACTTTTCATTTTCATGTCCTTTGACTTGTCCCTCGGTGTTTAATGTCTTGGTTCTAACCAAAAAGTTAGATTTGGGGTTATACTTAGATTTGCTTTGTTCTCCATCCCAGTCTTCGTATTTTGTTATACCATTTCAAAACAGATAGCAAAAACTTGATCAATTTATACCCTTTGTGAAATCTGATAATTGGAAAATCCTATTTGTTGATATTTTTTTTTACCTGTTGTAGCTTTCCACTTTTAGCAAATTTCTTGTGTGACTTTGCTGTTATTTACTGTTCTTTTAGTTAAGTCTACAGATCCTTGTAAAGTTATCCCCCATCAACGTGAGAAATAGTTATGAACTATTCCAGCCCTTTGCATATTTAACTCAGTTCCAGGTTTTCTGGCTCTTCTGTTCATCTGAACTAACACTCTAGCTTATGGCCTTGTCCTTCAGAAATCAAAAGCCTTAAAGTTATGATTTGGTTCTTTCAATTTGTCTAAATACATGACTGCTTATTTAAGGTTGTTCTTACAATGAGCACTTCTGTGGTGCTCTTGTTACTCATCCAGACTGAAGCACTGTGTGATCGTGATGCATCTTGTTTCAGTTATGAGTTAATATGGAATCATCAGTTTCAGAATCCAGGATGAGATTTTGCTTAGCAGCTGTTGTTTCTCTCATTCATATATTGGAAGTTAATCTATATACAGTTGGGCCTCCTATACCACGGCACCGTGGGTCTGGTTCCTTCCCCGTGAAGCTCTCAGTCCGTGTAGAATGGCAGCTCATTAATATGCAACTTTGCCCCACACCCTCACACAGCCCCCCAGCGCTCCAGCGCTGTTTCGGCATTGCCCTGCTCTGTGTCGGTGTTTGTGTTGGCACTTCCAGGTGCCCACGGCCACACCATGCTGGGAAAAAACCCTTTTCCCGTCGGCCGGGAACACTGGCAGGGGAAGCCATGCACGCTGCTGTTCTGGTATCTCTCTGGGTGGGTAGACCTAGTCTCTCCATACTCGGGGTAGACGTCTACCCTGAGAAAGTGTTGGACACCACATCCAACCTGAGAGTGTGTAAATCTTTCATAACTGCACGAAGTCTCCTCGCTTGGAACCCAGCTCGGCTCTGCTCGAGCTGAACCGCTGCAGCTGCCTCGGGGCGGGCATGGTGTGGGCAGAGTACGGCACCCATGGTCCATGTGGCGTGGCATAGGGGTTGATTTGAGTATTCATGACTGCCTAATTTGAATACTCATGCGTGTCAGGTCGCACAGCAGCAGTTGTGAAACGAGCCTTAACCGCTGAAAAATAATGCCAAGATAATGCTGCGAAGATGTGAGGCCGCTGTCTGGGGGGCGCAAAGTGGAAGAGGGCTGACTGTATATCTCAACTCCTACAAGAATCTCTGTTCAAAATTCATCTATGTCAAAATCCATCTCTGTGTACGTAAAAGGGATTCTAGAGTGGAGCCTGTCATACAGCTCTTAACGGTCTTTGTTGAAAACCTACTCTTTTTTAAATGTAACCAGAAAAGAGTGCAAGGGTTGGAATGACAAGAATTGGCCAAGATACTTAAGGATTAGCCATTTAAATGGCCTAAACTCAGGAATTTTGGCTTTCTAAATCTTTCTAAACAATGCTCTTAATAAAACGTTTTACTATAGTCTCAGAGGAAAGAGTATTTTTCTGTTACAAGAATTCATTACTTACTGTCATTAACTTCAGTATTACTTTGAAGTCTGACAAGACTGTACCACAAACTGGTTGAAGGAAAGGGAAAAGAAATGTAATTATGACATGACAGAGAAGGCATTTACGTATTTTCTTTTTAAGGAACAACATCTGGATGTAATGACTGAACAGCAGAGGAGACTGAGGAACTTTCAACTATTTCTTAACTGTGTATATGTAGCTTAGTAGGAAAATAATGGCTTTTGGAAGTATGAATCCTTACTCTCTGTATATGTTTCATTGTAGAAATTACTGCACAATCAGATGCCAGTGAAATTCGACAGGACTGGAAACCAACATTCCTTAGTAATGAAGAGTTCACACAGTTAATGTTAGAGGTATATTATTTCTGTTTTTCTGGGAGTAGATTAGTTCCTCACCAGGAGTCATTCCATTATGAAACTTTTCAGTTTGATGACATATCTTTTTGGTTTCATATTTTAATGAATGTTTTCATGAAAATAAAACTGTCAAAATACTATGTGTGCAGTGTTTTAAAAAATCACAGTGTTTCATAAAATCAGAACAGATTTTAACTGCATTTTCAATTACATAAAACATATTAACAAAGCAAGTCCATAAATGAACATGTTTACTGTCAAAATGGATATTTCAAATTATCAACATAAGGAAGGTATTAGATAAATAAAATGCATAAATTATGAAAAGGGCTCAACACATGTGTAACTTGTGAGCAGTAAATGTTTAATTTCTTTCCTTGTTACGCTTTCCAAAACTGGTGTGAAAGCATTACTTTGCTGAAGAAGATTACATGAATAGTTATAAAACTACGAGAAATAAACTTTCAGTATAAGCTGTCATTTCCTTGGAAATTAGCATAAGTTATTTGTATCTTGTTACTGAAATGATTTTTAATAATATTTAAATACAAATATTTTAAATAAACCTTTTTATTTTCATTCAGTAGTTAAACCTTGTTTTGCACAGATATAAAAAGTTCAAAGTTCAGATTTTATGTACCTAAAAATTTTTCAAAAAATCTTCTGATACAAGAAGGTTTTTTTAAGATGTGAGCTTTAAAATTTCCTATTTAGAAATGCAATTCTGTTGTGCTTTTTTGATGGCATTCAACTGAAATATATTATGTTCAGAGGTAAGAACTTTGAGTTTTCAATAGAAGGCAAGGCAGTAAGAACTGTATCTCACAGTTTTCAAGTCTCAATAAAATCTTATTACAAGCTTCTTCCATTGAGATTGGAAATACTGAGATTTTTAAATACTGAAATACATTAACTTTGCCACCTCTTTTACTTGTTCTTGTCTTAGTTTTTCCCTATCTTCTTGCCTTTGTCTCTAGCTCATGTTTGAGTTTTCTGAGGTTTAAAATAATGATAGAATTAAAAATAACAGGCAGAGTGGGAGTTGGGGAAAACAGTGGCCAGCTATATATGTACTTGCTTCTGAAACCAACATTTAACAACAGCACAGTATGGGAATTGTAATGCTCGTAATGTAAAAGCAAGACTAAGAAGTTTTTAGTAGGGAAAGGCACTCCTATTTTTATAATAAACTGAACTAAAATTGGTCTGCATTATTTTCTGTGTTGAATATAGCTGAACATTTTTAGTATGTTCTGTTTCTTTTTATTTAACTGCCCGTTATGTTTAATTTCAGGCTCTTGATGGTTTTTTTTTAGCAATTATGACAGATGGAAATATAATATATGTGTCTGAAAGTATAACTCCCTTACTTGAACATTTGCCAGTAAGTACAAGTTGCTTCAATAATTTGTCAGTTTGTCTGTGGTTGGTGTTCTGCTATAAGTACTAAGTAATTGTTGGCCTTTTTGTCATTATAGGAGAGATGTATGCTTTGTTTTAATGTTTCTGGGTTTTCTTCAGCACAATTCCTTCCTACTGGTCTGTCTCCTGCATTAAACATTTTCTTTGGAAATGCGGAATGCAGTTGGCATGCTGTTAGGCAGGATTATCAAGTGCTAGACTAGCATCAGTTTCTATTGAATATAACTGAAGTAACACAGTTGACTGCAGGAGAGCCTTGGGTCACCTGTCCTGGCTGTATCCCCTCCCACTCTTCGTGCTCACCCGGCCTCTTTGCTGGTGGGATCAAGGGGTGAGAAGCAGAAATGTCCTTGCCCTCTCTCTAAGTGCTGCNTGGTGCACATGGCTCCCGGGTTGTGGATTCGATCCCTGGGTGGGCACTTGCTTGGGAGTTGGACTAGATGATCCTTGTGGGTCCCTTCCAACTCAGAATAACCTGTGAACCTCTGAATTACCAGCACTGTTTCCAGCTCAAATCCCAAACACAGCCCTATACCAACTACTATGAAGAAAATTACTCCAACGAAAACTAGCACATTTATAAAATCAGTTGCAATAGCATATAGTTATTGGTTACCTAATAATTTGTGTAATATATGGAGGGTTTTCTCTTGTTCCAGGTATCATTTCAATATACTGGATGCCACCAATAGGTTACAGTGCCCTGGAACAGCACCCTATAATTTCTACTTAAAATGCTCCGTTACTTAAAATCGTTGAGTCCCAGGGAGGTTAATACAAGCTCCATTGCTCTTTAACATGTGTGTATGTCTCCTGTGTTTGTGGTAGTTTTCAACAAATAGTTTGCAGTGTCAAAATTAAGGCAGATCAGAGTGAGATTTTTTTCTTGCAAAATATTCATGTGTATTCCAGCAGGTGGCTTTGTTGAGTCAGTGATGAAATGTGGAGTTGTTTTACATTAATGTAGTAGGCTTTGTAAGACTGTACGTCTTGCGTTAGTTTAATCCTTATTAAATCTTTTTCTTTCAGTCTGATCTTGTGGATCAGAGTGTATTTAATTTTATCCCAGAGGGGGAACATTCAGAAATTTATAAAATATTGTCTTCTCATCTGCTGGAAAGTGATTCATTGACACCGGAATACTTAAAATGTAAGTAGTTACTTCAGGTTAACCCCTGTAGATAGCTCAGCCCCACACAGCCGCGCACTCACTCCTCCCCAGTGGGGTGGGCAACAAATTAGAATAGCGAGCAAATTTGAGGGTTGAGATAAAAACATATTAATAGGTTAAAGCAAAAGCTGTGTGCACAAAACTAAATTAAGGAATTAAACTGATACTTCATGTTGTTAGGCAGTTGTTCAGCCATCTGCAGGAAAGCAGGGCTCCGTCATGTGTAATGATTAATTGGGGAGACAAATTCCATAACCACAAATGTCTCCCCCCTCCTCCTTTTCCCAGCTATTACTGCTGATCACAGTGTAACATAGTATGGGATATCCCCTTAGGTCAGCTCTCCTGGCTGTACGTCCTCCCAGCTTCTTGTGTACCCCCTGCCTCCTCACTAGCAGGGCAGTGTGAGGAAATGAGGCCTTTGCACTAAGTGCTGCTCAGCAATAACTAAAACAACCTGTGTTATCAACACTATTGTATTCACAAATCCAAAACACAGAACCATGTGAGCTGCTATGGGTTAAACTCTATCCTGATGAAACCACTATGTTAGCTGTGTTAAAAAATACCTGTGACCAGTTTTTCCAATGTTACTTAAGCAGAACCATATGCTTCAGAGCCCTGAATAAGAGAAGCACTATTTTGTGTCCCCTCCCTAAGAGTAGAATTCTCATCATTGCATTGCCTTTCATGTATATACTTCCCTGTATATAAGAAATGTTGATCTTGTGTATAGAGCTTCTATTTAGACAGTTGTAGCAGTTGGCAAGAATAAAACCATTGCAGCCAAAAGGGGTTTAGAAGCACATGGTTCAGTCTACTTAAGTTTAGGGCATCTTCATCTTTAGTACAGCTCTAGTATTGACAGCTTTTTCAATGTCATTAACATTCAGGCCTGACACGCACAATTTGTAAAGGAGTATTCCTTTTATTTAAGTTAGTTAATGTCATGCTGGTTAAAGGCAGAGGTTGTAGCCAGTTGTAATCACAATACTTATAATATTGCAATATGTATGCAGCTTAATTATTCCTGCTTTCCATTTTATGTTACCCATGTACTTCATCAAGTGTGTGGAATATTAATTTGTTGGGTTTTTTTCCCCAGCAAAAAATCAACTAGAATTCTGTTGCCATATGCTGCGAGGAACAATAGATCCAAAAGAGCAACCTACCTATGAATATGTAAAATTCATAGGAAATTTCAAGTGTTTGAATCATGGTAAGTAATTTCAGTGATGTTAGATTGGAATACTTAGAGGCAGGTTCACAGCTAAACTGGCTTGAGACCATTGTGCAAAACATAATGATGAACTAAAATCACTCTTCCAAAAGAAGAACTTGAAGCAGACTTACATCACTTCTGTATTGGTTTAATGAAAAACTAGAAAAACTGGTCTTACAGTTTTTATCTATTGGGTATTACCGGTCTGCATTTAAATGCAAAAGGTAGTAATTATGCTTAATGCTTTCAATTAAGGAAAACTAGTATCTTGTAAAATATTTTTTTAAATGGAAGAGAAATGTAAGCAAATGCTTTAAAATAAAGTCTTGATTTAGTTAAACATAGTCCATATTAAGCAGATGACTAACTTGGAGATCAGTGGTATTGAGTACCTGCAATTCTTATTGCACAGACAATTGGGAATTAAAATGCAGGTTTACTCCCCTCCCTCCCCATTTCATATTTGTGCTTTCACTTGACAGGAGTTACCTCTCAGTTGAGTGAATGGGCCAGTACAGTTTTCTGAACTGAGTTCCTACTGGCTTCTATTGAAATTAGTTTTATTAGTTATGTACTAATATTTTTTGTCTCTACTGCATCTCTAATCTGTTTGGCCAGGCTGTTTACTTGAGAGATGCGTTTTTTTTCCCAGACAAATGGGTTGGGCAGTGTGGTCAGTAGTATATCTTGATAAAGATCACTCCCAAAAGTATTATCAAAACCAGTATTTTGTAAATAACTCTGTGGGGTGTTGATGTGATACCAGTATTTTTTTTCACAAAATGGGAAGAGATTGAGTCTAAATGCCAAATGCAGTTATGTAATATAGGAAAAACAAGGAACAGCCCTGAAAAGGCTTAATATGATGCTGATTTTGGAATGAGGAGTTGAGAAATTGCAGACCTATCAGTTACCATTCAATATTGGGAAATATTCCAGTACAAGTAATTATATACAGTTATACCTTGGCGTTCATGCCTTCTTATTGGAGGCTTCCTAATCTGCAAATAGTGTATGTGAATTCGCAGGGTTTCCCAGTCGCATGTACAGTACTCGCGTATTCGTGCTTCCAGGGTCGCATATTCGCGGCTTTTTGCCGCATTTCACGAATGTGTATTCGCCTTATTTTTGGTTTCCCTCATGATTCACAGTCGCATATACGCGTATTTGTGCCTTTTGATCGCCATTTCATGATAGCAAATTCGCGGTTTTTCTCGCGATTCGTGTTTGTGTATCCGCGTTTTTTTTGCCACAAACCTAATTTGTGGATTGGACGATTCACGGTGCCTGTGGGAGACCCGTAATCCGCGAACATGGAAGTAAGACTGTATGTGTTTCAGGAAGCTAGCAAGGAATTGAATGACAACATTGTGGATTTTTTCGGGTAGAAATAGCATTAAATCAATTCAGCTTCCTCTACTGAAGAGTAACAATATGGATAAGAGGCTAAACCACAAGTAAATTATGGACTCTTTAAATATGTTTATGTCAGTTACCATATTCTGTTTCTCACAAACACGGAAGCATGTGTTAATTGAAATTGCTGGAGAGTAGCTGCAGAAACTGGTTGGAAAGATGACCAATTTACACGTCAAAATGGAATTTTGTTGGATGACTTCTGGGTTTGATCAGTATTTTTGTTAATATTATGAATAATGCGGTCATGAAATGATGCAAGAATACTAAAAACAAGCTAAAATTCAGCCCCAAGTTTAGAAAAGAAATTATTTTGGCCCAGAAATCCATAAAAATTGACTAGGAACAGATGCAAGTTACTACATTTAGAAATACCAAACTGTGTGAATGGGGATGGTTACAGTCAGTTAGATAGCAGTCCCTTAGGAAAAGGAGTTACTGTGAAATGTAAACTGAACATGCTCAAATCACCCTGACCAATCACCAGATTTTGAAAGTGTAAAAGCCTTTTTAAAATACAGTTTAAAACACATGAAATAATCTCATTGCATTTCTTAGCACTCATATGTCCTTATCCAGGTTTTGACACTTACTTGGCAGAAGGAAAGCAGCTGGGTAGAATTCAGAGTACAGCAATGAAAGCAAGCACACATTAAAAATCTAACTTAAAAGGCAAGATAAACTCTGAAGAACAAAGGACAAGGCCTAAGATAAAGAGGAAGGAAATTACCTGTTTTCTTTTTGATGGAAAGAGCAAGGAGCTGTAAGCTTAAATTGAATGAAGAAACTTCAGTAGGAGTTCTAATCTAGAGTTAAATTAAACCCAGTCAGGCTTCAAAAAGCCTGGTAGTGTTTTGAAGTCACCATCATTAGAGCTTCGTGAAGATAAACTAAATTGATAAGTGCTGGAAATTAAAGATAAGGTTAATCTGTTTTGAGGTCTAGGCCATCGTTTGCCTCCTTATGATTCCATCTCTGTGATTCAGTAAGTGGAATTTATTCTCAGCTCCATGTCCTGTTTCTTTTACATGCATAATTATGCCTTCAGTTGTTCTGTTACTCAGTATGTCTTCAGCATGTGTTGCTTAAATGTGAGAGAAGTCTAGAAAATAAATACCTACCTCAGATTTCAAAAGAAAATGTTAGCAGAACTTCATACAAAAGATAAATTGTAAAGATATTTTTGAAGAGAGTTTTAGTAGTTACCAAGGATTAGAATTATTTTTAATTAGTCTCTTAGAACTTCCTTGTCAGTTACTATAGTATTACCTTTAATTTTAGTTCTTTGGGAAAGTTACTTGATACTACTGTATAACTCCTATTCCTGTGAATGTAGGCATAGGTAGGTAGCATTTTTCTTAATGCATGTTAAGGTACAAGCAAAACACATTAGATAAATATTGGGCCATTTGTCTTGTGATATTACTGCCATTTTCCTCCATGCTTACGTTGTCTTCTGTGTTGACTTCTGTGTCTTCCCTCAGTTCCCAACTCAGCGCACAATGGTTTTGAAGGAACTATTCAGAGATCACACAGGCCTTCATATGAAGAGAAAGTTTGCTTTGTAGCCACAGTTAGACTAGCTACACCTCAATTTATCAAGGTATGTATGAATTAAATAATTTTGATATAATTCTTTTAATTGAATCTGAATGGAAAAGCTGTGGCGAGAATGCAGACAACATTTAAAATATCAATGAAAAGCATAAGGAATTTTATTATATGAAACTGAAACTGTTTCTTACTTCAGATAGGTTAAGTGTTATATGAGGTATCAAACGAAGTTGCTATGGTGAATGCGAATTCTAAATAGTCATATAAATAGTAATATGCCAGGAATAACTTTTGAAGAAGTCCACAGGAGTATAATTTAGCAAGATTAACTTAAAATGAAAGATTACATTGAGATTCCACTTTTACTGAAGAAATTATTCATTTTAATTGAAACTTGGATGTGCGTTTTATGTTGCTGATGGTTTCCAATGTTGCTGATGGTCTCCAGTTTGACACAGAAGTAAATCTGGGAGGCCTTAATGAAAGCTTAAACTACTTGTCAGTAAAGAAGACTTGGATTTGATGTAATAGAAGTCTTTTGTTTTATTTCAATGCAGTTATTCAGTAACTCGCTTATTTAAACAGAACATTTTGTTTAACTGCTAAGGTACAATCTTTCGAGGTTTAGAATTGGATGCATATGAAATTTGTAGATCAACTTGGGATACAGCAGAGTGTAGTCTGTGATTGTGATTCAGATTATGTTTTATAAAAATACAGTAATCCCTTGCTAGTTCGTGGCTTCAGTACATGGTGGGTTTTTTTTCCATGAAGATGCTGCAGTCTGACCTTGTTTCTTTGTGGCGTTTTCTTATTTGCACATACACAGTCCCTGTGCGGTGCTGAGGGGCGGGATTGGTCCTCCCCGTGGGGCAGGACTGGCACAACCTGTTAGGTGAGGGCTTGGCACCTCTTGCTTGCTTGTGGACTGCCCAGAGTTTACTCCCTTATGAGTGTTGCAGGGGTTACATAGCGGAGAAGGTTTATTACACGGTGTCAATGGTATATTACAGCTGTTTGTCCTGGGGCTGTGCTGGAACCCTGTTAGCCAGTGGTGCCATGGCCACCCCCAGGGTCCCAGGCCCCCCACACTCCAACCACCGTGGCCCATCAGCCTGCTGCCACGTGTCTCGGCTCAGGCTCACGGCTCTGTGTGACCTGGCTGGCCCCGCAGTGCTGCCAGGTTGGCTCCGGCTCGTGCTGCCAAGCGGCTTGCTTAGGGACCTCCCAAAGTTCCCTCCCTTATGAGTGTTACATGCTGGGAGAGTTTATATGTAACATTGTCAGCAACTGTGTCCCAGCCCGCTCCCAGGTGGGGAGTGAGTCCCAGCCTGCTTCTGCTGCACTGTCTGCTTAGGGGAGCATTTGGCTGTGGGTGGAGGGAATGAGGGCCATTTCTGCAGAGGTGCAGCATGTGTGGCTCAGGTCCCGAATGGTCAGAGTGACCATGCCCCTGGCTGCTGCCGGACCTGCAGGTGGGGAGCCCTGACCTGGCACCTACAGCCGGGCACTGCTTAGGGTGATGGGACAGGATGATTGCACTGTTTCCATAGGAACAGGGGAGGGGAAGCAGTGCCAGAGCCCCAGCCTCTCCTTGCTTCACTCCCTCATCCCATCTTGTTCAGAAGCCAAGTGCTATGTGTTCCCAGGAGCTGCCTGCCTGACACTCATGCAGCATACATAGCCTCGGGGAACGTGCTCTCACAGCACCGAGTTGAACAGCAGGGCAGAACGGGGGGACACACCCCCATCCCGTCCCCAGCAAGGTGCACCCAGTGACAGGTGCTGGGGAACACCAGCTGCACCCTGGGAGCCCTGCGGGAGGAAGGGATGGGACACACCCACACCACTACAGCCAAACCCGTGTCCCTGTATAGCTGTTTAGAGCACCAGCTGCAGGGGGAGGGGTGAGGGACAGGTGTGCTGAGGCACTGTGCTCGTTATGTCCGATGGAGTCACGGTGACTGCACCTCCTCTGCTCCCAGGGCTCAAGGGGACATCCCACTCCTGGCGCACATGGCCAGTGGGTAGGGCGAGCCTCGGGGCAGGGGACCCTGATAGCCTTGGCATGGGAATAAACATAGTGGGTCCTGGCAGATCCTGGCTACCTGGGAGCTCCGGAGGGGCTCGGCACTGCGCCGCTGTGGCAGCAGCAGCAGCCACAAAAGCAGCAAAAGCATGACCACAGGGAAGCCTAAGGATTCCCTGGGTGGAGAGGGTTCAGAAGGCATTTCCTTCCCTGACCCATCTAAGGGCACTGGGCGGTCCTGGGAACGCCTTCCAACGCTCTGCACCTGAGGGGGGGTGGGGTGATGGGCATGGCTTATCTGCATATTCATGACATGCCTATCCTCGCGGAATAGGGGATTCGCGAGACCCGAGGAGACCCTAACCCCTGTGAATTTTGAGGTATTACTGTGCAATCATGTTCTTACTTACAAGTTCTAAATATAAGAATAGCGTGCTATTTGTAGTATCTGTGCCCTCAAAGAGATTTTAGAGTACTCTGTATTCACTAAACAGAATCCTTTTCCTAAATTCAAAATACATAATGTGATCCTCTTACTATTGTTGGGTTTTACCCATTATAAACATAGTCTGCAATCAGAGTGTCTCGTGGAAGTGCTTCAAACCTTTTGTGTATTAAAATTTAAAAAAATAACTGCGGGAACTATTGATTTCTGCTGGTACTACTGTGTTTGTAGATACTGAGCTTGGGTTTAATCTCATGCCGTGGTTAGTCCACTTCAGTCAGCTGAGTGTCAGCCTGGCACAGCTGAGATGAGCTTCTACCTCAGTACTGTGCATCTAGACAAGCAAAACCAATGAAGTTGTTTAAAAATAACATTATAACTATTGTGGAATTACCTGCCAACTAGGTAAGTCTGAATTTTGGAAGACCTTTTGAATTAGAGCAGTTTTGAGAGAGATTTCTATTTTTTTACTTTTTTAGGAAATGTGCACTGTTGAAGAACCCAATGAAGAGTTCACATCTAGACATAGCTTAGAATGGAAGTTCCTATTCTTGGATCACAGGTGCAATTCCTTCTATGTATAGCAGCAATAGTAGCCAAATCATAGTAGTGGCTGTAATATTTAGAGTTCACTAATCAGGACTAACTACTGAGCTTGTGTTGGGTTTAATTTTAACCTTTTTAGAGCACATACTCTAAACAAGGCAGCTTATATAATTAAATAATTTTAGTTTGGGATTTCTTTGTGTATGTGAAAATAAAATGACTTTTTTTTTTTTTTTATTAATTAGGGCACCTCCCATAATAGGTTATCTTCCATTTGAAGTTTTGGGAACATCAGGCTATGATTATTATCATGTGGACGATCTAGATAATCTGGCAAAATGTCATGAACATTGTGAGTACAACTAAGTTGCTAAAACGGGCAAGTTTGTTAAATTGTACAACTGTTCTGGTGAATTTTTTTTATATATTTGAGTGCAATGTCTTTACTCATATTTATTTGATGTTATTGTACTGATGACCTTTATTGATAGTTTTTCTTCTGATACAGAACTACAAAACATTTATCATTCTGGTGTCTCATTGTGACAAATAGGAGTACACAGCTCTATGACTAATACTTCTTCAGTTCTTCCAATAGTATTTAAAAGGGTCTGTAATGTTTATTAAGTACAAAAATTGTTTAAACATTTAATAGTATGGATTTTTTCAGTTATGTTTTTCATAAAGCTGTATTTAAATTCTTTGCACATGAATTTTTCACAATATGTAAAAAGCCCCACAAAAGTGAAAGTTTGAGTTCTGCAATTCTCTGAAAAATGCAGCGTACTTTTTTTTTTTGGTAGAAAATTTTAAACCTTGATTGTGATTATACTGAATTTAGACAAGGTTTTTGGCCATGTGAACCTGGGAAATAATGGGGTTTTAATGTAATTGGAATATTTACAGCCTGGAAAGACAGTGAACTTTATTCTTCATTTTTATAGTAATGCAATATGGGAAAGGGAAGTCATGTTACTACAGATTCCTTACAAAGGGACAACAGTGGATTTGGCTGCAAACACATTACTATATTACGTATCACCAGTGGAATTCCAGGCCAGAGTTTATTGTCTGCACGCACACTGTTGTAAGGTAAGTTGTTTTTTAAAAATCTGTATTAGAGAAATTCTGCTGGCATGGGAACTGTATTGTTGGGCTTTTTTGGAGGTAGAGAAACCTCAGGAGTTTAAAGAATCATTAGAAAAAGAGATCCTTTATAAGCAAGGTAGCTTTGGGGAGTTTGGTTTTTGAGCTATGCTTTTTAAATCATCCAACAATTTAGCAGTCTTACTTGGTTTGTTCTTCTAGTTATGCAGAAGTTAGAGCGGAAAGACGACGAGAACTTGGTATTGAGGAGTCTCTTCCAGAGATAACAGCAGATAAAGTGAGTGTCTTACATAATTTTGCTTCACTTCATTCATACCAAAAAGTATGAATGTATACCAAATGTATGCCAAAATGTAAGCAAATACACAGCAACAAAGTGTTCTATCCCACTTGTCCCCAGATAAAGTAATTATTTGATCTCTAAATAATATGACTGTTTAGAATGACCAAAGAAGTCCAGAAAGGGTGTTTGTTTAACTGAACTCTGTAAGTGTAAGCCTGTAAGACTTACCCTCTCTTCAGGAGTTGATGTGCATGGAGTTGTAACATGGCAACACCCGTAAGCTCTTATTCAGGTCTGATTTCTGCAGTCAGGTTAATGAATAAATGTTCGCCCTTACTGGAGGTACCCATAGTCTGTAAAACTGAGCTCAACACACAAGGATGGCTTAAAGGAATTCACAAAAGTAAAGCAGGAGCTGTTCCAGTGTGTGACTGTCCCACTTCTAAGTAGTATACAAAAGTCATTTTGAATTAAAGTCCTTGGAAGCTCAGTGAGTCTTACATAAGCCAACTAGTGCAGATCCCCCGTCATGTTTTACTCTGACAGTTCAGAAATATTTTCCCTTGGCAGTTTAGGTAGTTCCATCTGATAGAGCTCCTTCCAGTGGAATGAATTCATCGTTTCTCAAAAGAACAACATTACACGGTTGTTCAGAGTGAATTGAGTTGCAAGAGAAGGAGGCCAGCTCAGTAATCAGTTTGTGGCCTGTGTCTGCATGCATTTTGGTTTCTAGACTTACCTGGCTTTGGTTTCCAAGGATAAAAGCCGCAAATAGAAAGTAAGCTTAGAGCCATCAAACTTAGAGCCACTGCTTCTGCACAGTCACCTGTGTAAGGGAGTTGATTCAAAAAGCATAGTCTTTGATATTTTCCAGCAGAAACATACATTGTGTACCGAATCAGATAAATAATTGGTTTTGTGTGTCTCTTCAGAGTCAGGACTCTGGGTCTGACAATCACATAAACACAGTGAGTCTCAAAGAAGCACTGGAAAGGTTTGATACGAGCCCAACACCTTCTGCTTCCTCCAGGAGTTCAAGAAAATCTTCACACACTGCAGTATCAGATCATTCATGTAAGCACCAACTGTTGAAAACAGAATTGCCAGCTTTCTCTACTTAATTTAATTTAATACATAACTAGCAGTTAATAATAATTTTATGGAATGTGAGCAAATGAAAATGTCTTTTTAATGGTTCAGACTACTCTGAAAAAGACATCTGTGTCTGAAACTGCATATCAGACACTGGAACATCCTATTCCTGTCCATCTATTGTTGGATAGTCAGGGTAAAAAAAGAGGCCAAACCTTAAGGGGTTTTTTTAATTAATGAGATATGTAATTTGATTATTGCATTACAGAATTGAGATTATTATTAACATACCTCTTTCTGTTCTAACTCTCAACATTGTCAGCAACACCAACTAAAATGACAGTGGACACTAGCACTCCTCCAAGGCAAAGCTTATCTGGTCATGAGAAGACTGCGCAAAGAAGATCATCTCTGAGCAGTCAGGTAACTTCAAAGAAAAGTTTTATACTTAAATTTGTATAACCTTTCTTTATTTCTTGTAAAAACACATATTAAACTGTAAGAGTTTCACTTGGAATACATGACTCTCAGAGTAGCATTACCAATATGCAACTTTGATTTAAGGGAATACAATAATTAAGCCTATTTGGGCATCAGGGTTTGCCAGATTGTGTATGACTCTCTGCTTTCACTCACATATAACTTCTTTCCACAATTCAGAATTTTTAATATACACACAGACACAAACATATATATATGTAAAATTTCCAACCTAATGCCATGTGTGTCCCTATAGAAAATTAATAAAAACTTATTACTTAAAAATATTAGTGATTACATTAATATACTTTCTGAAATCTTGGTAGCATGAGAAAATGTCATGCTCATGTACTTGGTGCTCATTTTCCTGTCGAACTAATACATTCATTTCCAAAATAGAGTGCTTATTAAAATATGTGTTTTTAAAAATTGTTACTGTAAGAATAAATCAAAGGTGTCAACTTCCACACTTGTTGAAAAGGTTTTTCCCTTACTGCAGTTAAGACTTTGAAAATACTTGCAATAGTAATTTCTATTTTATACCTACTGCTTTTTATATACCTTTAGCAGAGGAAAAATTATATATATATTATTTAGATAAAGAATTGCTCTTGTTTTCTTAATTCTCTAATATTTAAGGTTAGATATTTCAGGAAACAATTGACTAGTTTTTATGATATGTTCATATAATGTTATTTTAGATTTGACATTTCATGTAAAGAAATACTCCATGTCAAGTATGAAGTTCATTCTCTTATGATTTTGGAACAATTTTTTTAATCCTAGTCTTTAAGCTCCCAGTCTCTTGGACAACCAGTAGCACAGCCAGCAATATCTCAGCCTGCAACTTTACAGCTCCAGTCTGGCATGACTCAGGTAAGGATTAACTTGGTTTATTGTTTATTATTTTTTAAGCAGTCTTGTTCTCCTAGAGAACAGTATTCTGGAGAAACTGGCTGCTTGTTGCTTGGTTGCTTGCACTCTTCACTGGGTAAAAAATTACCTGGATGGCCAGGCCCAGAGAGTGGTGATGAATGGAATTAAATGCAGCTGGCAGCCAGTCACCAGTGGTGTTCCCCAGCACTCAGTATTGGGCCCAGTCCTGTTTTACACCTTTACTGATGGTCTGGATCAAAAGATCAAGGCCACCATTGGTGAGTTTGCAGATGACACCAAGTTGGACGGGAGTGTTGATCTGCTGGCGGGTAGGAAGGCTCTGCAGAAGGATCTAGACAGGCTGGATGGATGTGCCAAGTGCCAGGTCCTGCATGTGAGTCCCAAAAATGCCATGCAGTGCTACAGGCTGTGGGAAGAGTGACTGGAAAGCTGCCCAGCAGAAAAGGACCTGGGGGTGTGGTGGTTGACAGCAGCTGAACCTGAGCCCGCAGTGTGCCCAGGTGGCCAAGAAGGCCAGTGACATCCTGGCCTGTATCAGAAGTGTGGGCAGCAGGACCACGACAGTGATTGTTCCCACGTACTTGGCACTGGTGAGGCCTCACCTTGAGTCCCATGTTCAGTTATGGGCCTCTCGCTGCATGAAGGACATTTTGGTGCTGGATCATGTCCAGGAAAGAGCAGTGAAGCTGGTGAAGGGGCTGGAACATAAATCTTACAGGTAATGGCTGAGGTAGCTGGGATTGTTTAGCCTGGAGGAAAGAAGTCTGAGAGGAGACCTCATTAGTCACTCGATGGTTATCTGAACAGAGGTTGTAATGAGATGTGTGTTGGTCTCTTCTCCAAGTTAACAAGGGACAGGACAAGAGGAAATGGCCTTGAGTTGCACCAGGAGAGGTTTAGATTGTGTATTAGGAAAAATTTCTTCATGGAAAGGGTTGCCAGTCGTTGCAACAGGCTGCCCAGGTGGAGTCACTATCTCTGGAGTGGTATTTAAAAGCTGCATAGATGTGGCACTTAGGGACATGGTTTAGTGCTGGGTTAATGGTTAAACTTGCTGATGTCCAAGGCCTTTTCCAACCTAAAAAATTACCTGCTTCTATATTCTGAATCTAAGGTTAATTTCTTACAGAAATTGAGTTCTTTGGTGCCAGATTCACCTTTAAAATTATTCTTTTGAAATGAGCAAATTCCTCAATTTCACACTTCTTTATTTTTTTTTTCTTCCTGTTATTTGTATGGATATAATCCTCAGTTTTGGCCATTAGCAACATAGATATAAACACAGTTAAAGATAAAATACTTCAGGGCATGAATTTAAAAATCCATCAGCTCTGCTGGTAATTTTGTACACATATGTTTACAACACAAGGCTACTTGGTCTGTGAAACATTTCTGTATAGTAAGGACAGTGGTATTGAGTTTAACTGAAGAGATATGTCCTGCAAATAGGGTATAAGTATCAAAAGGTTATATTGACTTGTGGCCTGTAGCAGATGTTTAGGGAAGAACAGAAGTGGCAGTTTTTCTGTGGGCTCAGCCTTCAGCATTTCGTGACTGAAGGTATTCCCATGTTATTTGTATATGTTTTACCTCTGAGTGCATTTTTTTTTCTAAGCTGTCACAATCCTAGATCTTTAACATCCATAGAACCATGCAAATTACTAAGGCTTCAGATACATGTTTATGTGTGTGTAAAAAAATAAAGTGGGATTTGAACACAATCGATTTATTTCGCTATGGATTTATAGTTTACCAATTCTGATGCATCAATTACATGTTAATTCTGTGACATTTTCATACTAATGAATTGGTCCTCAGACCCCCCCAAAAGATAAAAATGCAGTGCTTGATTTATTTGCTGCTGTGGAAGAGTGTATTTACCTCTTGTAAACAAAATGTCATTTTTGCTCAGCTTTTAATTTGTTCATTGCACTATAGCCTGTGTTTCAGTTTTCAGCTCAGTTAGGAGCTATGCAACATCTAAAGGACCAGCTGGAGCAAAGAACACGCATGATAGAGGCAAATATTCATCGGCAACAGGAAGAGTTGCGCAAGATCCAGGAGCAGCTTCAAATTGTTCATGGTCAAGGACTCCAGGTGAGTTAATGTAGCACACATTGCATCTGTAGAGAATTTAGGCAACTAAAATTACTTAATTCTACAAGGGGATCCCCTGCATACCGTCAGCTGTCATCTGGGCCCAGTATGCCTAAAATCAGTATTATGTGGAGCTGCTGTTGCAGAGATAACTGATGTTTTGCGTCTGCACATGTCTGCAAGTGCCTCAGTGTGTCTTTTCAGTGTTGAGCAGCTCAGGCCTAACTTATGCCTTAACCTAAATGTAAAATGGTGCAGTGGTGGTTAATTCTTTCAAGGAATTAGAATAGTAATACAAAATCTGCAAGATAAGCATCTATTTCCTCTTTTAGCTTGAGGACGTCAAATTCATGCCTTTTGTTTCTTAAACTGTATTAACTATCTATTTGCATGGTGAACTTGAGGTAGTTACTGAGCCAGAGAAACGAGAATTCTAGAGGATTCATCTCTCAGTCTGCCAGCTGATTACCCAATTTCCAATTTTTTTTTAACCAGTATATATTTTTCTAATTCTGTCATTCTCTCTTCAGCAGCTATCTTTGGAAGAAAAGAATGACCCTATTGGGTTTTCCTAGTTAAAAGAAAATCCAGCCCAAAAACCGATCACCCCAAACTAAGATACATTTTAAGGAAATAATCTAAATATTTTCAGTGTGGTTTGTGAGTGAAGAGTAATAAAAAGTACTCCCTGGAAGTACTGAGTATGTTGCTTAAATTCTGCTGGAAGAGTAGGAGTTCCTGGCATGTGCCGTTTTTAGTGTTCTGTGATGTCTAGCATAGGCCTGCCAGCAGTGGACTGCCCCAGTGATGTCTCCAAAGGAGAGATGCATAGCTCTGCCCATCCAGTGTGGAGGGACCTTGTTCAGGAATGAGGAAACTAGAGAAAATACCAGTGCTGTACATTCTGCCTTCTTGTAGTTTTGGGCCTAACATTTTGTAAAGAACCAAATATTATTGTGCTGAGTTTGGTTTATTACAGCTGTGTTGGAAAGCTCAGTACAATCATCAGGATTTCCTGATTGTCAGGAAAGATAGGTCTTGGTGCAATGCCTGGATCTATTGATTCAGAGATTTTCTTCATTTGAATTAGCGTCACTGCTGAAGGTCCTGCAAACAGAAATGTGATCTCAAATATGTTTTGTCTTTAGATAGTTGTAGACTAGATTACAAGGCAGTCTCTAAACAGTGCTTTTCCTCTAAGAACAAATATTGTTTAGAGCTTTAGAAATCAGGATTCTGAGTCTTAGAGTCTCTGAATACTGACCCTATAACTTGTGGAATTTTTTAAGATGTTCTTGCAGCAGTCAGCTTCTGGACTCAACTTTGGTTCTGTGCAGCTTCCTTCTGGAAATTCATCAACTGTTCAGCAGCTTACACCAGTTAACATGCAAGGTCAAGTTGTTCAGACTAATCAGACTCAAAGTGGGATGAACACAGGCCATATAAGTACTCCACACATGATACAGCAGCAGCCTTTGCAGAGTACTGCAACACAGGTAAAACTCTAATTACTGATTTTGCTGGATAGAATATACATACCTCAAAACCACAGCTGAAGCACAACCCTGACATTCCCCTCTCAAATTTGTTTTGAACAATGTCCATTGAGTCATTCACTTTTTCACATGCCAAGCTTTACAACTGAAATGTGTTTTATGTTCTTGGTAATGCAATTTCAGATCTTGTTTTATTTCTAGACTTAGTTATGCAAATAATAACAAGTAGCTTTTCTGAAAGACAAATATCAAGAAAACTTCTAGCTTGCCTTTTTTAAAGTGTCTGTAAATTTTTTTTTTCTGATTGGAAATGTAGCATGAGATTCGTACTAGGTGGACTTGAAACCTGGTGTCCTGACAGCAAATAACTAGAAAAGCATAGGAATGGGATGAGTGTATACTGGTGCTCCTGCAGTTGCATGTTCTAGTTTTCAGCACTTTCCATCAGATGTTGTAGGTGCATGACATCTATCATGTGATAGCCTTTTTCTTCTGTGAGTTTGGTAATTTTTTTTCAATTCCGTGTAAACTTTTGAAACTGCAGTATCTTGTAGTGAGTTCTACAGCTTTACTTTCTATGACATGTGATTATGTTTGCTTTTTTAAACATGTCACCCATCTCATATCCTGGGATACGTATTGAGCAGCTCATCACTTTTCATCTTCTCAATTGTACGTGATTTTCCTCTGCCAGGGGTGTAGGCCCATAGAAGCCTGTTCTTTATGCTGAACACTTGTTTGACTGTTATGTGTATGGAGGCTCCCTATACATCTGACTCCTGTGGTCACCTTCCTCTGTACGCTTACCCACATTCCATACTTTCTTGTTGAGATTTGTGATCAGGCAGACTAGTGGTGGACAGTATTACCAACTCCACAGTAAGCTAGTTCCAAACTTTCAAAATAAGAAATTGCTTGACATGATGTACACATTTTAGTCAGGCACAGAGATACTAAAGGAGTGAAAAGGTAATCTTGATAGTCCTGTGCAGGGCCAGGAGCAGGACTCAGTCATCCTTGTGGGTCCCTTCTAATTCAACATATTCCATGTTTCTGTGAACAAGCAGTATGCAACTAGCTGAAAAATTGTGGGGAAAAAAATAACTTGAGCAGGAGAAGAGGCTAATGTAAGAGACTCAGATGTCCAAGGTCCAGTCTGACCTCCAAAGCCTTTGTCAGTAGAAATATGTACCTGTGTACTTTGAGTTAAGAATGAGTTTGAATTAAATAAAACACTGGCAGTTTTGAAGTATGGCCAGTGACAACAAGGAGGACAGCTCTAGTACCTGGATATTTTCAACTTAGTATCTCAAAATTTCTTTCCAGCATAATCAACAAAATGTACTTAGTGGACACAATCAACAGTCTTCTGTTGCCAGTCAGTCACAGAACACAGTCTCAGCACCTCTGTATAACACTATGGTGATTTCTCAGCCAACAACAGGAAATGTGGTCCAGGTTCCGTCTAGTTTACCACAGACCAACAACCAGAATGCTGCTGCAGTAACCACTTTTACACAGGACAGACAAATCAGGTAAACCTTCCAGATCAGTATTCAAGATGACTTGCTGTAATGGTATGCTTATATAGTATGTATGCTTAGCTGTATCATATAGAAAAGGAACTAAAGTAGCATTAAAAAATAATGTGATTTGTATTTTAGCTATGTGGATACAACTCTGAAACTAAACTTTGCCCAAAATAACGTTTGTAGGCTTTTCAAAACCCGTGGTCTTATTGCAGAGTATGACTGAGAAATCTGCCTTTCTCAAGTGTATGTGATGCTTCATATGGGTTTTTTTTCCTAAAGGGACTCCAAATGTCTTTTTCTATTAACAGATTTTCTCAAGGTCAGCAACTTGTAACAAAACTGGTCACTGCCCCAGTAGCCTGTGGAGCGGTAATGGTACCAAGTACTATGTTCATGGGACAGGTGGTGACAGCTTATCCCACTTTCGCTGCCCAACAGCAGCAGACACAGACTTTGTCAATAACACAACAGCAGCAGCAGCAGCAGCAGCAGAGTCAGCAAGACCATCAGCAGCAGCTCACCACAGTTCAACAACCAGCTCAGTCTCAGCTGACCCAGCACCCCCAGCAGTTCCTACAGGTAACGAATACAGAGTTCTTGACAAATTTTTCCAAAATGTCCAAATTTTTCCTGACATTTTCAGCATTGCTAGATTATTCTAGGGTGCTTTACCTGAAAACAGAGCACTTATAATAGTAACCTGTGAACAAGCCTGCTGCATGAGGTAAGTTTATTCTGTAGCTATTCTCTAAAACACGTAAAGAAGAGGTGGTCTTTCCTGCAGTTTCTCTCCATGCATTGTCCTATCTTCTATCTTTACCCCTTTGAATTGCTGCTCTCAGTTGAGCATGGAATGAAAAAACCAGATGTTTCCCTTTAAAACAGCTTGCACTTTCTTTTCATTCGCATATTAATGCCATAAGGTATGAGAGGTGATGGTCTGGGAGGCAGCACACAGCCCAAAGCAAGACATGTCCCAGTAACAGGAGGCATGAACATCTGTCTGAGCAGCAAGTAACCTTGTAAGTGAGAGAGTAGGGAAGAACCTTGTTTTAATGGAGAAAGAAGGGAGATTGGATCAAAAGAGGAGGAAGGCAAAACCCAAGCAGTCTAGGAATACGAAATCTTGAAAAGGAAAGAAACAGAAGGTAGAAGGAATTGATGAGGAAATTTGCTGCCATTTGTTGATTTCGATTAATTGCTGGCACATAGCTCACCCAGCAGCTGGTGATGGTGATGGAGATGTATAGTGGTGGCTAGAACAGTAAAGTGCCTCCAAGAAGACATGGGTTCACAAATCTTAATTTTGCATCTGATGTTGGTTTCTCCAAAGAAGGGAAATGTAGCTTGTGTGTATCGTTAATGCTTTCTTAACTACTCTAGGAAGGTTAAATTACATTTCTTTTTTCCTCTTTAGGAGTATACATAATTAAAAACAATCTTAGTTTTGCGGGTATTCCTTACTATGTGTGATCTCCCATTTGCTCTATATTTGGGATCCTCTGCATAGGTAGAATATACACAAATAGTTGGAATATATATAAATGCAGTAAGGAGTTGGAACCTTAACCTACATTTATATGCACAAGGAATGGACAGAGTTCTGATTAGGACAGTAAAATTCTCTTTTGCGAGGTGACCAACAGAAAATACTGACTTGCTGAAAAAAGTCTTTCAAGGGAATATACCAATTTCAGTCATGCTTACGGCAGTAGGCAAATGCTTTTCAGCTGCAAGCTGACTCTTGACAAGAGAACTGAAGAGTATCTAGAGATTTGAACTTCAGTACTCATTTATGTAGTGGGAGACTCTTGAACTAAATCAAACCAGAGTGCAGTTTTGAATGTGCTCTCTGACAACTCAGATAAATACTGTAACAACAGTGCTGTTTAGTAGGTTTCTACAATTTTGACTTAATTCTGGTGAAACAGATGTGGGAAAGAAGATCTCCAAAGGTCTGTTCCTATCCTACCCTAGAATTTGATTCTAGGCAAGATTTTAAATACAAACTATTGAAGTGCTGGAATTCGAAGTGAAGCAAATGCTCTTTAAAAGGGAGAAAAGTGAATTTTCTGCTTCTGCTCACTGGGACTTCTCACAATCCAGTTCTGCAGGTGGAGCAGTTGATGTAGTTTACTTTCTGCTGCAGAATGTTTCAGGATTGAGTTGTCATAATGCATATCCCTCCTTCATAGCTTTTCTTCAAGAACCATCTTTTTTGTTTGTTTTAAGAAGAGTAATATTAAAACTATGTACCGTTTTCAGTAGTAATAAATCTCCCTTCAAAGGGTCTGCAAATGTGGCAATTTTTTGTGACTCTGTATTTTGCCTGGGGAATAAATGTGATCTGTGCCAAGTCATGCACTGTTTTTTCATTTGACTGCAATGACAGCTACCTGTACCTATACAAATAGATTCCTTGACCCCTGCTAAGGTCTTGTGATTTGAAATGCAGACAAATTGCCATGTGTTCCTGCCCGTTGTCACAGGAAATTACGAACACCAGTTACAGCTGCTTTATTAATTGGTCAGATGCTCTGATTAAATTTATTGGTATGAACCAATCTTTGCATTGTTTCCTCAGCTTAACTGACCAAATCCAAAGTTTATTTTGATTGAAGCCCTATGAAAAGTTAAGAAGCAGCTAGGCCTGTGTTTCTGAGTGCAGCAGGAAGAATAATCTGTGTCTGTTTCCATGTTTTAGACATCCAGGTTACTTCATGGAAATCAGTCAGCTCAGCTTATCCTCTCTGCTGCTTTCCCACTACAACAAAGCACTTTCACTCAGTCCCACCACCAGCAGCATCAGTCTCAACAGCAGCAACTGTCACGACACAGAACTGACAAGATGACTGATCCTTCCAAAGTTCAGCCACAGTAGTGTGGAGCTCTGCCTGTTTTTGAAGCAAACTGCCAGGAGGGGCTGCTCCCCAAAGAGTTGCACTGAAGCTACAGAGGTAGCAGTTCGAAGGCTTTCTAACACCACCATGCTGAGATCTACTTCTGACTTTGGAATCTGTTAAGAAAAGCCACAAGATAACGATGGGGACATGGCCAACTTTGAGAATTGCCCCAGTTTCTGTGTTCTGAAGGATTTGCTGCCATGTTTTAATTTGTCCAGGTGAAATCTCCAAATGTGACTGAGATGAGAATGATGCTGAAAATGGTATTTTTATCAATCCTATACATTTTTAAAGTATTACAATGGACATGGAGCAATTGTTTGAATTAGCAGGAAAAAAATGCCAGGAATATAGTCCAAAAACCATCTAATTTTTTTTTCAGATGAATACGGGACAGTAAATATTTTGAAAATGTTGTGTGAAATCCAGTTCTGTGTTGTACAGATGCTGTAAAATATTGTGTATATGTCTGCATAAAAGGAGAAAGAGCAAAATATTTTATATGATGCATGAAAATGTAATCTGTTATTTGTAGGTTTGAATATGTTTCCCTAAATTCTCACGCCATACTCAGACTAATGTTTTCCTCTGTTCTACCCTTTTGTTTACAACATGATGCATCATTATTTTCACCCTTAATGTGGGCACAAGTCTCTCGTTTGTGCTTTGTCTGTGATGTCAAGGTTTGTTCGGTGAGGTATAGTGTGTTGGTTAGTTGACTTCTTGAAGTTAAATTATTGATTAAGCTGTTTGAACTGGTGATCACGCATCAGGGTTCAGGACATTCAGATTCATGAATATCATCCATCATTTCATAACGAATTCATTGTTTTATTTGAAAAATAGGAATTTGCACTGCTTTCTTGCAGATGGTTTGGAATTTTATTCCCCAAAGCTATCTTTTGATATAGTTCATAGTTGGAAATATTTATGTAAAAGGTTTAAAAAATGACAGTAATTTTCAAGAATGTTTCAGTTATAGGAGTAATTTGCACAAAAATATATTTACATTTAATAACCTTTTGGGCACTTTTTAACCACTTTCTCTGTGGTGAGAATTGTAACTTGTTAAAACATGTTGGAATCTTTTTATTCTCCTTCAAAAATTAGTCAGAACTAATTCAGGGTCATTTTAACAACAAAACCCATAGTGCCTTGATTTTAATTCAGGTGATAATGTTGAACATCTTGAACTACAATGTCTTGAATCTGTAACCATTTTCAATTTTGAAGTCTTAGCACATTGTCAACCAAACTTGTGTATCTACTTCATAGATATTTCTGTATTGTGTTAATTTTAACAATGGTCTGAGTTGAGACCATGAATATTTTTGACTGGTACTCCCCCTCAGACAGTAGCCAGAAATAGAGGAGTCTCAAAAAATCTCAGACATTAAAGGTAAGATGTACTCTTAAAAAATTAAAATGAAAAAAACCCCCACCAAAACCCAACCAAATAGAAACCAAAACCAACAACAACAAAAAAAAACAACCTAAAAGTACAGCAGCAGGAGGAATAATAAGCTAGGGTTTTTAAATCATTTTTTGGGGGAGATCATGATTGCATTTAACACTACCAGGCTATTGATTTAAGAGATCACTGAACTAAGACTTCAGAAGGCAACTTCACTTTATAAAGAAAATAAAAAGTTCCAACAGATATGACATGCTATTTAAGTAAATGTTGGCAGGTTTTTATGGTACTAGTTTGTGAAAACCAGAACTTCAGAGGAAAAGGAAGAAATGCTGATAGATCTGATAATTAAAAACAAACAAAAAAACCCCCAACAGTAAAAGCAATTAAAATTAGTACTAGGGAGAGAAAGCTGGATTAATCTTGAATACTGAAGAGGAGTTGACTGAATGTAACCAAATGGTGATGGTCTATTTTGTACTGTGGAACAGTTTGATTGTACTACTGGATGAACCAAGGCCGCAGGAGGTTATACCAGTTTAGCCAAGCCTTTGATGCCCACGGTGATGTTTTGGGGCAAGCCTTTGCCTCTGCACATGTCCCAGCATTAGATCTTTTTATTCCCCAGTCATAAAGCAAACTTTTGGCACCAAAAAGCCAAGTAACGAACAAGGAAGGAGAGTGTGAGGAACACGGTACCAAAGAGAATCGGATTGCTCTCTGCTCCAAGAAGCCTATTGCAACCTGGAGCAAGGAACAGATGCCAATACCAAACATAGCAAGGAACACTTCCCCTTCTTCAGAGGGATTTCTGGCATTCTCCAGACTGGGATAATTGTCAGAGACTTGTTTCTGTAAAGTTCTATGTAAAGGAATTCTGCCTTGCTCTGCTATCCCTATCACTCCATTCCACCTGTCTCTATGAAGCTGCGTTGACTAGAGGCCTGTGCTGTCAGTTCTTTGCCCAATGGAAAATAGGTTAGATAAATTTTTTTTAACCAATTACAGCACTAAAAAACAAAACTGAGGGAGCTTTAATAGTACTGTTAGAACTACTGAGCACTGGTAAAACAGGTGTATTAAGCTGTTGTTACACTGAGAACTAGAGAAATTAGAGATAGCAGCCAGATGGTTAATGATGCAGCTTTATATAGAAAAGCTTAGTTTAAACTTTTCTTCCCATTTTGCCCTTCCCAAATAGTCTGGTGTGCTGCTGTAAGTCTGTTGGTAAAAAGGTTAATTTAAGAGAGAGAGAAATTACGTGACAGGATAGTGTGGCTGCTGAAAGTGAACTAGAGAAATGTATGCTTTGATCACGAAGCTTTATGTAGCCTCAGAGAGAGGTCATTCAATTACAGAACTACCAGCTAGTAGAGAATGGATAGAAGATGGGGAAATTCAAAGAAATTGGAAAAATATAGCACACATTTGAAAAATTCCTGACACGAATCAGGCAAATATTTTACAAAAGCAAGTGTTTAGAACTCAGTCCAGATTGTGTGCAAGTATGCAGATGCTTTGTTTCACAGGTAGTGACTAAAAAGTATATATTTAACAGGCCTGCAGCTTCCCCTGTTGCTGAATCAATTGCTGAACTGTCCTTGAGGTTTAGTAAGAAGAGGACCAGGCTATTGCCTCTTTCTGAATCGGCCTTTTGCTTCTGCCCAACTCATTTCCTACAGGCATGGACTTACTTTCAACATCCTGATAAGTAGCACAGTAATGAATGCAGTGATGCTGCAGGTTCTGGAGCAGAAACATTACAGAAGGGAAGGAGTCTGTTAAGGGGAGGATTGTATTTATGAAGAAAGGGGCTGGTGATACCCAATGGAGTGACAGGGACAGCATGGAGTGTAGGAGACAGACATTGTTTGCCTGCATTGGGTGAGGATATGAAGAAAAGTGTCTAGGATTACTTCAGAGAAATAGCTATTTTTATATTATATTTAATATATATTATATTTGTATATAAATATGAAAGGATTCTAGTAGGAGCTCTCCATATGCCTTCCACTTCATCTAGAAGGTTTACCTTCTGCACTATGGTTCCAGTGTGTCACCACCTTCTGGGGGCATCTTGCCCACTGCCAAACACCAAAATTGGTAACCCATTATCCTTACAAGAAATAGGTTTAATTTCAGCTTTATGTAAAAATGAATAAAGATATATCAGGCAGTTTTTCACAGGAAAAAGAAATTCTCTTAATTCTCAAATATTGCACTTTCTCTTTTTTTTTTTTTTTTGAGTAATAACAAGCACTTTACTGAAAAGAATATTTGAAAATCAGTTTATTTCTTTAGTCAGTGAAACTGTTAAAAAGGGTGGGGCATCGAGGAATAACACATAGAACTGTCAAGAGAGACATTTCTGGAAAATGTTTCTTTAATATGGTGATCCTTTGAGGCTTGAACTGCAGGATTAAAAAGGCTTCTAAAACAGGTTCCCTTTGTGTTTTGTATGGCACGGGGAAGGGATTAGAGGTGATAGCTTCCTTGGAAGGAGGCGTTTTAAGTTGCACAGTTGCCTATGAGAGAGAATCATCTGGAGGCTCATTTCCCTGCTCAATAATTCTAAGTGTTCCTTAGGATTATAATTTGTGTGAAAATGTTCTGAAGGTTTAAAGATGTGGCCTTTTGCAGATGTTAAAAGTCAATTTAAGAACAATTTATATTTTCAGAGATTTAACCCAGGTATCATTATGAGTGTTTTAAATGTCACGGCATCAGGAGATGTCAAACATGTCAGATTCATAAGCTTCTCTATTTGAAATAATTATGAAAATTAGGTGTACAGTCAGAGGGCTGGAAAATGGTTATTTTGATTAAAAGGGAAAAGAGACTAGTTTTAATAATTAACCTTTTATTTTTTTACTTATCCCTGGTGGAAGAAATTGAAGAGAATGGAATTAATTTGGACTAAAAAAGACATATTTAAACAAATCATAGTAGATGAGACAACTGTGAGAGAACATTTCAAATTGTCTTGGTTGTCCACGAGACTGCATAGTTGCTTCTTCACTATCATGATTTTTAACACTACATTCCTTGTCTTTTTTTTTTCCTTTCTTTTTTAAGGTGATTTTAAGCTCTGTGATACTTCATGCTATGCCATCTGCATGAATGTTGCCAGCATGATATGCTATATTCAAAGAAACTATACCTAAATGAAAAGGAAGTGTGTGTGGGGGGGGGAACAAAACACTGTGTCTGAAAAACATACTGTATGGCCTAATACAGAGACCCCAGCTATGACTGAAAGATGCTGCATTAATAGACAATCAATGGGTAATTATTTATGAAATACTTTTGGGAATGGTCTTAAAGAGTTAACTGCTTTGAAAGCAGTTGGTGAGTTGTCTTTTTCTAACAAGAAAGGTAAAAAAAATATTTATTTTCAAATATATCAGATTGAATTTTGAGTTTTTAAGCAGTGTTGATTTCACAGTGTCTTGGGTTTCAGTTTTGTTTTGTATTTTTTTAACTGGCATTAGATTTGTATACGTAAAAGAAAACAAACAGAAAAACCCTAGTGCCGTTCATATTGACGTCAGGAAATGTAGATACAGTTCCCTGGTGTTCATGTGACCATTACTAACTGTCAATTTTTTAACTGAATAAATGTAACTCATTTAAAATTTTGCTTTCTGTAGCTTCTAAGGTTCTAGAAAGTTTTTTTTTTCTCAGTTGCTTGATGTCAGTTTTATCCAGGTTTCACAGTGAAGCGCTCTTACCCTTCCCACGACTGTACCAAAGGCACTCACTCTCCCCCACTCACAGAACTGACTTGTGAGAAGTTGCTTGATGTCACTTTAATCTTCTGTCCCCTACCCAGGCAAATGACTTGTGAGATTTCAGTAAAAATGCATACTGTATTTTTTCCTTGTCTTCTCTCTGTATCTCTTTATAAACTGATGCCCCACTCTAAAGGCTAGAGACCTCTGATTTGTATGTTTACATTACTGCCTTGGCATTTACTCATGCAGCACTTGTTTGAACAGCTTAAAACTGCTTTTGTACCTTCACGTGCACAGTCCCTGTACAGGGTGGAGCAGCACTGCAGTGTTTGGATGGGCAGAGTCCCTCCCGCACTTTCTGTCGCGGACAAAAACACCCTTCTCTTTAAATTAGTTCCACTCCCCTCCCTGGGTATTTCTTCTGGTGAAGTGTCAAAGAATAGTATTTTTAAAGGAGTAGAGATGGTCTAGAATGTTGGCTGTGCCACTGAACAAGGAAGCAGAGACTTGCATTTAGCGTCAAGCAGGGCCTGATGAGGGCGTGCAGCTCGTGCCTGGAGGAGCCGTGTGATGACATGTAACCTTCAGGGTGGCCTAACCCTCTTTCACTGATCAAAATGCAAACATTAATTTCAAATCAAGTAAATGGGAGGGAAAGAAATCCTGTAATTGAAGCTGAATGCAGTGTGCAGTTCTTTTTTTCCTGTAATACCACACTAGATGCCCAGATGAAGATACTGATCTTTTGCTGCTGGCAATTAATACTTGTGTCAGTTGTGTATTACTTCTATATATCATAAGGCCCCTGTTCCCCAGGAGTGAAACAAAATCTACTGTAGAAGTGCTGTAGCTGTAGTTAAGAACTGTCAACACCCACCAGCAACAAGGCCAAGAGATTATCAGTTTTCTGAAAATTGAACTTGGGAAGCCTCAATATATTTTTCCATAAACTTATCATGAAGAAGAGTGGTAATTACAACTGCTGCCACACGAGACACTGCTGTTCAGTGGCATTTTGCTGTCATGCAGTCTTGAAAAACCCCCTACATGTTTATATGAGAATGAAGCTGTTAACTACTTGTAAAGATTAGCAATCCAAAGGTTAGTTGCACGTCTGAGTCTCAGGCATTAGTGATATAAATTCCAGAAGATTTTTCAGCTGTTTGAGGATAACAAATAACAGTGTTCCTAGTGTTCATTGTAGCACGTGGTCTCTTATCATTGTCAGACCCTTTCACAACTGTATGCTCATTTGGAAAGTAAATTCCAGTAATCCTGAAGAAAGGCACAGCTGTAATACATGCCACATGTCAATGAGAAATGTTAGGGGTTAAATGTAACCTGTATCTACAGGAGGAGAAGCCTGTAGCCATAACGTGCCCAGGGTGCTGACTTCAGAGGCCATATGAGGGCATCTCTAAAAATGCCATGTCAGTACAGCAAGTGCCATTACATCATTATTGCCATGTCTCGGGAAAGTAAGGATAACTCAGGTTATATTACAATGGAACAGTCTGATAATCTTAATTCAAGATCTGATTTTAAAAAAAATATATATCTAGGACAAACACGTAGATAGTCTAAATTACGAACCACTTTCTAGAAATATGTTGTAAAACTGCTCCTGTGAATCCAGTCCCAGCGTTCCAGCGGCTGTGCTGCCAGGCCGAGCTGGAGGGACAGCTGAGGTGAGGGACAGTCTGTAGGGGAGCAGGTTGCCTCACAGTGCTTGGGAAATGCAGCTCATCTCTCACGTCAGGTTTCTGACTTGGTCTGTCTCTCGATCTCAAAACGGTGAGCACCAGCCCAGCACACACACCCCTGCTGGCATTTCCCTGGAAGAGCAGGCTTGCTTGGGACTTGGTTCTGTACTTTGGTAACAGGTTTCCTTTGAAAAGCTTCGTCCTTGCAGGATCAAAGACTCGAACTTTACCTTAACCTTTATTAATTGCACCTTGCCATACACAGAGTAGTGAGGCAGACTGCTTAAGGATTGGGAATGGGCACCTTTGAAATAACAAGCACACGCTTTTCTCCTTCTAAACATCTCAGTGGATGTGAGGTATTTTCCATCCAAGTAGAACTGACTCTCTGTCCATTTTATTTCTGTTGCCTGGAAATGAGGAGTTGCAGGGAGTGCGCACTTGCAAACCTCTGCTGTGTGCACATTCCAGTCAGAGATGTACATCCCTGCTTTAGAGGTTTCTTTGGCAGCAACTGAAACAGGGAGAGCTGCAGGGTGGATGGGAAACCTGTGGTGGACAGTTGCCCGTGTTGCAGAGGCAATGGTTTGCAGGCTCTTCCCTTCAACACTCGAGCTCTTACTGTATTTCACATTCTCCAGCTGCCAATCAAAACTTCAGCTGGTGACCTTGTTTCTGTCATATTAAAATGCAAACTTACCCAAACTTACCTCCCTTTAAAAGTGAAAGAGCACCATTTAAACTTCTCTATTTTCTTCCCCAAAGCCAGGCCTTTGCTGTCTCACAGCAACTAGCTCCTTCCCAGAGAACCAGCATCTTGGAAGTACTTACCTGTAATCACAGAGTCATTAAAGTTGGAAAACACCTCTGAGTCCAAACCTTTAACCCAGCACTGTCATGTTCACCACTAAACCATGCCCTCAACTGCCACATCCACATGTTTGGGGTTTTTCCCTCCCCCCCCACTTCCAGGGACTTGACTGCTTTGCTGGCGACGTGTTCCAATGTCTGCCTGTCTCTTAGTGAGAAAAAAGCCATGTAGGACATGTTGCCCCACCAGCACAACCTGCTCACTCATTTTGAACCCTGAAATCTTGCAGTTCCCAGTCCTGTGAACAGCTCCTCCAGCTGACTTTTTTTCCCCTTTTATATATATAAAAGTATGTACATATAAATGCGCATACACACTCCTTAAGACATTACCTAGAAGCATCTCAAGTATCCAGGTATTTTGAGACACACCACCACACATCTCCAATGGCAATGTGCTACAAAGACAAGAAGTATGAAATCCCAGCCTCCCAAACCAGTCAACAGGTAAGACATGATGGGTGCAAGTGCTTTGAGACACCACGGAGGGACATGGCCACTGTCTGTGCTTTTTAAAAGACCCCCAAAGCTAAGAGCACCATTAAAGCTAACTCCTACCTGCCTAGCTGGCTTTAGAGAGCAGCAAACTACATTGCTGTGACTGGGCAAAAGCACTACCTGGCCCCTGTGAAAGTCTGTAATAGCAAAATATAAATGTGGAAGTTGTGGAGATTTGTTCTGCAACTTCACGCTTGCCTCTACAACCCACCTGTTAAAGAGTTCATTTTCTGATGATCCTAACTTTTTATATCAAAATAGCATTAAGTAGTGCATATAAAGTTTGAGAAGCTTCTACACGATTGGAGTAGAAGTGGTTTGGCTTTTTGGATTTAGAGAATTTTCAGCACAGTTACTCTACCTGGGACACACCTGTATGAACGTCCAGCAGCACCACTTCGGATTAATACAACACACAGTTGTCCCATAAATACTTAAAAGTTTTGGCTTTTCTCTTCCTGCCCTGTTTTAACATCTCTTCTGCTACAAATGCACTCCACACAGAAGAAATTCACCATGGACAGACCGTGTTGTGTTCTCAGGTTGTGGGGAAGAACAGGCTACAATGTTTAGTTCAAAACAAAAGAACCCCAACCCCAAACTACCCAAAAAATCCCACCACCATACCGGTGCACTGCCTTTGGGCCAGGACATGGACATTTAGACCCAGAGACTGGAATGGCAGCATGTTTTCACACCACTGTGCATGCCCAGCAGGTTCATAACATTAGAACCATGTCCCCTATTTTACAAGGCCGCTGTAGAGCAGATCTCAGTGAGTTACATGAGCCATTAGGCTCAGAATCCAGTTCAGCACTGAAGAGCAGAGATAAGCATGTATTTCTGCAACCCGCTATCTTCAGTGCTCAGCATTTTCAAAGTCTTTATAACACAGGCATTTATCAGTACCCACAATAAATTCAGTAAGCTTTCTTCACCTCAAGCACATCAGCACCAGGTAAACCTTTGTGGCAGGAATTATGGGAGCCACCAAAAACAATACTGAAAATAACACAAATGGAGACACTATGCTTTATTAATGCTCTTCCAGATTACACTTCTATTCCTAAGAAGAAAAAAGAGGCACACATCTAAACCTAAGAATTCCATTATTGTTCAGTCCTGGGAATGGAACATTGTTAAGTTGGACCACTTTATGACTTTCTGTATACCTTAGTATTTCAAAATTTAAAAGTAGTCAAATAATACTAGCTCCAACCAGATTGCATATTGAACACAGTAGGTTGTTAATCACCACACATCGATTTCCTGATAAAAATCCCTGATTAAGAAGTTTTCCCTCTAAATTAAGTTTATAGAATTCCATGTTGGTTGGCTCAGCCACTGAATGTATACGAACTGCTCCCAGGTTTCTTCTTGCTTAGATTACCCAGTCTCAGGCA
Organism: Pitta sordida; assembly: GCA_013390025.1. Lineage (NCBI taxonomy): Eukaryota > Metazoa > Chordata > Aves > Passeriformes > Pittidae > Pitta > Pitta sordida. Next base: position 141,295 of record WEKX01002648.1, on the reverse strand, counting down.
CACCGTGGAACCAGCACCTTTGGAGGTGGGAGCCTGCAGTTTTCTCCTTAACACCTTCTGTTGAGCAACATGGAAAAAGACACAGTCTGTTTCAAGAGGTCTTAAGATCAGCTCTTGGAAGAAACAGGAAAGGTGGTGTGTAACAGAGGAAAAAAAAGAGGAATTCCCAATACTTAGGAGAGTAGATCCCCAGACTCAGCTGAGCCAGGTCCAGCAAGCGAGAAAACCACTCAAATCCCACCATGGGAACAGGCACCACAGTGTAAACAAACCAGACAGTGAGCAGATCTCCACTGCAGAAGGTGTCCATGAATCATCCGCTATAAAAAATTCAGTGTCTCATCTTCAGCTCTTGTTTAACTAGAATTCTGTACAGTATATACAAAAATGTACAAGGACAGCTGCTTGATGCTTCTAATCCTTGTTCTTTTACAGCAATGAAAAAGTTTAAAAACCAGAGTCTGGACTTATAAATAGTGCAGAAAATGCAAATGCCAAGAAGACAATGCCTCCTATGATTGTCACTGAAAAGAAAACACAAACCAAGAAAAAATTAGACACCAAATTAGAAACCAAGAGAAAATTATTACACAAAGTAATTATCTTTCATGATACATTATAGATTCTTTTTTTTAATGTCAGATTCCTAAATAGCCCTACTTTAAAATTTATGCTGCAAAGAGTGGATGTTGTTTCTAGCTCAGTGTCAGGATGCCCACAAGCCAACCCTCTGTCTAACTGCATCTCCAAGAACATATTCTGGCCATTAGAAAGAAGCTTTGTTTTACTCTTATTACTTGAACTAGAATAAAACTGAGGCAGACACTTGATGTTGAGTATTTGGCAGGAAATAAGATACAACAGTCTCATGCCATAGCAAGCCCTCAGTTAAGAGACCCAAAATTAGCATTTTCCCCATAGTTTAGGTAAATATTTTGAAAGAAACAGTATTAAAAACATCTGAATGCTTCCAAAGGCCATGATCTGCTAGAGGCTGGATGGGTTTTCTGAGAAAGCACCACTGTGTATGTTCTCCTACTCTTAAAAAGCTAACGGGCTAAAAGAGCTCTTTGGTTTAACCTAAGGCAATTTGTGCAGCTAAATATCCACTTTGTGCCTGGAGCATATTAAACCATCATTAGATGAGCATTTTGTCACCAATTTCCTTGGCAAACAAACAAAACAGAATGCACATTGCAGTTCTAGTGGTGAAGCTGGTTTTTTGCCACCTCTGAAACTACAGAACAATTATTCTGAATGAACACTTATAGGAGGCAGCTTCACAGAATAATTCCTGGGAGAAAGAAATTTCACCACATCAGAGGACTGACAGTGAAAGCAGGCTGCAACCTAAGCTAAGGAAAAACAAACAACCCAATGTAGCCTTACTGGTCCTGCCTGTTCCGGTTCACAGGTAGGATAAAAAAACACATTTATGCCACACACAGAACTGCTTTTAACGCTTGTGTAACTTGTAAGCATGCAGTTCTCTTGCTCACCTGAAGGCCTTGGCTCAGAATTGCAACGGAATTTTTATTATTCACTGGCAAACAATAAATACTAAATATTTAAAATAAAGTCTTTCGTTCCTCTGGTCTCCTACAAGCCAGCTAATAGTGAAGCAAAAGGAGATGGGATGGAAGACAAATGCAAAAAAAGCCCCAAACCAGTTTTTATGGGTTTTCCAGAAGTTTTGAGAAAAGCATGCACTTATTTAAACCACATTACCAGCATTAACACACTTCTTTGGCTGGAGCGAGTTTTCACTTACCAGTCCTAACAGAAATTTTTTGTGCTATCATTCTTCCTCCAATAACTGCTAATCCAGTGCATAAGCAATGTCCCACTGTTCCTCCTACTGCCACACCATAGGGGTCCTGAGGGGGAAAAATAACCATCAAGGGATAAATCAGCACTGTTGAAAACCCACTAGTCCTACATAACCTCGTGCCATGGAGGAGCAAAGCTTGGATTCCCTGGCTGCAGACTGCCAGGCATGGAGGATACTCTGGTGATTGCTCTGCTCTCCAGCACTGCCTTGAAGACCAGTAACAGTGGACATCAGCTGGTAAGCCAGACTTAAATCTAAACCTGACTAAAGTAAACCTGCCTATGGCATGTTTCAACGAAGCAGCTTCTTCAAGTCATTAAATAGAGATCCCCAAATCACTCTGCTGTAGTCAAAATCATTAAGCAACCTCTAGAGGGAAGGTGGCAGCTGTTGAGAAACACAGAATGCATCAGCTGGAAGAACACCAACCTAATTATAAAAAAGAAAAAAATACATTCTTGAAATGCAAATTAAAGCTTTCAGCAGCTAAAACATTACAAGTCCTTTGCCTGGTTTCATACACTTGTGCTCCACACTCTGCCCCACTCTGTTCTCCCAAGAGGGAAGCATGACAGATCTTAAGTCTAGAGGATAATAACCTGTTTTCAGAGTTTACTGCCAACAACAGCTTTTCACATCACTGCATAACAAGCAGCTGCTCAATATGTGAACAACTGTACTACACAAAGAGGTTTCTCAGGTCTCCTTAGAAATTACATAGTTAAGGACAGCATATGTATTGAACACCTCATAAACATAAGACTTGAGCACTAGAAACAGAAAACCATCTTTTAATGCCCGATAACAAAGGCAAGGCAGGACTATGACTGTCTGCTATACAAAGATGAATGAGGGAAAGTGAGCTGAGTACCCTGCTCATCTCTTAAGTGACACTTTTAGCTCCAGGAAGAAAAAAAAAAAAGCTGCTGTCATAACCTGAGGAATCCATGGAATCTCAAACAGGCAAACAAACTATCTAAGAAATCATATGGTTTGAAGAAAGACTGCCCAAAGACCCAAACCCACAGGCCAGTAAGAGGAGGTGTCAAGCACCAACAGACAGGTAGGAAACCAAAAAGAAGTGCAGGTCAGAAGCAGAGCTGTGCCAGAGTACACCTGCCTCTAGGATCACAGGTTCACAGGTTCCTCCGAGTTGGAAGGGACCCACAGGATCATCTAGTCCAACTCCCAGCCTCCCATCAACTAGACCATGTCACTGAGCTCCTCATCGAGTCTTCTTTTAAACACCTCCAAGAACGGCGACTCCACCACCTTACTGGGCTGAGATCACTCTCTCAGTGAAAAACCACTTCCTAACATCCAGTCTAAACCTCCCCTGACGTAGCTTAAGGCCGTGTCCTCTTGTTCTGGTGTCCTCAGCCTGAGACAAGAGAGTCACACCCACCTGGCTGCAACCTCCCCTCAGGTAGTTGTACACAGCAATCAGGTCACCAGGACCCAGAGTTCCTGGAAATCCCTGTTTCCCTGCAGTCAGCAATTACATACACAGCTCCCACTGGCAGAAAGTGGATTTCATTCCCCATTTCATTCCCTAGAAGGTGATAAGTTATGATGGCTTCCCTCTGCATAGTGTACAGGAGCAGAAAGACTCAGACACAGCAGCTGAGAGGCAAAGCCATTCTAGTAGGACTCCAGAGTTTTCTTTCCAGTTTCCTTAAGCAGATGAACATTTTTTATAAGTAAGCTATTAAGGTGTAAAATCTAGTTCTTGGGGACTGTTGTCAGCACTATATTCATGAAGACAGATTTAGTGCACACACCAAGGGAATGAGTTAAGTGAGCCTAATTATCACTTTTTTATCCCCCCTTCTAAATGTGCCCTGTTTGTCTGCTGTGACAAGGATGAACTAATTAGCAGTTACACAGTATTTTGTTTTCACTAAAGAATGTATGGGCACAGCTGACTTACACACTGCTCAAGTCTCCACATAAAGGTAATTTCTTTCGTTAAAAGCATTTCTGTAATTCTCCTGCTGTGTATTTCAGTACTGCATAGACAAGGATTTATCCAAATATATTATGAAAAAAATGCCTATAAAACATGTTCAACACTTCACAAACCAGACCAGAGTCTGACAGACACTTCCTAAGGGGACACTCACAAAATGCAAACCAGAAGTCCACCCCTTGTGGAAAGATGGGCTTAAGCAACTTGCCTAGCAAACTGGGCAGAGGCTGTAGTGGTTCCTTTTTTATCAAGCTACAGTTTAGAGCCTCCTTCATTACACAGCCCTAATTTATCCCCAGGGAATGTCTGAAAGGTCACCTGAAGGAAGTATTAAGTCCTAGGGAAAATAATGTAAATTATCTCTATGCATGAAAGAGCCCAGGCAAACTACTTATGTTTATTAAAAGGCTGACTATGAGCCTTAATCTTCCTTTAAATATAATACAGTTACATACACTCTAATCATCACCATGAATAAAATTTAATCTACAGTATTACCTACTGCACAGCAATTTAGAGTTTGTTTTCCTTCTATACACTGTACCATATTAACCCAGATTTTCAACAGGAAGTATCTTTCTGGCAGGAAAGTCTGATGGAATGACGGTGTATTTTAGTTACTGAGCTAAAACTGTATGACCACAGAGGAAAGAAATACCCATTTTGTAACCTGTCTCAACACTGTAACAAAACCCAGTTGATTTCAGCACAATATAAAGCGACTATTTCCAGAAACGCCTGTTGTAACTATAGTTTTAATGCTACACAGAGCTTCAATGCATTTATTTTCAGGTCTTGGCCGGACTGTAACACTAAGAGAAGGCCAGCAAGGCAGCAAGTGTCAATCCGGTACCCCCTGCAAGAGTATTCTGTCCTTCTCATCTCTCCACGGGCAACCCAAAGAGGGCACAAGAACAGCAGGCATGCTCCAACACTCACCTCTCTGGCAGCCAAGACTATGGTTGTCAGCTGGGAACGGTCACCCCATTCCGCTAAAAATGTTAAAGTAAAAGCTTGAACAAAGATTGGCGAAATAAAGTGTAACCACTTCTTCTGAGGTATAGTGGTGCCTGGCCCTGATTCCACGTCTCCTGGCCCATTTAACAGTTTAGTTCTCTGAAGCTGTGGAGGACAAGGGAAAAAAACCAAAGAAATAACCACAAGATTAGAAACATTATCTAAACTACCCAAGTGAAACATAGTAAAGCTAAACATTTAGTTTCTAGAATGTTATTAGCCACTGACTGCTGCATTATCAATATGTTATTTATATAAAGTCACCATTAAAAAAGCTATGTATATTTATATATAGTTACGTATATATACATATATGTAATTTGTATATGTACATATATATACATTTATATATATATATACACACATATATAGTTGCAATCAGTCTGACCTCTGGTCATTGTCCATCTTGTACTGCTTGTAAATAAAGTGCCTGACCATAAAAAGAAATAAAAGCGCAGACAAAAAAAGAAACTCTTGATGTCCCCTCTGCCTGGTAATGCATTAAAAATACCCAAACTACCCACTCCATGTATAAAGTCCCTGCTCTCCTAAGAAGCCAGGCTTGCCACAGAACTAGAATAACTTACTGGAAGAGCATCTATCACACGCTTCTTGTGTCAGACTATCAAGACACTTGAACATCCCAAACATGACAGTGCTGTTCTGAAGCTTTATGGCTGTAACTATTCCACCAGCTGTAACTTATAGAAAGTTTATGACTTACTTCTTCATCTTTTTTTTTAATTTCTGCTTGAACTTCCTCCAGCTCTTCCTGACCCTCATCTGGACTCATTTTCAACCCTTCCCGAAGCATTCGGATGCCAAAGATTGCAAACAGCGCAGTTGACACATAGTATGTGTACACACGAGGAATAACTGTGGTGGCGTAGCCAAACAAAACTGAAAAGCAAACAAATATATCATTTAAAAAATAAGTAAGAGGATCGTAATTGTTTTTCCTGCATCCAAGAGGTGCTTGCTGGCAAAGTCTGCAATCCAAATATCCACTGAGAAATAAATATTGTATCTTCTGTTGGTGTTGTTTGCAAGATGACACCACTCTAGAAACTATGTACTACCGTTACTGGTGGTGCCAGAGACTGATGTCCGCTTACACACAGACAATGCACACCAGCCAAAGTTGAGGTGCTGCTATTCCTCAGAGCCAGGCCAAGCAACGTTACCTTTTCCATGCAGGTCTACAGAAGTCCTGCCTTTCTCCAAGCATGTCATAAAACTACCACCTAATGATGTTAGTTTAGCCACAGTGTATAATTCCATTTGCATGTTGGATAGCATGTCTTATCGAATAAAGTTTGAATTAAGATTTTCTACAAGTTAAATCTGCCAGGCCTATCTACATATCATCCAGCTGCGTTGAATCCATGCCTGTCTTCCTTTGCCAAGTGCAAACACCTGCACATTACTATTCTGCTGTCTCCCACACTCCCCACAGACGCACAGTGTGACCAACTTGGATCTTTCTTTATTTCAAAGACACTGATCTCACTCACAGGCCAAAAAGCGACCTCCATGGCACACCTCTTATGGGAATTGTAGGTGATGAAACTAAGACAAAACCAGTTCTTAAACAAGAACAAACATGCATCCAGGACAAAGTACGTACCTCCTTTTTATAAAGTAGGATCCCTTAGCATTTTTTGACCAAAAAAGGATTGTATAAATGAAAAGAAATTAAAACTCCACACCTAACATTCAAGGTTCCTTGGACCATGCAGTCAAAACTGTTTCTATTGCTTTACCCCACATGCAATTACCTAAAAGGAAGCATATTATTATGATGTATGCTTTTTTGCACACATTTTCTTAGTTAAAAAATACACCCAGGAATTACTGCATAATCTGGAAATTAATCGGCACTGCCACTATGGAAAGTAAGAATTTGAGACCAAAAGTAATCAGGCTTATTACTACAAAGCACAGCACCCACATACATGAGCAGCAGTATGGGTTGCACAGCTAAATAAACCAGGAGTTAAACTAAACCTCTTTAAAAAAATACTACGGTAAAGCAATGCAAGAAACTATACAAAAAGTTAATTTTTTTTTTTTAGCATTACTTACATATATAAGCACAAACATAATGAAACAATCAGAACACTAAAGCCACCTTATTTTGTGAAGCACAGCTTGTAAAAACACCCCAAGCAGTGATTACTTGGAGCTAGTGAGTTTAAGTGAGCATGCCTTCATGAAATCAAGGTGGGCCAACTCCCAGGAATTTCCAAACTCAGCTTGTATAAAAAAGAGCAGTAGAGAAGGGAGAGAAGGAAGGCGAGCAGGGGAAGGAGACGCCAACAACAAAACAGGCTCCTTTATGAAAAAGGAAGAAATAGTTGGGAACCTCTAAACTAGGGAATAGAGCCAGAAAAGAAAGCTTTTATGAAAAAGCATCAAGAAAGATTTGAAGAAAGACAGTACAGAGAAAGAGAGCGCCACAGTGGGCAGGAGAAATTACACACACTGCAAATGGAGACTGCTCTCGAGCTGCAGTAATTGCAGCAGTGTACACAGCAATAGCTACACACCCACAAACCATCCATGGAAACACTTGCCAAGCAGCCTGAAGCCAGTGAATCCACGGTTTCAGTGTGTATAAACCAACAAACACCATTTCAAACACTTCTGAAATGGGCTTGATTAGAAATGATCACACAGACAAACTCTGTGCTGCATGTGACACACCTGAAAGCTGTTCCATTTTACAATCACAGCTACAGGTTCCTCAAGTGTCACCCCATCTCCAACTTCCCGCCCCCTGCCCCTCCATCTGCCACTGATGCAGCTCCAAGCACAAATCCAAACAGCTACACATGCAGGAATACAAGTCAGATGAGGGAAGTATGATATCATATAAACAATCTTTTGCCTTAGGAGGAAAAATGGAAGTCACTCTCGAATTCCCTTTAGGCACACTAATTTCATAGGAGCTAAAAATAAAAAAGAAACTAGTGGCTCAAAAATCAAAGGAAGTGCTTAGGCTCTCAATCCCATTCCTCTTTTTTAAACTCATATTGAGACCCAGGGAGTGCACAGACCTCATCAGAGGCAAGAGACTAAGTATTCAATCCGAGCCATGGTCCCCAAGAGAAATGTCACACTCTCCTCAAAACAGAAAATTACATGTATGTACTACCTGCATTCCAATTTCAACTGTTTTGGTAAATACATATCCAGCACATTTTAAGAGGTAAAACCAAAAGGAAAAGAGTTCTAACCTGATAAGCATGTCATCAGTCCCAAGGCAAGCATAGCACCAGCCAGTACAGTCAGACGGTTGTACCGCATTGCCATGATGGCTGCAATGAAGAAGGTCTTATCCCCCAGCTCTGATACAATGATGACTGATATGGCAGCCACAAAGGCATGAATAAAGCCCAAATTGGTCTTATCAGCCGAGTCTTCATTGCCAATGTGAACTGGAGCAACTGGTGAGGACCCTTTCTGAAAGGAGAAGGGGAAGGAAAGGAGAAAAAAAGCCAAACACTAGTTAATTAGGCTTGAACAGTTAGTATGCAGAAGTACTGCACCTTGTATTTCTGCTGTCATACTGCACTGTGTGACATTTTAAGTATATACACCTCTCAGGCTCATTAATGACTGTTAACTAGTTCCTGGTTGCCAGCTACCTCAAATTACCACTTACGCACTCAGCAGGAGGGTCAGCTTGTGCTCTATTAAAGTACTACTTCACTATGCACACTCTTAGCAGAACATGAGAACCATCATTACAAGAAAACATGGGTAAAGCCGCCTTAGCTCAGGGATATCTTTAAGGTCCCTTCCCAACCTCCCTGCCATGAGCTGCGACACCTTTCACTAGACCAGGTTGCTCAGAGCACCATCCAACCTGGCCTTAAGCACTTGCAGGGATGGGGCATCCACAATTTCTCTGGGCAACTTCTTTCAGTGCCTCACCACCCTCACCTGAAAGAGTTCCTTGCTAATATCTAACTTTATCCCTCTTTCGGTTTGAACACAAGCCAAATTTTGTGCAAGTTTTCAGCAGCTTTTTCTGGGCTTGCTCTGTGTTTGTTGAAAAATAACTCCAAGACTTTCCTGCAGTGAAACCAGAGCAGCACACTCTGGTTCCAAATCACCCATCAAGGTGTTTACCTGTACACAAGATATCTACGATCAAAAGCAAGGACCAACATCTGTTAAGCCGACGTTCATTCCTGACCAGGGACGGCTGACAAAGCGTGTTCCAGCACATCCAGGAGCAGCTTCCCAGCATTCCACTTTTCTCTGGGCAAAAGTTGTCTGGTGTTGATAGTGAGCAGCTCCCGTGCTGTGTGTGACACACGGACTCCCCGGGTCCCTTCACCCTTTGCAGCGCTCTCAGGTTTTGGGTTGGGTGTGTGGCACCCACCGTGTCTCAATCCCTTTTCCATCCCTCTGTGTGATCAGCCGGCACTAGAATCCCCTCACCGAGAACACTGTTTGACAAGTTTTAACGCCAAGGAACTGACATTTAATGTTGAGGGCGGAGGGGGGAGGGAAAACCGCGGCAGGTTTGGAGTAGCAACAACATCTGCTTTCAGCTGCTTCCACTGGGGAAAGAGAACACTAACCCCTTTTCCACGTCGGACCCAGATGTCCCTCTTTTAGCAGAAAAAGGGAAGCATGCCTCAGCCCTGCAGCCCTCCCTTTTGCCGCCGAACGCGGAGCATTTCGGACCCGGAGCCTCCGGGGGGCGGGGGGTGCCCGGGCCGCCACCCCCGCGGGGCTCAGCGCGGGCAGCCGGCACGG
>WEKX01002648.1:9805-123160 GCA_013390025.1 Pitta sordida | reverse complement strand
ACCGCCGCGGCGTCCCTCCTTCCGCTTCCCGCTCTCGGGACAAGCGGGTCCGCCCGCCCGGCCGGGGCAGCCCTGCGGGAGCGGAGTGCCCCGGAGTGTGGAGCTGTGGGCGCTGGGTGCTGACCCTGCAGCTGGCGCCCAGAGCTGCTCCGCGGGGAGGTTGTCTCCCTGTACTTCAGAAAAGCCTTGGACAGCGTCTCCCACGGCATTCTCCAGGGAAAGCTGGCAGCTCACGGCTTGGACGAATGCACCCTTTGCTGGGTTACAAACTGGCTGGATGGCCCAGAAGCTGAATGGTGCTGCATCCTGCTGGGAACCGGTCACTGATGTGTTTCCCCAGGGCTCAGTACTGGGCCTGTTTAATGCCTTCACTGATGACCTGAGTGAGGGAATCGAGTCTACCCTTAGTAAACTGGTGGGCGACACAAGGTTGTGTGGGAGTGTTGAACTGCTGGAAGGCAGACCAGAGAGATCTTTACAGGCTGGTATGAGGCCAGGTGCTGAGTCCTGCACTTGGATCACAGCAGGGCCCTGCAGCACTACAGGCTGTGGGAAGAGTGGCTGGAAAGGATCTGGGAGTGTTGGTTGACAGCTACTGAACGTGAGCCAGCGGTGTGCCCAGGTGGCCAAGAAGAGCAAAGGCATCCTGGCTTGTATCAGGAATAGTGTGGCCAACAGGACCAGGGAAGTCATTCTTCCCCTGCACTCAGCACTGGTGAGGCCACACCTCAGTTACTGTCCCCAGTTCTGGGCCCTTTACTTCAAATATGACACTGGGGTGCTGGAACAAGTCCAGAGAAGGGCAATGGAACTTGTGAAGGGTCGGAAGCACAAGTCCTGTGAGGAGTGGCTGAGGGAGCTGGGGTTGTTTAGCCGGGAAAAGAAGCTTGAGGGTGTCCTTATCACTCTCTGCAACTGCCTTAAAAGAGGTTGTTGCCAATTGGGGGTCAGTCTCTTCTTCCGGTCAACTAGTGATGGAACAAGAGGACATAATCTTAAGCTGGGTAATAATTTTAGGCTGGGCATTAGGAAGAATTTCTTCACAGAAAGGGTAGTTATACACTGGGACATGCTGCCCAGAGAGGTGGTCATGCTCAGCTGAAGTACTCATGACATAAGTAACATTGGTTTGGGAAAAATCATTGGAGTTCACATTTTCTGCTAAAACATAGCTCTCTGGTTATATCTTCATAATAAATGTATTGAAGTCAGTATAATTTATGTCATTGCTTGGAGCTCACTCTAATTCTCTTGTCAATTCAGTATAACTGAATTCTCAATTTTGTTCAGGGATTTCATGGCAATTAGTTTGGGTAATTAGCAGGAGATGAAGATATCAGGCAGGTGGGTGGACATTTCTGAGGTGTGGGAGGGAGGAGCTGACCATATGCAGGTAATCACAGAACACAGCAGCTCTGAATCACAGAATATTTTGAGTTGGAAGGGACCCACAAGGATCATCAAGTCCAACTCTTAAATGGCACCATGACCTTCCTGGCGGGAATAGAACCCCATGTCTCCTGCATGAGAGATGGGGACACTCACCACTGTACTAAAGTGGATTTTATGCCACAGCTAGTGAGGGCATGGGGAAGGAGAGCATGTCCAGGCTGTGCTGGAGAGGAAGTAGGGGTGTTGCCATTGCTGCGTCCCAGCCCTACACTTGGGGAGCTCAGTCAGCAGCTGCTCTGCCACGCTTATATCTGTGTCCCACAGGGACATGTTTTGGAAAGTGCTGCTGACTGGTTTGGGCAGTGCAGGCCACGTATAAGCAGGGAGCAGCCACGTCACCTTTGCAAGCACTGGTGGAACAGGAGATGCCTGTGGCAGCCTGTGTGTCACAGCAGCAATGTGCTTCTGCAGGTCCTGACTTGAGCCGCCCTGTGCTCTTGTGCTGCACATTCCCCACTGCTGGAGGTTGTCTGCTTTTGCAGCATGTCTCTCTGAAACATGGCTGATGTACCTCTTTCAAGCCTCATCTCCTCTCTGAAATACGGAGGTGCACTGCAGCCCTGATTCTGCAGTCCGATCCTTTTATGTCTTCCAAAAGACACATAAGGCAAGGAGAAGCAATGGTCTGGCTCATAAAGAGGATCCTTCCTTTATCTGAATAGCAAACGTTTAAAATTTGAAGTAGCTTTGCACAGCAGTTCTGGTGGCCAGTGCTAATACCATTTTCATTAATGTCTTCATGGTCTGCAGACTCCTGGCTGGGTGTATGGCATGGCCCTGTGACATTCTGAGTGGGTCATTGGCTTCCACTGTACTCAAGCTATATTTTTCTGTAGAGTTTGGACTTTGGGTATGTTTGTAGAGTGAAGGATAAAGAATGTGGCTGTTACAGTGCCCATGAGACAGTGGAGCCCAGAGGGCCTATGGGCATGTTGCTGTGGGATGGCTTTGGTGAATGACAGCAGTACTCCAGCAGGACAATTCCACATACCCAAAGACATGCAGTGCATCTTGCTATGTTCCCATTTAGGTTGATGGGCCTACAATTTTTCAGCACTTCAGTAATCTTCTAAATTTAACTAATCCAGAGCCTTGGAGGTACAGCTCTCATGGAGGTCACTGAACTGCCAAATATTTAATATAAAATACTCTTTAATGAATTAAGCTTTATTTAAGGATTTCAGACTAGGAATCCTCTATGTGTGGGTCATTAGTGTACAAGGCATTGATTCTACATGGCACGCTCTGTTGCCAGATGTGATGTATTGACTGCAGTGTTACTAGCAGCAAAGCCAGGTAAAGAGGGATTTGGTAGGCACAGGCCAAGACGTTCTGCACTCTACCAGGACATACAGGTTGGGAAGGGAGAGAAATTAGTATGTACCACAGTATAGATAAGGCTGGAAAGGACCTTGAAAATCATCTAGTCCAACCTATAGCCCAACTAACTAGCATCTACGTCTAGGTCATATCACTCAACACCTCATCCAGCCTACCCTTAAACACCTCCAGGGTTGGCGACTCAACCACCTCTGCAGGCAACCCATTCCAAATCCAGATTACTCTTTCAGTAAAAAACCTTTTCCTAATATCAAGTCTGAACTTTCCCTGCTGAAGCTTAACACTATGACCTCTCGTCCTGTCAAGAGAGACCAAGGAGAAAAGACCAGCCCCCGCCTGACTACAACCTCTTTTTAGATAGTTATACACAGCAATAAGGTCACCCCTGAGCCTTATCTTTTCTAGGCTAAACAGACCGAGCTCCTTCAGCCTCTCCTCATAGGGCTTATCTTCCAGCCCCTTTACCATCCTAGTTGCCCTTCTCTGAACTTGTTGCCAGTGAGACAAACTACAGCTGTAACTGATAGAACCGGTCTCTTTTAATATCTTATTAATTGCCTCCATCACTGCTGCCACGTGGGGTTTCCTGTGGGGCAAGTAAGAGCCACAGCATGAATGCTGTGACTGAAGCCCAGCCCATGGCAGACACCATATGCATAAGGAGGGCCCTGTGGTCCGCAATGTTTTGGTCAAGACTTGCTCAGAAATTATGTACTTTAACCTACCATGAAAGAGATACAGAGTCCACCCATTAGCAACACTTCCCCCAGCTTCAGAGTGTCTCTACAAGTTATTGTCACTGCTGAAATCATAATGAACCATAGGTTGTAGATGGCAGATTTAATGATGAGAGAAATACTGTGATTTATGTTTATGCTTGCATCCTTACTTTGCTTGTGGATGCTGGTTCTTTTCCTGCTATGGTGCAGAGAAGATTTATGTTACACAGGAATATGCTAGATTGCAGGTGACTCATTTGGAAAAGCTGATGGTCAGCAGCAGGCTGTGGAGTTGCATCCCTGTAACTTTCCTGACTGCACTGTCTGGATGCCCAATGCAGCCCAGCTGCCAGCTGGCTCCATCCAGGGCTGCTGCTCCAGCAGGGCAGGAAAGTGGGATCCAACCTCCAGGTGTGGTCAGTTTATCATCTGTTTCCTCAGAGTTCAGGCAATTGAAGGAAGAAAGGGCTGAGAAATTCTTTGAAGGGGAGAGGAATTGACATTTGGTTGTCTTGGGTATACCTTCTGTATTAATAACTGCAAGCTACGCTGAGGAGAAGATGTAAGTTGTACGCTGCTGCTGCTCATAGTTGTGCATATAGTTTGTGAAGCAATAAGAGGCCTTCTTTCTATATACAGCCAGCGCTGTATATCTGTGGCACGTTATGTGTACCCCATGATTTTCCCACTTTTTCGGCGAGTAGTTCCCTCTAGGTGGCACCAGGACTCTTCGGTTCCCCCGAAACCCGCCCGCTCTGCGCTGGGCTCCAACTCCTGCTGCCCGGGAGGGCCCCGAGCATTCTTCCAGCATCCTCCGACCATCCTCCTGGCAGCAGCTCTGCGAGGTCTCTCCTGGGGTTAGTTGCTTGTAACAGCTGATGTTTGCGTTTGGAGGCTTTGTGCTTCGACAGTTGCAGAGGTCTGTGCTTGTGTGTTGGCTTCTTCCGGCAAATACTTGTTCTCAGCTCTGTAAATATCATAATAAATATGACAGATATTATATTTATTATAGGTATTATACTTATTATATATGATAGGTAGAGATCAACTTGCCTAACTTTACCCACCTGAAAATTAGATATCTAGATGAAACTACTTGGGTGGGTTCCTGATATAAATGATGGAGACGGGTACCTCAAGTGTTAATTTTTTTCTTCCTAAGCACAGATGTCTCAGCTGTTGAGCCAAATTGTCCTCCCTGGTGAAGATCCACCTGAGAGAAAGAGAATCCTAAAGGCTCCATAATAAAAAATAGGTATAAATTATTTATACCCTTGGATCTAGAGTTGGTTTGATGAATGCCATCCTCATCATCTAGAGGCTTTCACTAAGATAAAATAACGCACTTTTTCACAAAGGCCTGGGGTATGCAAGACAGTTATCTGTAAATGTAACTGGTTCATGTTTCCTGCTTGTTTAAGGAGACCTACGCAGACAGTTCATAGGCTTTTGTGAGATATCACTTATAACACAACTTGTTAGTTTTTAGTATGTGGAGTATGGAGAGAGAGAGCCTGGAAAGGTGCTGTGCAAAAGGAGAGAAGGAGGGTTAAAGCTTGGCTGAAACCTATAGGAAAACCTGGAGAGATAAGACAAGAGCTCAAATTTATGTATCATAAAGTTGGACTTGTGTGGGCCACTGTGGACTATAATGTCTGACAGAGCCTCATGAAATGTGAGTAGGATTTGGGAGATTTTCAGCTCAGACCATCATGTTATTCAAAGGAATTTATCTGCATGAGGGACAAAAATCAACATCATTTAGTGGCCAGCAAACAGCAGGTTTCACTGCAACTCCAGAATTCATACAATTACGTAGCACATTTACCCACTTATTTTATGTAATGATTTGGGGATGGGGTGGTAGAGGGTGGTATTTATTTATTTATAAGGGAGAATAGGGAAATCATTCAGCTACTCAGATACTTTTTCATGGTTGCTTTGTTTGGACTTTTTTCCCTCAACATATATTTTAATTTGCTAATGAAGCCCCAGAAAACTTTGTGAAGAAAATAGCTACAGGGGGGTTTCTTGGTAACTTCTGTGAGACAGCATTCAGTGTGAATTTAGCACAAGGACAACCCTGAAACTATAAATAGAGGCCACAGTCTTTCAGACCTTTATGGGTATGCTTAAAGCCAGTATGCTTGAGGATTTTAAAATCTAGATACTTGGTTATGGGATGTAATATTCTCTGCTAAGTTGGTTGGTACTAGCAGGTCCAGAAACTTTAATTGTCAAGACATTCTTCGATTTAACTAATCCACACAAGGGGAGAGAGTCACACATTTCTGTGATTTGTAGGAAAGTAAACCAAAAAAGCCATCAGATTGCTGCAGAATGCTAGCCTCTGCTCTACTGGTTTTAATCACTGGAAGATAATACTGAAATATTGGGGCCAAGAAAACATAAATCATAGCGCACAGAAAAAGAGTGCTTTGAGATGTGAGAAACTTACACTGAAGTGCACTTCCCACCATGCAAGGACCTCTAAGTGCTCTTGGCTTTCAAATTATAAAATGTGAGTATATCCACTAGCTGACAGAAAGCAGGAGTTAATCTCTGATAAGATGAGAGCTCCTGTGCAGAACTGGTGCTGTGCTCCTGGGATAAACACTGTTGTATTTGCATAGATCTCAATGCATAATTCATGCACATGAATCTGTAGACTTCAAGGTGTGGCTTCTGCATCTCTTAGAGCCATGATACTGAGATATATGATTTATTCACTATTCAGCTGTATTATTTGCTGAGTTCTCACTGATCACAGCTAGCCAGTATCCTGCCAACATAGTCAACTTGGAATCTGAGAGTTTGGAGTTTCACCCTGGGAATAAAAGCAGCTTTATTCAGCTTGTATGATATGTTACTGATCTCAGGCTGGTAACGTGCTGTGAAGGCTAAGTCTGGCCTGGTTGTTGTTTGCTATATGAACCAGCATTTGGATTTTTAAAGAATTGCCATTATCTAATGAAGTTCGTAGGAGAGGAGACTACTTAAAGCTCATAATTATCACTTGATTCATTTGATTTGCAGAATAGCTTAATGAAAAATAAATGAAAAACTTTTGCTCAAGATTAAAAGTAAGGTTAAAATGAGAGCAAGGAAGATGACTTAAAATTCACAGACATGAATCATTAATACTTTCTTTGTCAAAGGGCACCAGTCCATGCTACAACCACAGGGCTTGGCAAGAGCAGAATTCAGGCCCTTAAGAGTAGCAAGTACCTGACTCTGTACCAAAATTCCCAAAGAGTATACCTGTCTCTTCTGTATATTGTTTTATATTATTTTAGAGATATGTCAAAACATATTTATTTGCAAAATGATTGACATTTACTTGAAATAGACTGCATTCAGGCATGGGTTCAAAAATAAAGCTTTCTCTGTGAGATTCCTTTTGAAACTTTCAGACTCAAACACAAGAATTGAGATTTCAGGGGCTCTGAGAAGAAGGACCAATGGTGATAAAAGTCATAGAGGGCAGTTAGTTTTCTCAGGGCTATCAGCTGAAGAAGGAAAGCTCAAAGTAAACTTGGCAGGCAATGAGAAAGGTAATAACAACATTTATAGCTCACAATTGGGAAGAGTCAAAATTCCCTGAAAGAAACTGTTTCTACGTTGCTTTATACACCCCATGGGAATGGATGACATCAGTGGGCCTTTCCTGCACCCTCCATCACTGTGAATGAAAAATATTTGAATGCTGATTCCCCCTCAGTCTTCTCTTCTAGAGGCTCAGCTCCCTTAGCCTTTTAATTTACACTGTATAATGTAGAACTTGTTTTCTATCTCTGAGATCGCATCTGGCACAGAGGGAAAAAAGAGGAAAAAAAGTCCTCATGCTTTTGTGTTCCTAGATAGAGGCAGGTTCAAGGGGTGACTGTGGATCTGATCACATCTCAAATATCCATGTGGCCCCATTTGAAAAGAAGAGATTCTCCGTTTTGTATTGTAATGTTGTGAACACAGAGAATTGTGAATCCATCTGAGTTTGTTTTAGGTACCCAGTCTATACAGGAAGTCATATACCAGGACATTTTAAGAACATGACCCACATTTGTCATGCACCGTGAGAATGATACTCCTGAGTAGCAGAAGCACCTTCTCAGCTGGGCATCATCCAGAGTGGGTACCTCTCCCTTTATATGGGAGGTTAAAGGAAGTGCCTGTGTCCCAGAAATACTGCCTGCTTCAAAAATGCAAATGCTGGGTTTGAAAATGCCAGGCTGTTCTGCTGCTCTGTTCTGGAAGGCAGATGAGTATTTTTTCTGTATGTTATCGACGTTCTGCCGTGACATGGAGACAGAGGCTAAATTCATGTATCAGCTCATACTTACCCAGTGATCCTGCCTTGGGAAAGATGCAGTGACTCAATGAACCCTTACTGTGTATGACCTGTGACTAAAACAAATTCAGATTTTTAACTATTAAGTACAGTGAGTGTACAGCTGTAAAAACAGCTGTTGAAAATTATTTGTGTTGCTAAACTTAAACATGCCACAAGGGAAATGAAAACTGTTTACGAATATTCCTTTTTTTTTATCTATCCTTATTGTATGAACATAATTTGGGCAAATTAACTCTTCCTGATTAACCAACTCAGTGCAATATTGGAAAGACAATTTAATATAATTTCTTTCTTATTAATACAACATGGCTACAAAGGGCAAAAAAGGTCTAAGGTCTGTCCTAATTGTATATGATTTGTACTTCAAACTGCTAAGTTACCTTAGCAGGACTTGATCCAAAATACACCTGAGCTCAAGCTTTCAAACTAAAATAAACAAGACAAATAGTCTTTGCAGTATTTCCAGGTGAAGGTGCAAGAGAATGTGATTTTATTAAAATGAAATTAATTTTAACTGTAGCATTTGGTTACAAATCCCGGTCTAGCTCTGAACGAAAGTTGAAGTGGGAAGGGCATCAGCTCCACTTTACCTCACACATCTTCTTTCTTTCTATCAAACACTTTCCTATGTACTTCTTTCCTTGCTGACGTACACTTAAATTTTTGTACCTCTTTTTGCCAGCTGTTTGATTCATTTTTATCGTCTTGCTTTTCTAATTGATTTTTTGTAGTAACAGCCTTTTAAAGGATATTTTCTCCAGAGTGCTTCCTTATGGAAAATGTCTAGTAAATATTCATCAAGAAAGTGTTATATTAGTATTTTTCTCAATAAATATTTATTAGAGGCTTAACATTACAAATGCCAGTAGAATTGTGATAAATATTGGTTTCAGCTGAGAGGGAAACAGTGCCTGAAAAGCATGTTCAGATGCTGCTAATCTGTGATAAATACCTGCTGATTTTTAGGTAGGAGAGCTGAGCTTTCATAACCTGTCGGGTGTGTCGGATGGTACAGGATTAGCTCCTAAACTGGGGGCACAGAATTAAGAGCCAAATCTTTTAAAATGGCACCAGCCAAACCAAAGGAGCTGGAAGTTGAAGCCTGGAAGCGATAAAAGCAAATAAAAGGTCATCCACACGTTAATTATTTGTACCTCACCTACAGATTTGCACTGGCATATGCTGCTCTGTTGCTCTCTGAACTAAGGGCTAGGAAAACAAACGGTTATGAGAAAATAGATCTGATGAGGCATGTGGGGTCTCTGGTGATAGATAATCTCAGCCCTTGTGTTCAGACACTGCAAGCAGCTTTGGCTAATGTCACGACTTACTTGCCAGATTCATTGTGTGCCATTCAGCAATCGAGACAGCAGTTAATAAACATTCTCATTGTCTGGACTCAAAGCAAAGCTAAGGCCTCATGGGGCTGGCACTGTGCTCTCCAAACTGCTGTTTTCACGGCTGTTTTAATGAAATCTTACCCTGACAGGCTTCAAACCCCTTGAAACGAGAGCAATGAGTTGACTGTCAGAGCAAGAGGGATCTATTACTTGCATGTGCCTCTACTCCTTGTGCCAGGAACATAGAGCAATGTGCTGGCTCTGCTACACCCGTAGCTCTGCTGTGCTTTACAAGCAGAATAGTATTCCTACTGAAATCACTCCCAGTCCTAGAAGCAGTTTGAGGAATAATAGAGAGGAAGGTGAAAACCACGGCAATTTGGACCAGTATGTAAACAATTTATGTTTCTCTTTCCAGCCGCACAACCCATAGATGCAAGGAGAAATAAAACCAAGGTAAGACCACTAAACCTTCTAGACTGGCTTGTCTGAGCCAGTGCTCAGCGTAGACAGAGCACAGAGCAATAAGTGATAAAGACCTGCCCTGCACTGCCAGTCATTTAGACCATGTCAGAGGGGTGTAGGTGGCCTTATGTCCTGCTCTCATTGACAGAGATGTAGGGACAGAAGCACTGGGCACCCTGCATGATGCGTCTATGCTTGGTGGGCTGGCCTGGCAAGGTGAACGAAAGTTTCTGGACGTGAGGACAGAACATGGCCCATCACAGCTCTGACTGGGCAAGAGGGGCTCTCCCTGGCCTTTTAAATTCAGTTATCTTGCAGCTGACTTTGGTCTTAGTTCAAGAGTCCCTCCCTATTCAGCAAGGGATTAAACCTAAGCTTCAGTGGTTTTGATGAACAAGGATAGAGTTAAGCTCAGGACTTTCCTTGTATTTATTAGCATGGCAGTCAGAGGTCTGACTGTCAGGAGCAGTCTGTGGAAGAACTGTAAACACCCACTGAATGGCCAGCTTGGTGCTCATCACTCCGGCATTTTGTCAGGACCATCAGTGCAACAGTCATAGAGAGTCCCTCTGTTTGCCCTCAGCCCCTGCCTGACGTGGTGTCTGCGGGACAACAGCATTTGCTTCTTCCTCACCTCTGCAAAAATCAGTTTTAGCAGTACTTCATTCACCTTGTTGAAAACTTTTGAATTCAGCCTTTAGTACCAAGGTCACCCTTTGGTTAAATTCATTCTGGATGAGGAGCCATGCATCTAACATCTAGTGTTTCATTTCACCCCAGTTTTAGCCTGCTGAATTGCCGAGTTGACCTCTGAATGGAATCAACAACTTCCATCTTGTTTGAGGACTCCAAGAAAAACATAGATTAATTCCCAGCGACCCAGGCTGGAGTGATGTGCTGGGGGGGCAGGTCCAGTGTTCGTCACACCTAAAAATGCAATGACAGTGGATGTTTTCGCTCTGATCAGTTCTTCCTTTTATCTGGATGTAGCATTTGTTTCCACTTACATCTAAAGAGACATGGAAATTGATCTGATTAATTAGAAGACACTGCTTTGGAGGAAATGAAAATAATTCAGCTCTCTGTTGCTTCCTCAAGTCTTTCTGTGACTAGTCCTAAGCTGTTATGATACAAGATTTTTTTAAATGCCAGAGAAGGAAAACCAAAAGGGTTTCTGTGTAGCACTAAGTTTTCCACCCTGGGGTTTTGGATTCCTGTTTGTGGGGCTGATGCAGAACTACCCCACCACTGCCCAGCAGCAGCCTGGAGCCCTTGCACCTGGAGGAGGCTGGCCCTCATCTTGCAGGAGCTCCAGTCTCCAAAACTCCTGTATGGTCCCAGAAAAACACTGGAGGATTCTTTCTTCTTTTCTCATTGGATATAAAGAACAGGCATAAATCTCAGGAAGAAATACCACAGCTTCTTACTTCCCTTCTCTGCTTTGGCAATCAAACACAGTTGGTGAGTTCTGCAGCCAACCTGGCCTGCATGGGAGGATAGTGGGGCTAGTATGAACTGCTGAGGATGCAAAAATTCTGTTACTACAGCTTTTTTTTTAAAAAAAATTGAACTGTGTTTTGTGTCCTTCTTATGCAAAAATCTCCCTCTTTCTTTCGCCCTCTTTTCTTCTTGTGTCTTCCCCCGCCCCAAACTATGCAGGAAATGTTTTGGAAGGGAGAGTCAAGAGACTTAAGTCTGGAATTTTTATGTACACCAGAAACTTAAATGTGTGGTTCAAGCTGATAAACTTACCACACCTCTTTCTGTTTTCTTTATAGACTTATTACAAATATCTGGCTTGGAACCTAGATTTATGGTGTGAACAAAAGAAATATCAACCATAGAGACATGAAAAGATAAATCTCAGGAGGAGACATAAGAGGGTTTATTCAAGTTTGAAACTGTTTCTTAATGAAACAGAAAAGCAAAAAAGATTGGAACACTCATTTTTAAAAATGTTAATGTTTAAAGAAGCTGTTTAACATTACTGATGCCACACATAAAATATCACCCCTGTTGTTTCATGCCTGAGTTGAAATTGTCTATAGAGTCCAGTCCTGAGCATCATAGTTTGCATTGCTCTCAGATGGATGTTTGCACAGGAAAAAGACCAGCAAGCACAGAGAGCTCATGCTGTATTTTGAAACCAGAGATGCCCAAAATTTCCCAATGGTGTATTCAGGAGCACTTTTTTGGATTCTTTTCAGATGGAATGTTTTGTGAAAATGTGTGTATTACAATATTTAATTGAGAAAAGAACAAATAGATAATTTCTGTTTCTCTTTTTATTGATATGCCATTGTAAATATGTAATTCTAAGAAAAATGGGTCTTTGTGACTTCAGTTTTGATAGTGACATAAACTCTGAAGGTCTGTGTGTTAAGTCCCCCCTTGTCTTGAGCAAAGATGTGAGACTTCCATGAACGTTTGACCTAGAAAAGTCTCTGTACGGGTGTTAGATGGTGAGTTGGACTAGATGATCCTTGTGGGTCCCTTCCAACTCATAATATTCTGTGATTCTGTGAAAACATTTTAGGAAAAAAAAAGAAGATTTACTATGGACTTACCAATTTTCAGTGGTGGAGATTTCCCACAACCTTTGGTAAATTGTAAGAATGATTAGTTATCCTCACAGCCAAAGAGCTTCCACTTTATTTCTAATCAGAATTGGCTTCCACTTTGCACTCTGTGGACTTATTATACCTTGATCTCCTATAGATTAAAATATCCAGTATTTAGACTGAAGACAAGTGTATGCACCTGTGATCAAATAATCTGTGTTCTGATTTGTAAATTTAGATAGGAACCAGCAGCGTTACTTGTCTATGGAAAACACACATCCTTTATGGCTATTCTTTGAACCTCTGTCAGTCAGCAGAGTCACTCTTTGGTTGCCTGCACTGGAATGAATCTCACTGTTCTGGCAGCAATTTCATCCATGCCACATAAAGAAGAAATCTAATCTTCCTACTCAGTTTGTATTATATGACCAAGAGGTGCACAGGCTATCCTGTGGTAATAGGAGTTCATGTTTACATGGTTATCAACTGGTACTTCCTTAGTACCTGAATACAGTTTAGTTTGAATAAGACAGTGTATTCATTTGGTCTACCGAATTGTCTGTTTTGAAACCTCAAAGATTTTGTATGTCAACATCATATGGCACCAAAATGCTGTGTGAGGATAATTTTGTGAAGTTAATGGGTTTCTTCTGTCTTCACAAATAACTGTATTATGTCTCAGGTCCACTTCACAGGTTTTATTGAGGGTGATTTTTGCCTAGAGTGAAGACCTTTGCCTGTCTTTGGATGAGAACTTAATTGTAGGTTTAGTCTGTGCTCAGATCACTGGTGAGAGTTATTGATCTTTAATGGTTCCTGGGTGTCCCGTGTGGAAGGAATTATTGAGTCTTATAACTGCATGGTAATGTCACCACTGATGTTCTTAGCAGGCACCTTTTCCAAAGACTAGATCAGTGTTGCAAAGCCAAAATGACTGTAGAAGACAGACCTACCCCTTCAACCTCTCAGAAAAAGAAATGAGGCACCTCAATAGGAACAGGTGGGGAATTTATGCTGCTCCTACCCCAGCTGGCATTTCTCTGTGGCTAAGTAAGATATTTGCTCCCATCTCTTTTGAGAACACTAAATTAATTTTAAAAAGAATCAAGTCTGTATCCAAATGTAAACAGATTATCTCTGGGACCTAACAAATGGGATCGCACTGAAGAATTATGTAATTCTCAAGTCTGACTTCCAGTCAATGCAAACCTTCAAGAGCAGTCTCATCTTTATGGGGATCTCCTCCAAGCTTTAAAGCATGTATGGCTCTGTGGTTCTGTCATGAGCACATAGTAAATGTGTCTAAACATAGCTACTGTGAAGTAATCTGGAAGTTACCAGCTAAGGCAAAAGCAGCTAATTGAATACAGTACCCGCAGCAATAATAAATGTGCCTTGATTTTAACATTATGTGGAAGATTAAATATTCAAGTGATTACATTACTATTAGTTGCACTGTTTATTTTAAAAATGCAAAAGATAAACAGTTACTAAAATTTGTATGTTAATTCAACTCAAATGAAGTGACTAAAATTAGAGTGAAAAATGAAAACAAATCATTACCAAATCCTTTTACTCACCTTTGGGGTTTTTTTGTAAACAAGGTCTTTCTGTTAAACCGAAAAAAAACATTGGAAATTATAGTGGATCATGAGAAAAGTGAATATTTTCCATTGCAACAATTATTTTCACTTAGCACGTTAATGTTGACAGAAAAAGACCAAAGGCACCCTTGTGACTTTACCAGCATGTCATAACAAAATGAAGGCTTAACCTGTTTCTGAAGGATTGACTTTCAAGCAGGAAACTGGGCTATTTTGGAAACTTAGCTAATGACACTGTTATTTTTTCTCCTGAGTGATAAGGTTGATGGATACATACCATTTGTATTTTGCTTAATCCTATTTCTCCCATGCTCAGGACTATCACTTACACCATAGTGTTGATCAATCAATGTATATTAGTATCTAGCTCTGTTGACAAATGCTCTTGCTCTGTAATTTGCAGCTGTAAATTTATTTTGACAGAATTATCTGACACACGGTATCCTTTTTTTTCCTTTGGAGAACAACAGAGACTAAAATTTTTAGAAGAACCTAGTAGAAATTGATGTCTGCCACTTAGAGAAATCCTAGGGACGCCAAGTGCCTGAGTGCCCCAGTAGGTCTGGTCAACACAGCCAAAGGCTCATAGGATCTTCCTTATGCTCCAGAATAACGTCACAGTCCAGCTGACATGGTAGATTAAGTTTCTATAAAATACGGAGATGTAAAACGCAATAAATATTCAGACTTATGAGATTTAGGAAGTGTGCTAGTAACATGTAGTAGCTACCACAGGTGTTCAAACAGTCAACTGTTTTTTTCACTAGGGTGAACATTTTCAGGCCAGCTCACCAGAATAAATTCTTTCAGCAAGTATACAGTAAAGGATGTACTTGGATTACAGAGCTCTGCACTATCAGTGCTTGGCTTCTTATAGAATTTAAAATACATTTTAACTGATTGTGAAGCATTTTCAGTTGAAGAAAAGAGATGCTCAATAAAAACATGATTTTACCATCACCCAACACTTCTGCAAGGTCACAAGGGCAGATAAACAACTTCCTGCAGCTGTGGCTACATCTGGCACACGACTGAGGCAGAGAGTGTGCTTCACAAAGATAAACATATCAGGTTGTATCTCCACAGTCTCCTACACTTCTGGATAAAGCTTGGGGAACTGAACTTGGCCCTGCAGTGCCAGTGGTAATTAATATCTGAAAATGCTTTGCTGCTAAGAAAGCAAAACAGCCCCGCAGTGAGTTTAACCCCTGCTCCAATAACGTTGGTGACTGTGGGTAGCTTGGGGCCACTGCGCTGCCCCTGAAGCCCCTGGTGGCTTTTCTTACCTGGAGACTGTAGCTACCTTCAGTCTGCTGGTGAGATGGTTCAGGGCAGGCAGACGTCCAGACATCTGAAAGAGAAAAAATTAATTGTGGATCTGTGTGAGGTCTGCGGGTGGGTTGTGTCTGCTGAGTGCCAGGTAGACTCTGGCCATCTGCTCTGAAAATTGTCGGATGAGGAATTCTTGGGATGGGAGATGGGTTCCTCATGGCCTGGGGTTAGGGGTTGACTCCATGTTCATAAGACACATTTTATTAGCCAGAAGACAGTATCTCTTTGGATTGCTTAAATTCAGTAGACTTGGTTGCCAGCACATTGTCACACAGGTGACAGACCTTTTACTCAAAGGCATTCACGGTGCTTTCAAATGTATAGTGGAATACTTTATGTTTGCTAACTGAGCAAACTGAAATCAAAAAATGATTTTCCTCTGATCCCAGGTTGAAACTTTTTGACATATTCAATGACACAAGCTGGGTTAGCTTTAACCTGAATGGTAATAGCAAAAAGGAAAAAAGTTAATTATATTTTGGGGGGGGGGGGGTTGTGTGCAGATGGTAATAGAATAATTTTGTACAGCTGGAGAGGCATTCCCCTTGTAGCCCTCTAGGCAAATTGTATGTGGGTGCCTCTTCATGTTTCTGGAGGGAGTTCCAGTCCCGAAAAAGAGCCTTCCTCTCTCCCTGTAATGTCCCAGGAGCCCAATTGCCCAGAGAGGGCAATCCAGACCCTTCTCTGAGGTTGGAGGGGATTAGACTATTGACCCCTCCGCTGAGGCTTGGCACCTTGTGGAATAGGGAATGGCAACTGAAAGGGAAAGGCAGGCAGTGCCCAGCATTTATATTATCTTATATTCTATATTATGTATTACATTTTGGTTATTGGTAAATGGGGGTTACATTGATGTGATCAGAGCACTTGCCCATGACCGGGAGTTGCAACCCTCTGAGTTTAAGAGAGCACCTACGAACTGTCCTACAAGCTCTGTACAAGAAGTCCTTGGAGATCCTGCATCCCAGGTAATACCTGGATTAGTCTATCCATGACACACCATGTCCTTGGGGGAGGTGACATAATGGAGTTGCTGGACAGACACAGAGCTCTTGAGGCAGAGTTTGGCCACCCTTTGATCCAAGGACCACTCAGCCAGCAACTGGTGGTGGAAGAATCACATTTATACCTGTTGTACCAGCCAGATCCCTATAACAAGGAGCTTTGTTCTCAAGAGGAGAAGCAAAATCACTCCTCTGCCCTTAGCGTGGCAGTTTGTGCTGAGGAATAGCTGTTTGGCTGTGTAACTGCCTTCTTGCTTATGTGTTGGGAGACACTGGTTCCTTGCTTGCCTGTGTGTTGGGAGACACTGCTTCCTTGCTTGCTTATGTGTTGGGAGATTGCTGGCCCTGTTGCTTGTAGATGTTTACAATATATTCCATGAGAAAACTAAAGTTGTGAGGAACTTTGACCCCAAGTTTATCCTATTCGGAAGTAGCATAGTTTTTTTTTCTAAATTTAATTCAGTTTAGCAAATAAAGAAACAAAATGAACGAGTTATAAAACATCTATTTTCTTTGCAAAAGCTCCAGTTCTGTAACAGGACATGTCAGGTAAGTATTTGTCCACACTTCGACACATCACAGGGCGGACTGCATGAGCTGATAATATACAAGCCATTTGATGTTGTGTTTCTACCCCGCTTCCTGGCAGACACCTCTCAGAGATGACAAGGGGGTATCATTTTTACATGACGGTGTTTCTACCAAACTGCTGATAGAACCCTTCACAAGATCACAGAAGGATTCGTATCATCTGATTAGCATTTAGAGAAGCTGGTCATCTGGGAGGGAACCGCAGGAGACCAGAGACTGCACCGTCAAGGGCTGAGAGAGGAAGGACTCAATCAGTGGTTGATAAGGCTTTGCAATGATAAATCACAAGCAAAACTCCAGGCTTAGGAATTCACAGCACAATCTGTCATGAATTTCCTTCCCTTCCCTCCCCAATATCTGATGAGAATTTGCCTTTTAAAATGGTCTCTGGAGTGTAAGAGACCAAGTCACTGAGAATTGCTGAGATATTCCTGGCTATTGTTAGTTTTCTTAGTGCTCTATTTTTTTTTTTATTTTTTTTTTTTTGTAGATCTGTATTTTTGTGTATGTGTCTCTGGTTATATTTATGAAATTTTCAATGTTAAAACACAAAAATCGCATGTGAAAAACACTTGGCACCAGATTATAAACACTTTAAAAAAGGGAGATTTGAAACCTGCCCAGAAGTCCCAGTTCCCCACTGAAGTAGACTGCAAAACCCTTGAAAAAATCAATTTAGAATTGACTTCAAATGAAAAAACCTTCTCTACCTACACAAGGTACTTCTGTTGTGAAGAGTGCTCTCAACATCAGGTTTTACACCAGTTCTGAGAGGCTGTCACAGCTTAGCCTGCTAGCTGCACACTCACACAGTGTATAGATCTGGTGGTGTAGGCCAGTGCATAGGCTGGAGGTAAATCCGCCCACACTACGGCTATGGAGGAGAAGGAGCACTGTGGTGTCACTTCGTGGGACAGAACATTTAACTGAATGCACTTCGGCACTCTGCTGTTGTAAATGGCAGCATTGCTATAGGTCTGTCCAGGTCACTTCTGCTTCGGCCCCTCTTCCCCTTGTTAACCATGTAACTGATGAAAAGAGAAGACACAAAGATCTTTAATCCTCCTTTTGCCTAAGAATCGTATAAATAGAACTTAGCGGAGTACTCCTCCTGATTAGAGCACATAGACATTTCTCTACTTTTAGGGTAGAGTGAATAGGGCTGGAAGAAGGTCCTTCTTTGTGTCTCTGGGCACAGGAGCCCCCCCGTGGACTGTGCACTTCTCCCATGCTGCACCTTACACGAAGGTTGGATGTAGCTGTCTTGCATATAAACCAGTTCCCTCCATGTCTTCAGAGAGACACTAGATGAGCAAATGATGAGCCTTCCAGCAGCACGTCTGCTTCTCAGACACGTGCACGTGAGGGCTCGGTGGTGGGGTCAAATAATCCACAACTAGCCAGTTAAGCTAAAATCATTTAGAAACTGAACATTTGCTGCTGCCTAGTTTGAGGATAGATGGTAGGAGTTGCACTGAGCCTCTCACAGAACTGCACTTTAAAAATACATTAAAATGCTGTCTAGTGGTCTTGTGATGAAATTTGTGGGGCATGTGGTGCTGGATATTTTGGGACAGTGTTGCACTGGTTTGCTGTGGTAACTGATAGGCTGAATGGAAAAAAAGCATAAATCTCCTTTCCAAGCTAATGTGAGAGAGAAAACTGTTTCCAAAGAGGAACACTGACGATTTATTTTTATTTTTCACCTTGTTAAAATCATTGTATGACTGCCATTGTATGACTGCTTTTTACATCTGTAAGGATTTCTGCTCCATAAGAGCAGTAGGATTCCTCCAAGGGATGCCCAAGTATGCAGAGATGCTGACGCTAGCCTGATGCTGGTGCTAACAGTGTGCACTGCTTACTCTTATTAGACAATAACATGTACCCTGGGGTGTCTTCTGGCTTTTGATTAAGCTCCCTGGGATTCCAGCTTTGTAGATTGGCCATTGTAAATGCAGAGACAGAAGAAAGATGCGATCACCTCTGCTCCAAGGGTGGTACAACCACCTCTCCCGGCAGGAAGTGCTCAGATGCCCTCGATGACAATGGGCAAACAGACAGTGTTTTTGTTTATTTTCTCATAAAGTGCTGATGAACAAATGAGGCAGAAGCATTAAGAAACTCATGCTGTGAGGAGGGATTTGGGTTTATCTGCTTCTTGGCAGGGTAGATTTTACATGGTGAGAGTATAAAGCAATTCCTCCCTGAGGCGTGAGACTCTAGAGTTTTATATCATAAATAAATTGGGAGGAGTGCTTTCCTGAGAGCTTTGCTCTTTTCTGGAGTCAAGTTTGAATAACATAGTTTGTTTTCTCCGACTTTCTTTGATGTAACATGATCATGAAACACATCAATGTTAGCCAGTCCTTAGTCAATGGGCAGCAGAGGATGAGAGGAAGCATATATGGATATAGCACAGCCTGGATATACTGAGGATGACCTTCTCCAACTAACAAGCTAAAACTCTGCTATTAAACTTTATTCATGTGACAGTCTAATCCTTCTGGTGAAAGCTACGGTTCAAAGCTCAGGTTGGTATCTGCTCTCACTCAAGGCATCACAAATGGCTCAAAATAGAAAATCATGCCCAGCAAAAAGAGGCAATGGGGAAAACTGAGTGCTCAAATAAATGACATGCAGACCTCCAACCTGCCAACTGGTGAGGACTAAGAGACTGAACATCACAGTTAGCACACACTATTTTTCCTAGTAGGTTTACCTGGGACATCTTATATGTATTTCAAGAGAGAGCTCATAGTCCATTGCAGATTTGGAAAATATTATGGAATTTACTGTGTAAAGCAAAGTAAGATCTTCCCTCCAAAGCATCCAGAGGCTAGTAGCAACGTCCACATTGTAAAAAGGTGATGCCATATGGCAGGAAGCCATTTATCTGGTTTCATTGCTGGAGGGAGTGAAAATTGACAGGACAATGCTATCTGCAGGGCTCAAGAAGCTGGGTCAAATCCTGCTTACCTTACTTATGTAAATAGTTCCCTGCATCTCAATGGCTCTGTGTTGTTACAATCTGTCCTGATTTGCACTTTGCAAACTGAGAGCAGAAATTGCTTCCAAACCTTCCAAATGGAGCTTTTCCCTCAAACATAAAAAAGCTTTTCCTGCCCAACCAAGTCATCCACAGGACTGAAGAAACCCAGTAGTGTTTCACAGGGAGTTTTCTTTTGAAGTTTGGTTGTGTAAGACAGGAGGAAAATTTTCCCTCCCAAACATAATACTGTTGTGTAAAATCAGCTTTATATTCATTTATTTTGTCATTCAAACCACACTTTCTAATGCATATGTATAAGCAATTAGGGATTTAGGTCTTCATCTCTTGGTGATTTGCCTAGTGTTTCCCATAGTCCTGCATACAAAGGAACTATTTTTAAGGAACTCTGTAGTTTTGGCTTTGCTATTCCTTTACAATGCTTGAAGAAAGAAGGCTGGAGTGGAGCCGCCGGGCTGCTGCCACTGCGCATGCTTGCACTGTTTCTGCCGTGGGGAAGCTTGGGGCTGCGGCAAGGAAGGGGTGTCCCCGGACTCTGGTCGGCGCTCTTGGAGCCTGGGAAACCTTAACTTGTGGGCATGTCCCAGCACTGCCCCATCACAGCACACAGTGCTTGTTCCACCACTGCCACAGGCAGCACAGCCCCACTTTCGTGGGGCACTTTCGCTGGGGCTCTGGCATCACCAGGTGCGCCCGGTGTGCAGTCCCTGGGCACAGACTGCATCGCCTTCCCCGCCTGTAGCCATGGAAACAGTAACACATGCCGGGTGGGGGTCAGTTCCCTGGCTGGGCTTAGAGTAACAGGGGACGACGTGGCTTGTGGCAGTGCTGTGCTGGGTCTCAGTGGCCGGCTGGGGCATATCGCAGTGTGAGCACTCTAGGGACAGGGCATGGAGACACACAAGAGCAGGGCAGGGACCGGGGCAGAGCGCCGTGGGACCATAAATGCCACGGGAGCGAGAGGTACCGCGTGCCCTCCCCCCGGGGCTGGGCCAGTCCCACCCCACAGGGAACGCTGGTGCCGCCCCTCGGTGTAGCAGTTTAGAGTGAGATTTCTCCCTTCCCACCAATTCCAATTAAATTGATCTCTCTCCTCAAAGGGAAGTGAAGAAGAAAATGGAAAAAAATTATTTATTAACTGAAGTACACGGATTTATAACCAAAAATCCTCCTCCAGGGAGTTAAGGAACAGCAAGGGAAAAAAACTCTGTTGTTGTCAGTCTGACACTGTCCGATATTCTTCCTCCCCCATACCGGGGGGAGGGGAAGGAAGGATCGAAACCTTGTTCCAGCCTAGATGTGGAACCTTCCAGCGCAGGCAGTTGAGATTCTCTGTTTCAGTTCAGACAACTTGGATGTGTATATGGGAGATAGGTCCAGTTTCTCAGAGTCCCATGGGGAAAAACCCTGGAAAACAAGAAGTAGCTGCTGATTTGCTGATCTGCTGAGCTTGCTGCTGTCCCTCAGAACTGCCTCCTCCTGCTGTCGAAATGCCACAGATTCCTGTCCAGGATTTACCATCGTAGTGAGGGGGGGAAAGAGGATCTACAGACAATGCTGTTTTAAAACAGCAATATGGAATACAAAATACTAAGATGCATTTACCATACATATCATAATGCTAACCTGAGACACTTGGCGAAGCAGAGGTACTGAACATGCATCAGCCAGGAAGCTCCGCAAATCACTGAGGGAGATTTGTGGGGAAAACTCGCAAACCAGTGAGGTCGCAATGGAGAGGACGGAATGCCGTGAGGTATGACTATACTGCCCTGTCTTTCAGATCCATCTGAAATGGTTTAGAGCTGATGTGGGTCAGGTCTGAACTTCAGCAAGAGTTGTCCTGTGTTACCCCCTTGGAGACCCTGCCATGCTGCACCTGCCTTTGCAAATGGAAGATCTGCATGTGTCCCAAGTTAGAACATTACCTTCTAGGGAAAACAGACCTTCCTGGAGTGGAAAAAGGAAAACCTCCTTCTCCACTTTACCTTTTGAATCAAAAGGCTTTTAGTCAAAAAATGTAGCAAAAAGGAAACAACAGTGGTTTACTTATATGTACATTTAAAAAGGAACAAACAGTAACACAATGGTAACAAGGAAAATCACCCCCCCAAACCCCACCCTCTTTGCCCCCTCCCTGTATTTTTCCTCAGTGCGGCCACAGCTGCGGGGGGCGGGGTGGGATGGAAACAGGCAGGTCCTGCAGGCACACCACACACAGAATGGGGGTTCTTCTTGGTTTTGCTGCTGAAATGTGCAAGTCACTTGTCCAATACTGAAACAATGTGGGATGGCAGAAAGCAGACCATCTGGTTCTGATTGGGGACCCATGTGGGCAGGACTCTCTTCTCTGGGGACTGCTGCAGGGTCCACCTGGATGTGGGAGCTGGGCTGGTGAGGCAGAGGCAGCAACAAGCAGCGGTCTGGTCTTGAGGCATCAGATGGGAGAAAAACAGCATCAGCGAGGAAGCACCAGGCCCTCTTCCCAGGACTGCTGCCGAACAACAGTGAGAGACAGCTGGTCCCTCACCGAGTCCTTCTGTTGTCCCAGGAAGGGGAGGCAGAAAAGGCATACTCCAATCTCTCCCCTGCACAGCAATGAGGGCAGGAATTTCCCACTATCAAGGGCTACTATCTCTCTAGCCAGAAGACAAAGGAGTCCTCCACCCATGCCCTTGTTGAGGAATTCTCTCTTTGGTTTAGTTGGGTTAATTTCTCCCTTCCTCAGAGTTTAACATCATGGTGGAGATGGAAAAAATTCCAAAAAGAAATCTAACCCATGACATCATGGTGAAGAAGCATTGAAAACAATGAAAGAGGCTACAACGGTTAGGAAGTTATCCTTGAGTGCAGGCTCTGCGTGTGCCATAACCCTCTCTGTTGCAGTCTTCCTGTGCAGCTGTGGCCAAGCCCCAGGGACTGTGGTTCATAAATGACAGGAGACCCCCATGACTTAATGGAACCACCAGCCCCAGTGCTCAGGAGTTAGGTGCTGACCCTTCCTTGGTATCCCAGCTTCCCCCACTGTACTTCCACCAGTTCCTACAGCCGGAAACTTGCTCCTACAGCTGGAAGAGTTTGGAAGGGTCCCAGTCCTGGCAGCACCATGATGCCTGCATCTCACCCATGAGTGGCCTGCAATCACTTTCTTCCATTGCCTGACATTGCTGGAGTCCATTTCCTTAATTCCCTCTGGGACCAGACAACACTGACGGGGGAGAGTGGGTGGACTCATACACAGTCTGGAATTCAGGAACAGAGATGTAAGCTAGAAGCTGATTTTTAAATGCTTTGCTTAGTCATTTAAGCATGCAAGCATTTATTCTGGATAAGATGAAAATATTATCATAAGATGGAGAAATTCAGATGTGCTCCTCTGGAATTAAATGCAGACTTGATTTGTTAATTTTGGCATTTGTAAGCCTGAGTGAAACTGGAAGAAGAGGGATTCCTGCAAATCTGTGTATTAGTCTGGCAGGAGACTAAAGAAATTGAAATTACTGTAAAACCTGGCTCAGGACTTGGTCTGCCTAAATCCCACACTGATCCTACTTTCTGGGACTAGCTAATCTGTCTACTGAAGCCAGAAGCTATAAGCATAGCGCTAGCAACCCACACTTATTGGCAATAATCAAATTGCAAGAGAATCCCCCCAAAATGGAGTCTGGGTCTGCCCAAGTCTGAAGAAGCCCCTCTACATGGCTTTGAGGGAAGGTTAGAAACAGGGTGGAGCAACTATAGCCCTGCATCTTCTATCTACATATATGAAGAAAGGTAGTATGAGTTTGTTCAACACATTGATTTACCTGCATGGATGGGGCTCAGGATTTTTTTTTTTTTGAGGTCAATTTGTTATTCTTTAGCACCAGTTGCCACATTGGTTTAATCTTCTGTATTCATAAAGTATAAAATTTTTCAGGTCTTAAAAATTAGGCTCCAGGTTAAAACATATTCCTTCTTTTCATCTCCAAAATACTTAAACTGGACACTAAGGGCTTCACTGAATTTCTGTTACTGTTTCAATCTGGCCTGTTTTTCCCCCACATCCCAACAGTGTACCCAGAGGTGGGCTGCAGATACTGGGGCAGGGAGGGGGCCAGGCTGGACTTGGCTGCTCCTGCTGCTTCCTGCAGGGCTGGGCCGGTGTGGGCAGGACCATGCCATGCTCCATGGGGGTGGTGGTGAGCGGGAGGCTGGGTGGTGGCACTGGCTTCGCAGCAGCATTGGCATGGAGATGGTGGCCGTGGCCATGGCTGTGGCCGGAGTCGTGACCATGGGACTGGGCACTTCTTTTTCGTTTTCACTACAAGTTTTCAGTTGTTTCTGGAGATATTGTTTTGTGTTGTGTTTTTCTCATTTAGATATAGAAATATATACACAGTAATCCATCACTACTTCACACTTCACCATTCGCAGCTTCAATATATTGCGCATGTTTTTTCTGCACCTTTACCGGCTTCTCAAGGGTTAGATTTAATTTTTCCATAATCACCATGCCATTATAAAACTCTGAGGTAGGGAGAAGTTAATCCAACTAAGCAAAAAGGAGCAGAATTCTTCAAAAAGTATGTGGGTGGAGGACTCCTTCTTCTTTTGGCTGGAGAGATAATGGCTCTTAATGGGCCATTTGGCTGATGGAGTGTTTAGTCTTCACCCTCTCCCTTCTCTGGGGACAATAGAAGGACACTCCTGGGGACCAGGTGGGTCACTGCTGATTTTCAGCTGTGACCACGGAAGAAGAACCTGGGCTGCCTGGCTGCTATGGTTTTGCTCCCCACACAACTCTAAAGAAGTCTCCTCTGTTTTCCCATGATCAAAATCGCCTCTGCTGTTATTCCTACCTGTCCCAGCCCAGCCCTGTGTTCAGGGGGCCCAATGCCAATCCTGAAGAGAGAGGGAGTTAGACATCCCTGCACCAGTCCTCACTCAGAGCCAGCCTGTCTGTGTAAATAATTCTTGCTTCCTTTTTCTACATTTTTTGACCAAAAGCCGCTTTGATTCAAAAGGTATACAGTAAACCCCCACATATTTGTGGATCTGTGGTTTCAATTAATTGCAGATTTATTTTCAGCAAGCTGTGGGTCTATGTACATGCGCAGATGCTGTGAGTTCATACCATGATCTCACTCAATGCATGAATATGTAATGAGCTCATGAATATGTAACATCCACCAGTGTTTCTGTGCGCCCTCTATTTTTACCGTTTAAGGGGAAGGGGAACCTCCACCATGACCATGAAGCTGGAGGTGCTGCCAGGCGGGCAGCGCGGAGGCAGAAGGGCTGTGCTGGTGCTTTCAGGCATGGCAGCGTGGTGGCGGTACAGCAGGTACCTCATCTGACGGGCGGGGGGAGGAGTGGGGATGAGGGACAGCACATCTGACAGCACATCTGACAACCGAAGGTTGGCAGGGGACAGTAGCCACTGCATCTGAGGACCTGTGGGTAGCGGGGAAGGGGAGGTTTAACTCCAAAACACTGCTACTGAGCCACTGGCGCTGCACTGCGTCTCAGCTCTGGGTGTAGTGCTCCCCCCGCCACAAACAAATAATGAAAATTTATTAAACAAAAATCAAAGGAAGGGAAAAGCCTCGTCTCGGTGCTGTTGCATTCTTTGAAAAAAAACCCAAAAAGACATCACTGACAAAGCCCAGTGTGTACTAGCACAAGCGTTGCAGGCTCCTTACGTCGCAATCTGATCCCTAGTGCTGGTGGTGGAAGTGCCTGCACTGCCCAAAATAAAAGTTTCTTCTAGGTCCCAGCAGTATGTACAGTTTGTTTTTAGGCAGATGTTTGTTGCTGTGACAGAAACACTTGAAATAGTAAATACTGGACAGGGCTGGGGGCTCTGTTCTAGGATATGTGGTGCGGGTGAAAGGGGATGAGGAGGAGCGAAGAGAGGATAAGAGAGAAAGCTGCAGGCAGGAGCAGAAGGTGCAGGGGAGGAGTGGGGCTGTGGGCACTTCTGGCTCGGTGTGCTTCTGTCCTCTGGTGTTGCCGCCAGCTCCTCCCACCCGTCCAACCCCGCACTGCTCATCTCTGGGGAGTGGCAGTAGGAGCAGGCCATGGAAATCTACCAGCCCTTTTGACCAGCTCTTTCGAGCAGCTCTTTTGCCCTGCGTAGCCACTGTCGGCCCACACTCCTGTGGACAGCCCCATTGGGAGGCAGAGAGGCAGACCCCAGCTGCCTCTCACCAGGGACGGGACAGATGGTGGCCTCTATCAGGAACAGTGTGGCCAGTAGCACTAGGGAAGTTATTCTTCCCTTATACTCAGCACTGGTCAGACCACATCTTGAGTACTGTGTCCAGTCCTGGGCTCCCCAGTTTAAGAAGGATGATGAACTGCTTGCAAGGGTCCAGAGAAGGGCAACAAGGATGGTGAAGGACTGGAGAACAAGCCCTATGAGGAGTGGCTGCAGGAGCTGGGATTGTTCAGCCTAGAGAAGAGGAGGCTCAGAGGTGACCTCATGTCTGTTTATAACTACCTGAAGGAAGGTTGCAGTCAGGTGGGTGTGAATCTCTTCTCTCAGGCTGCCACCACTAGAACAAGAGGATGTGGCCTGAGACTACGCCAAGGGAGGTTTAGGCTGGATGTTAGGAAGAGCTTTTTCACAGAGAGAGTGATCCCTCAGTGGAATGGTCTGCCCAGGGAGGTGGTGGAGTTGCCACCCCTGGAGGTGTTTAGGAAAAGACCTGATGAGGAACTCAGTGACATGGTCTAGGCAATGAGAGGCTCGGATGGATGAAGTGTGGTGCCCATGACTCCAGGGTTGTGTGTTCAATCCCTTGGTGGGCATTCGCTTGGGAGTTGGACTAGATGATCCTTGTGGGTCCCTTCCAACTCAGAATAACCTGTGAACCTGTGAGTGCACAGAGGGGCGGGGAGGCCAGAGGGTCAGCCGGCAGTGATGCATTCTCTCACAGGGCTCCATGTGCCCTGATGCATGCCACGGTCTAAAACAAATAAAAAGACTACGTAAAACCCTTCCCTGATAGGGACCAGCCATGGAGACATAGAGGAGCAGGGAAGGCACTGCGGCACAGGACCACACTATCTCATGTCACTGTGGGACTTATAAAGGCCATATAACCTCCTCAACACTCATAAGGGAGTGATCTGTGGCTTCCCCCAGTGAGTGAGAGGTGTCACCTGCTCGCCCCGTGGGGGTGTGGCAATCCCACCTCATGGGGAGCGCCAGTGCTGCTGCTCAGCAAAGCAGAGGCACTGCACATGTCTTGACCGGGAAGCTCCATGAATCACTGAGGTGGATTCGTGGGAAAAAATTGCGCATCTTCCCTGAAATGGTATCTGGGGGTTGCTGCCCTGGCTCTGGCTGAGGCTCCACGGAGCTGGGCTTGCCATGCCTTGCTTGCTGCACAGTTCAGGCTACAGCTCCAGTGGCCTGGGGGATACCAGGCTGTTGCGCCTAGTGGTGGGTGGCTCAACTTCTTGTTGTTCCCAGTCACGAGCTGAGAAGTAAATCTGCACCTGGAACACAACTTTCCAGCTTCATCTTCTCCTGTGCAGCCAGGGCCAGGAGCCGGTGGCCACGAGCCGTGGAAGTGGTCTGTGTGCTGTGGGCATGTGGAGTGAGGAAACTCCAGGATGATGCAGGGAAGTCGATTCCTTGCACATGCC
Source organism: Pitta sordida (assembly GCA_013390025.1). NCBI lineage: Eukaryota > Metazoa > Chordata > Aves > Passeriformes > Pittidae > Pitta > Pitta sordida. Next base: position 95,752 of record WEKX01002648.1, on the reverse strand, counting down.
AAGGCCGGAGAAAAAAGGAAAAAGGGAATAAAAAAGAGAAAAGTGACAGTTTAATAGTTGCGGGGTCCTGGTCCTGTCCCGTCCTATCCCATCCCACAGCGGTGAGGAGAGGGAGCCGAGAGCCAGGCCCAGCTGCTATGGTGGTGGTGGTGCAGGCTGATGGCGGGGTGACAGGCGGGGCTTATTGCATATTCATGAGTTCACTGTCTACGAATCACCATGTTCACAGGCTGGTCCTGGACCTGTGGACCCAGGGGCTCAAACTATATGTCCCCCCTGCTACAGTTTAAATTCGTTGCTGTAAATACAGTGATTCCCCGTTACTCGCGGGCTGTTGGGCCTGGTCCTCCTCACCCGAGTCATGGAATCCGCGAAGATAGTGAACGCACTACATAGTCAAGTACCCCATGACCGTAGCCACGCCCCCTCCCCTAATAAGGTCTGGAGGATGGTCCTGAGAGCGGGGCTTGTTTCAAATGTCTGGCTGTGCTCTGCTGGGGTGGGGCCCGGCGCCACGCGGTGAGTGGGGCGTGCCGGCGGCGAGCGGGGGGTGGCGGTGCTGCACACCGTGTGAGCAGCGGGGCCAGGGCCAAGCAGACTGGGGTCACAGTAAGTTCTGCGCACACGCCAGGTCCCACAACTCGCTGGAAAATCAACAGCGAGTATGCGGATCCCACAAACTACGGATCGCGACTATGCAGAGGATCACTGTACATGGAAATCTTCAGCTGCTGAGTCCTCCAGCTCTCTAACTGCTTGTTTTACAAAAGTAATTTAAAATAGAAATATATAATGGTAATAATTGAGGGAGCCCACCTCTACTGCTAATATTTTGGCTTAATTGTGCTACTCTGGAAAGGTCTTTCTTGGCTTGTTTTTCTAGAAAAAATGCTCTGAATAATGACAGAAATATGTATTCAAAGGGATGAAATTTCTAAATTATAATTTATGTCATTTTCATTACTCTTTGTAACCCTTTGAAAAAAGTTCCATTGTTTGGTGTTATCAGGAATTTCAATGGGAACTCCCTAGAGAAAGGTGCAGTTGGCTCACTAAAAGGCTTTTAATTTAAAACATCACTGTAGATGGGCCTGTACATGAGATAAGAAGGAGGGGGCGGTTAAGAGGAAACAATAAAATATGCCAAAATGTTCTGAAATGATGGTGCTGAGCTGATATTGTTTTTTTCATTTCCCTTTTTTCCTCCTGCATTGTCATATGAAGAACATGATTTCATCTTTTCATCAAATGGACAGTACAAATAGAAAGCTCTGGGAGGAAGGGAAGGGGAAGACTTTCTTCCAAACTCTTGAAAACTTGTGATCTGTTATTAAAAGCAAATATATTTATAGTAAAATAATTGAAATTTTATTTACTGTGGAGACATGCACTTTGTTGCTGGCATGTAATTCCTGCAGAGCAACAAGAGTTTTTAGATTGGCAGAGAATGTTGTCATTGCAGGGGAAACCAGTGTATACAATTAGCTCTGACCTCTTCTGACTCAGGCTTTGGTCTGTATTGTGGTTTTGATCACTCCCTCCTTTCTATCACTTTTGTTTTAGATGACCATTTAAACATAAGTAGCTCATTCCCACTGTCCCAAATAAAACAGAAGAAAACAAACCCAAAACCTACCAACCAAATAAACAGGAATCTCATCATTTACCACTTCATTTCCAGTTCTCATTCACACCCTGTAACCATCCAGCTCAAGCCCAGTCCTTGCAGGTAACTACAGTAAACCTACGGTTATCACGGTTCTCCTATTTGCAGTTTCAATCCTTCATGGTTCATTTTTCAGCAAAAAGCAGGGTCTGCACATGCGCAGATAATGCTGCGAAGAAAGATAGCTCATGAATATGTAAATAAGCTCATGAATATATAAATGAGCCCATGAATCTGTAAATAAGCCCTGCCTGTCGCCTGCATCCCCTCTGCCCTGGAGCGCTGTCTATTTGCCTTGTATAATGGGCGGGGGGACCTCTACCAGTCCCCTGGAGCCGGGAGCTGCGCAGCCACGGCCAGTGCTGCCAGTCTGAGTATAAGGGCAGGGGACACTGCCGCCACCCCCCTGGAGCCGGGATTCCCTGGGCGGGGGCAGTGCTGCCGGTCCATTTGCCCGGTATAAGGGCAGGGGGGACCACTGGCACCCCCACCCAGAGCCAGGACTCCCCTGGCATGGGTGGTGTGTGGCGGCAGGCCAGGAACCCTGGGCAGGGGCAGTGGCACATGCATGTGCTCCTGTGTGTTGAAAATGCTGTAGACATGGGGGTTCCCAACAAAGCCTCTGCTGCTGGACAGCCACCTGGAAGGTGATGTGGGCAAGGGAGTGGAGCCAGTCTGTTCTGATGGGGCTGGCAGTGCTGTGTGCTGTTCCACTGCACCTGCACCCCTAGCTGGGCAGAAGGGAATCCTCTGCAGCTGCCCTGAGTCTGCACCCTGGCTCAGTTCTGCCTGCACCGCCGCCCCTGCCACAAATTAATTAGTGAAAATTAATGTAAGGACAAATTGAAAGAGAGGAAAAGCCTCTGCTGCCCATTTCCTTCTCTGTGGGTGTGGGTGGGCAGGGATGGTGCCGCTTAGCTTGGTGGTGTTGCATTCCCAGAAAAAAAACAAAAACAACCAAACAAAACATCTCCCCACAAACTAAACAGTCAACCAAACAACTGAACAACCAAACACGAACTGGCACATGCCTGGCCAAGCTGTGCGTAAATAAGCTCATGGATACGTCAATAAGCTGAAGGAGGCATGCTCAGCTCTGCTGGGACCCTGGGAAGCATTCTTTTCATGTGCTGCTGCAGCCCATACGTTTAAAGTGTAGTTTCAAAGGCTGTACTCAACGCTCAGGCTCGTGCCACCATCCCAGGAATGCCCTTCAGAGCCCTGGAGCTTGACAAAGTGCTCCGCTGGGGCTGGGTAGAGAATAGCCCATTGCCCATTACCATGGCAATGCTAGTGAGCTGGTGCTGTGCTCGCTTGCAGTGCTGGCACTGGCCCCGGCTTGGTAACCCTACCTAACCTGACTTTGAGCATACCTGGCCATGGCCCCGCTCCCACTGAGCAACACTAGCGAGCTGGCACTATGTTGGGATTCTTGGATCACCTCACCGAACCGCGCCATGTTTGTCATAGTGGTGTGGTGCCTTCAACGTGTTCGAACACATCTGAGTTGAGTTTAAACACACACACACCAAGCAACCCTGATAAGCCCCAGAATAGACATGGCTCGGGGGGCAATGCTGGCTCCCATGGGTTTTTTGGGCTTGGAAAAGCAGCACCAGAGCACAAGCCAAAACTCCACAGCTGGGAAGGGACAACGGCATTCCCTTCACTTTCCTGAGGCGGAACAGGTGGCTAAAAGGGCCAATGGCATCCTGGCCTCTATCAGGAACAATGTGGTCAGTCAGACTAGGGAAGTTATCCTTCCCTTGTACTCAGCGCTGGTCAGAGGTGTTTAAGAGAAGACTCGATGAGGAGCTCAGCGACATGGTCTAGATGGTAAGGGGCTTGGATGGGCTTGGATGGATGGAGCGTGGTGCCCATGGTTCCGCATTTGTGGGCCTGATCCCTGGGTGGGCATTCACTTGGGAGTAGTACTAGATCATCCTATGGGTCCCTTCCAACTCAAAATAAACTGTGAATCTGTGAACAGGCCACAGGACGGTCCTGGGAATGTCCTCCAGAGGTCTGGAGCTGAGGGGGGCGGGGTGACAGCCTGGGCTTAATTGCATATTTATAAGTTTGCTACCTTTGTGATTTGTGGGCTTCGTAGAAGGTACGTGGACATGAACACCTGTAAAACCTGGGGGACCACTGTGTATTTCAATATGAGATTTCTATTTTTAACCCATCCTATTTCTTCAATATTTTATGCATTACCTCACATAAAGGAAAGTGGATCTTATGCACCCCATCTTGGCCCATCATCAGTTTGTTTCACTCAAGTCTCAGCATGTCTGAGTGTTTCAGAACTAGAAGGATAAAAAGATTTTGTGTTATAAATTCCTAGTTTAATGTATTATCCAATGGATTTATATTTTGCATTGAAATTTTAAATTTTTGCTTTCTGTTCAAGAGACTACTCTTTCCTGTTCCTGCCTGAATGACTGAAGCTTAAATGCAGTGATATTAAGGTCAATGCCACTTATGCTGGTAACTCAGAGAAAAAAATCCAGTGAATTTTTCAAATTATGACAGGCTTTGCATAGTTTTGCAGGAAAAAAAATGCAAGAAAAGGACTAGTTTTTGTATTTCTGTAGTGAGATAAGCATTTCAGGATTTTCCACTATATTTGCTCCCAGACTTTCACAAGTTAGAGCAATGCAGTTTTATTTGCTTGATAGTACTAGCTATTATTAAAGTTACATGTTATTACTTGTTGCTGATGATATTGATATTGCTCATGCTGGTGGTCTACTTCGTGTCTGCTTTTTAAAAAATGGCCTGGCTAAAATCAGAATAGTTGTTTTTAATAATAATAACAACAACAAGCATCACTATCATTGTCATAATCTGCTTTCTAATCCTAAAACAGTGGGGTTTTTTTGAAAACTATCACTTCTGATTTAAAGAATTAAATTTAAGATGTGCATTGGTCTTGAAAAAAATCTGGTGTTTTTTTTTCTTTTTCCAAATTATAAAACTTTTGAAATGTAAACAGAATCTGAAATCCGATCTAGGATTTATTGCCAAGATCTTAGAAGAGTCTTCGCTTACTGAACTCCCTCACCTCTTGCCATACTCACGCCTCCATGAAGCACCTGCATCACTTGAAAACACCAAGCTAGGGTAGATTGCACCCAGTACACCGATTGTCAGTCCCCAAGTTTTAGGGGAAAAAATCCCACCTTTCCCCATTAAGACTATCTCTCCTTGCCTATGGATTCCATCTTTCAAAATACGAATAGGAATTTAAGACTGACTTGATGTCTCACTATTCACACAGATTGAATAATGCATAGATGTGTCACCAGATCAGAGAGCAGGAATTAACATTTGTTAATGTTGACAATGTTGACAGAAATGAGAATTTTGTTCCTTGGCTTTGCCTTAAGTGTTCATTGTACATGCTATGCTATTTCTGATAAAGCAAGTCTTCCCTCCCAAGAGGTTACTGTTCCTGGAGCTTTACTTTTTTATATTGGTAATACAGCTTCCTTGTTAAACTCAAGAAGATAAATGTAAATGAGAAGGTCAAAGATCCTTGGAACATGAAAATTGAAAAAGCATGCTTTTCTTTCTGAATTTTCCACTTTTGATCTGTTTCTCATGGTTTCTGTTTCCCAGCTATATTTTGAAACAAGCCTTTTTCTGGATCAAAGACGGCTTCCTTATTGCTGTTCCCAAGAAAAGTCAAAGCATTTCTTTGGTGATTTCTTTGACTTAAAATTAGTGAGAGAGATAGAAAATGCCAAATGGAAGGAAGAAAACTGGCATTCAACCAGCATACAAGCCACAGTGTAACAATGGTTAAATAGTAGGAGTAAGTAGGAAAAACAGGAAGGGAAACAAATTCACTTTCATTAGGGGAACTGCAGGATTTCACCTGTAATACTATCTTCTTTCCTTGTGTTTGTGTAACTAACAGGCTCCATGTGAGCAAACACCCCAGCTGATACCTCTTGTCGATGTTTGAAACAAGGCTCATTCTTCCTAAGCACACATCTTACATGCTAATTGATTCCACCTTCTGAGAACGGCGGGATTTCACGACGTGGTGAGTCTTTGGCGCGTGCCTACAGCACGCTGTGGGGACCCACAAATAGCAGGGAGGAATTTTTAGAGAGCATCTAATGGCCTTTGCTAGCTTTTAAGCTGATAAGTGTAAAAGTCACTCTCCAAACAACTTGTGACATTTAACTGTTTTCACACGGTCCTTTTGTAACAGAATCATCCCCACATCACCTCCATGCAGGCACAACCTGTAGGTCTGGGCTAACAGGCAGAATCTCTGCTCGATCGGCCTGTGTGGCTCTGTATTAGTTGAAGGGGTTTGTGGTGCTAGAGGGTAATCACAGAATCACAGAAAATTATGAGTTGGAAGGGACCCACAAGGATCATCTAGTCCAACTCACCATCTAATACCCATACAGCGACCGAGGGCACATCCCAGAGCATAATAACAACCTAGATGCCTCACAACCTAGCAGGCCACTCCGAGCCGGAGGGGGCCCAGGGTCATCCAGCCCTCACCCCCCAGCTAGACCAGCTAGACTATGTCACTAAGCTCCTCATCCAGTCTTCTCTTAAACACTTCCAGGGATGGCGACTCCACCACCTCCCTGGGCAGCCCATTCCAATATGCAATTACTCTCTCCGTGAAAAACCGCTTCCTAACGTTAAGATTAAACCTCCCCTGGCGTAGCTTGAGGCTGTGCCCTCTCGTTCTGGTGTCGTCAGCCTGGAAGAAGAGGTCTACACCCATCTGGCTGCAACCTCCCCGCAGGTAGCTGTAAACAGCAATGAGGTCCCCTCTGAGCCTCCTCTTCTCCAGACTGAACAGTCCCAGTTCCTGTAGTCGCTCCTCATAGGGCCTGCCCTCCAGTCCCTTCACCATCCTCGTTGCCCTTCTCTGCACCCTCTCAAGCAGCTCAACATCCCTTTTAAACTGGGGAGCCCAGAACTGCACGCAGTATTCAAGATGGGGTCTGACCAGCGCTGTGTACAGGGGGAGGACAACCTCCCTGGACCGACTGACCACACTGTTCCTGATGCAGGCCAGGATGCCATTGGCCTTCTTAGCCACCTGGGCACACTGCTGGCTCATATTGAGTTTCCTATCAATCAGTACACCTAAGTCTCTCTCCACTTCACTAGTCTCGAGCCATTCCTCCCCCAGCCGGTAGCGGTGCATGGGGTTGTTATGGCCGAAGTGAAGAACCCGGCACTTAGTTATGTTAAATCTCATACTGTTAGAGCATGCCCATCTCTCCAGTCTGTCAAGGTCCCTCTGGAGGGCCTTCCTACCCTCCGGCAGTTCAACATTTGCCCCCAGCTTAGTATCATCTGCAAACTTGCTGATGATGGATTGAATTCCCTCGTCCATGTCATCGATAAAGATGTTGAACAGTACTGGGCCCAACACTGACCCCTGTGGGACTCCGCTGGTGACTGGCCGCCAGTCCGATGTTGCACCATTCACCACGGTCTGGGCTAACAGGCAGACCAACCAGTTTGTGACCCAGCATAAAATGTTCCTTTCCAGCCCGTGCTTTACAAGTTTCTCCTGAAGCTTTGTCTGACTGTGTTTCTGTGCTTGTAGTCCAGAAGATATTTTCTAAAAATATTAAATTCTGAGAGCTAGAACAGTGAACGAGATATAGGACTACAGGAATGAGCAAATCTGCTCTTTAGGATAAAGATACATTTCAAATGTCTTGATTTCATGGACCCTTACTTATATTTTTACTGGGATTAAGAGAAAGATCCCTCATGTCTTTTTTGTGATTGAACTTAAATGCCAGTACCCCAGCTCACCTTTACTGGAATCTGCTTTATGAATCGAGGGAAGTAATGCTAAGACAAACTATCTCTGTCTCCATCTGGCAGTGAATACCATGCTGAATATGGATTATGGAGCTGGGTGTTCAGTGGCTAGGACAGTTCTCTGTGGAGAGAGTGCTGAGGATCCAAGTAACACAAGTTACATGGGTCCAAAGGAAAAGGTATTTTCTGGGTCAGCGCTATTGACTTTGGGATCTATCCAGTTGCATCTTTAAAATGAGAAAGAGAAAAGTAGATGGAACACAACATCTGGACAAGGGCAACAGCATGACAGGAAAGCAACACAAATGTATTGCCATTTACTTAATCATCTAGTTTTATTCTGCAGCTTTTCGTTCAAGACATGACATCACTTACAACAGAGGTGGATTAGTACTGGCCATAGTTGCCATGACTTTTCTCTGGGAGAGGCCCCAGCAGCTCTAGCTCAAGCAAAGGGACATGCTAGCATGTGGGGTATATCCAGAGAAGAAGAGAGAGGCCTGCAATGCCTGAGGAGTCACTGAGCAAGGAGTGAGTAGGGATGAGCAAGGAGTGAGCAAGGAGCAAGTCCCCTGCCTTGCTGCGCCGGCTGGGTGCTGCTGTGATCTCTCCTTCCTCTCCCTCTGTAGGCAGGTGTCTCCTGAAAATATTTTTGGTTTTTTCCTTCTCTTTTCACACTTTTCTGCAGTAAGTGTTTAATGGAAGAAATATTAATTGTGCTATATCTCTGTTCTGAAACAAGCTCCCCGTCTCCAGTCTTCTTTCAGATTACTTTGAAGTGGCACTGTGTGCCAATTCATGATTGGATTTTTGTAGTACTTGTTCTCCCTGGTCTATCAGTTGGTCATACCATAACCTAATGTGATTTTTTAGTCCTCCTTAAGTGATGGCTGGATTCTAAATTATAAGCTCTCCCTTTACATTCTGCCTGCTGGTATTTCTGTCTTAAGTCCCAGCTTCCAGATTTCTCACAGAATCCATCTAATTCCCTGCTTATTAACCCAGAAAATGTGGCCAAGCCTCAGCTGTAAAGGATAGTGCTATTGGCAATACACTACTCAAGGTGGTGAACTCAGCAGAGGGTTTCTCTTTCTGCTATTTGTACAGTACCTTGCTGAAAGAGGATTTAATCTCTGCCTGGACCCTTTATGCACTATCACATTAGAAGTAGTCGTTTAAATGCTTACTCAGCCTGAACCTGTTCTTATCTGTGCAAATTGTCAGACATTGTTCAGTGTTATTAACTACACTTATTAAGTCTGTATTTAATTAACATGTGTACTTTCTGACATAATTGCAGTAATGCCAAGTTCAACAACTACTCCATCCAGCAGTGCTGAACACGAAGCATGGAGCTGGGTGTTCACAGCAGGAAGCAACGTGCAGTATAGACTGTGATGGCCAGTGTCCCTTACACCGTGTACATCTGTGTGCCAGTCAGGTTTTGCTTCTGAAATCTTGAGCTTTAGAAACAAATTAAAACTGACCTTGTGTGAACGGTGCTACTGGTCCTTCAGCAGTCTTCAACCTGTCTCTGCATGTAAGAATGTTTCTTTCCTCAATAATTAATAATAAATTGATTCTCATGACACTTCTCCTTGCCAAACATAATTTTTAGATTTGTGAATTAGTTGACTAGGGATCTGCTCTGCTTGCTGAAGACCTTATTTTCTTTTCAGCTAGTAATGACTGTTTATTTTATTATAACAATAGAGACCAGATTCTGTGGTCCTGTTCAGCCGTATCATGCTCCACATCTTGGAAAGGAAAGATACAATTCTTATCTAGAAATCCAAAAACATTATAAGCAGCTTGAAGGTTAAATTTGTGTTGTGGTATATTAAAACCAGAGTGCTAGACTCATGCAAGTAAAAATAACTCCAAAATATTGGTAGAGCACTGGTTGAATGATAAGACTGTGTGAAAGGTAATATTTATCCTTTCAGTGAGGTCACTTGGAAGTGGATGTAACCTCATCTTTTATACCATCTCAGCTATGAGATTGCTTGAGTTTCTAGATAAGTCTTATGACCCATCTAAATATCGGTGTGTGATTATGTTTTTACCTCCAAACTTCACATTCCTTTCATGCTGTTTGGTAGTCTTACTCTGAGTGATTTTGAAGGGTCTTGGATGTCCAAAAAAAGTGTATCTAAATATTACATTTCTTCTGCTGTGTCTTAATGTTTCTTGCACAAGCAAATACAGTTTTTATGATTCAACACAGCACTGGGAAATATTATATAAAATCCATCTAAAAATCTGTAACCATAAACACTAGAATGAAAACCAGAAGTTAAAACTGAACTAATTTCAGTTTAGCAAAAGATTAACTGGGATTGCTTTTTTATCTGGAATATCACGTCCTAAAACTCTTTTCTGTTAAAGAAGAGGGGAAGGTATTATGGAAGTTAATGTGCTTTTGTCCATTACAACATTATTACTAAAATATTACTACATTTACTAAAATATTAGTACTAGAAACTGTTAATTTCATTCTGTAGAAGTATTTGACTGGGTCAAAAGAAAGAGCAGTAAATAAGAACAGAAACATGAGTATGTGCTGAATTAACTTATTTTCAAATTGTGAAAGTTACGGCTCTTTGGTGCTGAAAATGCTAAGTTTCCTATTTGAGGCCGTTAGAATTGATACATTCTTGAGGAGGTAAAAGCCTCTTAGCTTTCACATTTAGCATCAAGTGGTTCGTTTATATTTAAATCTGTCCCTCGTTACTATACTTAATTCAAGCAATTTTTCACTATGTGGATAACCTGGCACTGGAATAAGATGACCAGAAAGGCCGTGTAATATCTGTCCTCAGATGTATTAAAAACTACACTTGACAAGACCCTGAAGAAACCTGATCTAATTTTTATATTAGATATAACTTAGGAGCTGACCCTGCTTGGGGCATGACCTCCAGAGATCCCTTCTAACTTAAATTATTCACTGGTTTTATGTTTCTATGGGCAAGTTGTAACACTTACGACAAAGTATTGAAAGTAGTTCAAAACCTGTGCTGTCAAACAAGGTATTTTTGTGTTCAGAGGACAGAAGGGACTTCTTCCTCTATTTTGTGATCATTGGAGCTAATGATTCTTTTCTTGTCTTCCTTCTGCCTTTGGAATATCTTTCCAGGTGAGATGTTTTGTAGTTGTCAGCAGCATGGTGGACACTGAAGGGATCTGGAAATACACTTGGCTGTACACAAAAGGAAAATGTTCTAAAGATAGACTCTTCCATAGTTAAGCTCTTCCTGCTGGACTTAAATTAATCTTGTTTTAAAAAGAGAAGGATCCTGTTCACTTCCCATAATCAGCTCCAAGTATAAGTGCAGTTTACATAAAATGCAATAGAGCAAAAATCCCAATGGAGATTGGAGTTTTCTTGAGAAAACATTGCCAGTTTCTAATTCAAATCAAGGATCTCACAGATGAAGCTGTACTGTTAAGCAGCCAACGCTATTTAAGGGTAGCCTTGCTGGCTGACAATGTAAGTACCTGAGTAGAAAAAAATAGGCATTTCTGAATGTGGATTTCACATCAGACTATATATTGGGGTATAAGTTTTCCACCGCAGGCACCAAGCTGCAAAATTTTGGCAGGGCAACACCTCTCCGTAGAGCATCATGAGGCAGCAGCCAGCATGTGGGGATGGAGGAGGAAGATGATAGGTTTCAGATCACAGAAATACAGACTCACAGAATATGTTGTGTTGGAAGAGACTCACAAGGACCACTGAGTCCAACTCTTAGCCTTGCGCAGGACCATCCCCAAGAGTCACACCATGTGCCCAAACACTTTATAAACGCTGTCAGGCTTGGTGCTGTGACCATGTCCCTAGGGAGCCTGTTCCAATGCCCAAACACCCTCTGGGCAAAGAGCCTTTTTCTGATATCCAACTTAATCCTCCCCTGACACTACTTCAGGCCATTCCCTTGGGTCCTGTCACTGGCCACCAGACAAAAGAGATCAGTGCCTGTCCCTCCTCTTCTCCTCATGAGGAAGTTGTAGCTGCACTGAGGTCTCCCCTCAGTCTCCTCTTCTCCAGCCTGAACAGACCAGCAGTGGCTGAGAGCTCTTCCCCTCAAGGCCCTTCACCATCTTCGTTGCCCTACTTTGGATGCTCTCTAATGGCTGTCTTACAATGTGGTGATCAAAACTGCACAGAATAGACACCAGACAAGATCTCACCTTGCTTTTTCACCCACTTTTTTTTTTTTCATCGTATAGTGCCATCTGAAACTCAACTCAGTGTTTCTAGTCCCTGTCCTGAGCTGTGGAGTATAGTGCAGCCTCAGTTGCTGCAGTGGGCTGAATGGCCCTCATGTGACTGGGATCTGAAACCTAGTAGCCACAAAGCAAAAAATATGGTGCTCTTTTGAGCTCAATCCAGTGGCTATTGAACACTTAGTCAGTTATGTCAGTAAATTGTTCCCCTGAAAAAAATGGCATAAAGCCTTCTTTTTGGAGTGTGGACGGCCAGACTTCAAACACATGAATATTACCCCTGAATAAGGTATGTCATTAGGTATTTTTTAAATAAATTCCCTGTTCAATGGGAAATATTTTCCCTGTAGAAAGTGCTTAAGAAGCATAAGGAAGTTATTAACAAAATTTAAAATAATCTCAGAGTAAAATGCATTCACTGTTGTACTGTAGCTGGTCCTAAAACTTGAGTTTTGGGACCAGTTGCTGTATGGCACTGAAGACAGTACAAAGCCATGTGAGAAAAGCCTGTTTTCTTTGCCCTTTCCAAGGTAAAATTCTGTATCTCTGCTGGGTAACTCAAACATTTAGATCATAGCTCTCTGCAGAATTACTAGTAAAAAAGGAGATAATCTACTCAGATGCAAGTGTAGAACTTAAATTCCCAGCCCTGGAAACTGATGCTACCATCCTCTACAGCTTATCACAGCGAGTGGTGATCTTCTTAATGTGCAAAAAATAAATTGACATATTCTATGGGCTTTTTGTTTTGCCAAATCCATGGCAAAGGAATCTAACCAAGGAAAGCTTCCTGCTGTTTTTGTCTTCTCACAGCCAATGACATGCTAGGGCTTTAACTCTTAAATCTGAGGTAGAGCTAACAGACACAGAGGCTTTGTGAATTTAAAGAACTCTTTCTAGCTCTGCTGCCACCCCATCTCATTTTAGGAGGAGCTACGTAAGAAAAGCCTCATCACCAGTTGTCTTTTTGCAGTCCCTGCTTTGCAAGGAAAAGCACTTTTTCAAGTATGACTTTATATAAGTCAATCTCTTCACACACACAGAAGAATCACACACAGAATATTATGAGTTGGAAGGGACCCACAAGGATCATCTAGTCCAACTCACCACCTAACACTCGTACAGAGACCGAGAGCACATCGCAGAGCATAACACCAACCTAGATCCCTCACAGTCTAGCAGGCCACTCCGAGCCGGAAGGGGCCCAGTGTCATCCAGCCCTACACCCCCCAGCTAGACCATGTCACTAAGCTCCTCGTCCAGTCTTCTCTTAAACACCTCCAGGGAAGGCGACTCCACCACCTCCCTGGGCAGCCCATTCCAATACGCAATTACTCTCTCTGTGGAAAACCGCTTCCTAACGTTAAGATTAAACCTCCCCTCCTCACTAGATTGGAAAGTGATATGTATATGTAATTCTGCATTATAAGGCTGAAAAAAATATGCATCTAGCACACGTATATTTTCCATGAAGTAGGCAGGTAGTGCCTGCTTCAGGGATTCTTCCCAAAGAACCAGAGATCCTTGATCCTTTATTAGCCATGGGCAGAATGAGGAGGTAATAAGGAACTTTGTTAATGGGCATGAACAAATTAAACAGAAACTTGCTAAGAATGGTTTCTTAGGAACATATTCTGATGGCTTTAGAGCAGCTTTCATCCAGATGCTGTCTTCTATTCCTTTACCTTGGCGGTTGATGAGTGATACAGTTTTTTCTCATTTTCTGAAAGCCCCTATTGCTGCTGTCAGTCAAATCTTCAATAATTTCTTCAATCCATTTGACAAAAAAAAAAGAAACAATAAATGCAGTAGAACCTAAGTTCATGTATTGAATTTGTAAACGAAATTGTGTTTTAAAACTAATGTGGCTACTTTTTTCCTTATTTCGTCTTCTATATTGTATGTGAGAGAGGGTAAAAAAGTAATCTTTACACGTATCCATTCATTGGGATTCATTAGTCTTTTGTTGGAGTGGATTTCATCTTCACTTTGTGATCATCACATATGTCCCCTTCCCTACAGTTCCTCCTTTGCCTTCTGCCCTGACAAAATTTGGCTTTCGTACTCTTCTGAGCTGAAACGTTCTAAGTATTCATTGGAGTGTTTCTTGTAGTGCCACCAACCTTTCCCCTGCCAAGTGTGTCGTCCAGCTCTCATGTCAGTTGAAGGGATCTTTGTGATTTCTCCCATCAGCATCTGTACTTGCTCAGTGGTTATTTTCTTGAAAAATTTCATCTCATATCAAAGTAAGAAATGTTAAAATGATTGAATCACTCATAGCTCTTCTGCTGCCATTCAGGTATGTAAATCTGAGGGCCCTTTTTCACATTGCTGGATGTGTTCCTGTTTTGCATCCAGGGAACGTGAAGCAGTGACTTGTGTGTCTAAATACATGTGGAGGTGAGATTGCTGACCTGCAGTCCTGACTGCTCCTGTTGCCCAAGGCTGCCCCAAGTGAGCTTGCCCTGCTTCTGGGGAAATGAAAAGATAAAAGAAAGAAGTTGAACAAATTATTCTTGTACCTGCTGTCTTTGGTTTTTGATGAGTGAGGGCCAACAACAGGCAGGTTATCTCAATGACAGCAGCATACAGGTTCCTCTGCAGGAGCTGCTGATGCTCATGCTATCCCTCTGCAGCAAAGAGGAGTAACGTGCTCTATTTAGCAGTTAACACTGCGAGAGAACATGATTCCATGCTGAGGTAGGTCAGGACCCTCTCTTGGCAGCCTTTTAGAGTTAAATTTACCTTATATGTGCCACACCTTGCTTGGGACTGCACACACAGCCTCAGTATGGTTCTGGCAATACGTAATCTGAATGTCTAGAAAATTTTCTGGATGAAGAAAAACTACTGGTGAAAATTATATGCTAAAAAAAAATGCCAGACTTATTCTTTAGGAAAAATACTAATGACAATTAGTAAAGACTGGTGGCCAAAAAAGACTGGTGCAAAAAGGCTGAACATGAAGGGAATGTCTAGTCCAGCTCCCTGCCAGAGCTGCAATATCTACAAGAGTTCTTCCTTGTGAAAACAGTTGGAATAGTTTATGTAGGACAGTTTCTCTTCCTCACAACAGCTGATTGTATGGTCTATAATTGCCTTCTGGATGTGCGAAGGGTTTGCATGCCTGACTAGCTCAAGGATGTTGAAGTTCATCAAGAGGGTGAGGGAGAAGTTTTGGGCAATTTCATCTTTCCCATTATCTTTCTACTCCTTTTTCATTTCTCTCTGTTCTGTAACGCAGCATCTCTGAGCATCTCTTGAGGAGCTGAGAGTTCAGGGACCTGATGGGTCTGCACCCAAGCTGTTTCCTCTATAATTCTGGTATCCTACTGGATTTAGTTGTATGTATAATGGGAGAGATGTTAACTCACCTTCAGCTGGTAAACCAATGCAATTAATTTTCATTACAATCTTAGCAAAGATGATATAGAAACATTTGAAGTAAATCAGGTTTGCACAATGCACAGAGTCATTGCACATACAGTAACATCACCATGGTTTTCCAAGGTTATCCCATTTAGCTGGAATAAACATTTACATCTGAGCTAAAAAAGTCTATAATGGTGCTAATAAAAAAATATAAAATGAGGCAAGAGTTTAGGGTCTTTAACTTTTATTACAAAAGCTCATTTGAAGTATATCTCCAAATAAACATCAATACACTCAACAAAATCACATCCAGGATCTAAAAGCTGATTGTCTTCCTGGTTTCATTGAAGAAAAACTCCTCTTGCTAAACCTGTACAGCAGTTGCAGCCACAAAACCAGAGCTCAATTTGAGTGTGCTGTGCATCAGCTCATATGAAAAAGACATCTGCTGCAAGCTGCTCCCAATTAATCTTCAAGTCACTTCTTCTCATTGTTGAGACATCTTCGGAAAGCTTTTTTCGGTAATGATTCTGCTTTCTTACTCATCTTTAATTGTGTCAGTTCTTCTGTTACAGTGCTGATGGACTCCTTGCAGCCCGTACTCTGACAGCAAATATTATTTTCAAATATTTCAAAGACTTGCTGTTGTTAAAGCCAAAAGATCCTGATGTCTTTTAAGCTTTGTCCTGTTTCATGCCATACAACCATGCATCTGGCTATAGTGACAAAGCTAGAAAACGCTAAAAAATATAATACTAACACCTTGTGTCTTTACTGAGCACTCTCTCACCCATTTAAACCTGGTATTTATGCAGAGAGAAGAATTACCTTAGTCAGCAGCTATGCATATATTTTATCTCCCAAACCCACAGGTGATGCTTTCATTTTAAAAGAATTTAAGTTGTGTGTTACCTACCCAAGTCTCCATTAGCATTTTTAATGACAAAATGCTAACAATTTCAAGGTGTAAGAAGTTTACTGTCATATCACTGCTCTGCCATAAAAATTAGGCTCTCATAATTAGAAGCTGGTTCTTACTGTTGCCACAAACACATTTATCTGGTTGTATGTTATATAATTAGCCATTTTTAACAGGCATCTAAAATTAAATAATATCAAGATTATTAAAGAAAATCCTTTACAAATTCAAGATGGCATAATTACTTTTCAAGAACATAAAGTATTAAAGGCTAATTTTTTTTTATTTTTTTTTTTAATGTAGCAGAAGCTCTTTTCAAGTCTGGGTCTTTTTAAATCTGAAATCCATGGCTCTATGCAACTGCCCTACAAACTGGTCTGGTATTTCTACCAACCTGCTTCAGGGGTGCCTTTTCCCAAAACCAGCTGGTTCCACCCCTCCTGATTTAGCGTTATTCTGTGCACAAAGTCACCAGTTACTCCTGAGCTCCGTGTAGGCTATTTTGTGCTCACATGTACATTCGTGTGTGTGTGTCATATACAATCCATGGATTATCATTTAAATATGTATTGACATACAGTGTAGGCAATAAAAACTAAAGCTGGAGCTTAAATCTTGTCCCTGAATTTCTCTTTTTCCCCTCCTGTGTTCTGGTCCCTGCAGACAGTTTACTGCAGGAAGCTATACACTAATCAGCCTGTAAAACACTGCTCTGGGGGAGACAGCAATCCCAGCCACGGGCTGGGATAGATAATAGACTTGCCTCTCTTGACAAAAAGATAAAAGAGCGCATTTTGTTCCTCATTATTTCACTGATCTGGGGAGGTGAGTTCTTTCCCTCTCTTGTTTAAACCACATAAACAATGCCAAGTGTCATGACCGGAGTGGGAGCCTGTTGATGTAGCCCTATAATAAGAAAATTTCCATGCATGAGGCAAAAGGTGTGTTTTCAGGCCACTTCCTGACCCACTCATCCTTAGATCAAAAACCTGAGTACGATATAGATAAGAAAATACCCAGGAAATGAAACATGCTCCATACAGCTAATTTAGACTGCCTTACTTTTTGCTGCAGTCAGGAGCTGCACTTCTGCCTCGGCACCTCACTGTATCATCAGTATTATAAAGGGTAGCAAGACAAAAGGCTGCTATCCTGTTGGGGGCAAGGAATTTGTCTTTCTTCATTTGGTCTTCTTTCTTAACCAGAGTGTAACTCTACGAATGCAGCATAACACCATGGAGACAAGTCTTGTACTCACTATGCAAAGTCTAGAATGTGCCTCTCCCTCTCCCTCTCCCTCTCCTTGTCCTCTCCATTATTCTGCCCAAGTTAATAGCAGAAGAAAACTCTGCCAATCAAACCAATGAAGTAATACTCCAGTTAACTGTTCTATTCAACTGAGTGCTGGCATAATCTCACCAGAGAAGCACCTTGCTTTTTGCGACTGCCTCAGCAGTACTCTCCAGTTTGTCTCAGTGCACTACAAACATAGAACATGCAAATTCAAATAGCAATCAGGAATATCAATCTTTGAATATTTTCTTTCTTTGTTAAGAAAGTTTCAGTATTAACGTCAAATTAATGCCAGTCTTTAAAATGTCTGGCTGCTTTGGACTGGGTAAGGCAGCCTTGTTCACTGCAGGTGTTTGCATGTACCAAGGCAGGGTAGGGCAGGGGAGCTTTACTGACATCAGCATCTGATCTGATCTGATCTGATCTGATCTGACTGATGACCCTGACATCTTAATTTTCTTGAAAAGCACCAAGGACTTTTCAGGAAGAACGTGAGGCCAAGACCTTTGTCCTGCAAGTCTGCTGAGCGTGTGTACAAACTTCTCACTAGCGAGAGAGTTAAGATCGTCTGTCAACAGCTCTGTCCCATAATGTGCTGAGAAGTCTGGCCTTGCTCCAGAGCTAATTTTAAGCATATGAGTAGCTTCTTTCAAGTCAGTGAGAGCAGCAGTGGGCTGCTGGCTCTGTGAGGAGGATGCTTAGGCATTGATGTGGCTGAACCCCGAGGAGGCAGGGACAGTACCACCCTAAAGTACAAGCTCATGAGTTTGCAGTCCAGGCTCAGCCTTCCCCTTCCCTACGCACACACTCCCACGGCCCATTAGCTAGTGCCAGGGTTGCTGCTCTGCTCATATTGCATAGGATTTCCTGTATTGAGTGGTCAGATCCCATGCACCATATGACAAGCACACGGGATATGTCTTTTCCTGGATTTTTGCAGTAACCAACCCCTGTTTCAGATGCTTGGGAGTGCAGGTTGGCAGCTGTCAGGAAAAACGGTTCTTGAACACCTATGGATAAATCATACAGTATGTACCAGACTTACTGTGTGCATGCTGTGTTACTCATCTGGGTGTGGACAGGGCTGTACAGATGTCTGTCTGAGAGGAAAATACAGTCAGAACCATGACCTGAGTTTACAAAAGCCTTAATATAATGAACATCACTTCTGTGGGGAACTCCTAACCTTTACCAATGAAAATACGCAAACCAATGTCAAAATATTTTACTATATTATTACTTTTCTTTTTTTTTGGCTTGACATGAGTGGCATGAGTCCGTAATTTTATGTAGATGTGATGCAGATCACATTTTTAGCAGCCAAAGGGTTTAACAGTTTTCAGATGTTATTGTTGCACTTATCTATTGAAATGTTCCTGGAGATGTGCAATTATTAGGAGACTAATTTAGTTTCAGTTTCCAGAATTTTCTAATGAAGATTATATCTTCAAAGTCGATACAGTATGCCCGTCTTTTAACCAAATCACTCATTATCTCAGGAAAGGGCATGTCTATTACAGAGCAGCACTTACATGAAAAATTCTTGTTATCTGAGCACGTTTAGCTAGTTAAATTCCGTATCTCCAGAGTCAGCCAGATAAAGGTGGCTACTGCATATTTAGGACACAGCCTGCAGAAAAATTCTTAACAAAATACCCTTATGGATCTCTGCTTTATTAAAAATGTCTTGGTTTTACCCAGCTTTTTCAGATCACCATTTAAACTAGTGACTTTACTGAGTTATAGAATAATGTCTCCCAAGCTTTCTACCTATGCTTTGTTTCTTTTCTTCCTGACTAATTTCCAGAATTCGCAACCCCTTTCCCTTCTTAGCTGAACACCAATATTGATGTTATAAACCAGTCAAATGTATCAGATGCGTCCTGGCAAATGACTGAATAATTTGTGCCCCTTATTATGTTGAACCAGACAACTACTGTGTATATCAATCCGATTCATTAAAATGATCCATTTTTACTCATGTTCCTTTCCTGTGAACTAACCTAAATATGTTGGCTGCATTGAGAAACACCTTGTTTTCCTCTTCTAAACATCAATGCAGGGCTGAGCGTCTTTCAAAGCTGAAGGGTCCTCCAGGCAGTTGCATGGGTTTGCTGGTTGCTATTGTTTTGGTAAACTGCACCATAGTTTTGCCTAAAAAAAATAGCTAAGTTCTTCTTACTGCTTCAGAGGCTATGAACCAAAAAATCAAACCAATCCATACACATTACAGTCAGAAAATGTTGACAGTTACGAATCAGAACCAAATGCTTTCTTTAGAGGTGTTTTCTTTATTTTACACAGGTTGACATTCAGGAACTTCTGCTATCAACAAGGAAGCCCAGAAACAATGGCTCTTTCCTGTAAGTATCGGTAAAGTGATGACTAAACAGGCACTCCATAGCCAGGCGATAAGCAAGGATACCTCCAGTGGGCATGCACTGATGGCTGCTGAGAAAGCCTTATTTATTTATTAACATTTCTTGCCATAGTCCAAGAAGCTAAAAGTGACTAGTAAGCCAACAACAGACAGTAACTGCTGGTAAAGTTTGTTAAGGTTATTTGGTAATAAAATATACCTCCATTAGAGTCCAAGCCTGTTGTGTAACTGTATCAAACCTGCATTTCAAATTATGTTGCCTTCTGCATGGGTCTTGTGGACTGCTGGAGACACCCCTTTTCTGGTTCACCCCGACCCTTCCTTGGGTTCAGTTCACCTTATTTCATTCTGTCACCCATACCTCATCCCAGGTTACAGAGACCCAGTGATGGTTACCTTACCAGGGGTGACCTTCACTGTGGAAATGAAAGCATTAGGTGCTCTCACTAGTAAAATTAATGCAAGTTTCTCCAGGACTCCAAGTGGAGAATATCATGCTGTTAAATGCTTAATCGGCCCATGCTGACTCTTGAGGGCCTTTCCAGGTGGGAGCAGATATGGGCTGTTACCATGAGACAGAGACAGAAGCATCCTGTCTGTAGTGCATAAAGCAAGTCTGAAGGCCACAGGAGCTTCTCAGTGGGGATCCAGCTGGCGCAAGAAGGAAAGGCCCTATGGGCTGTGGTGCAGGTGTTGCTTCTCAGGGGAAACATGAGGTGAATTTGGGCAAACTTGTATTTGTGCACTGCTGGGCAGGGTATTAGTAGAATATGTGTTAAAGCTCAATTAGAGCCTAATTAGAATAAATACAGTTAGATCAGTCAAAATCAATTGAATAAAATACTCTTTCTGTAACAGAAAGAATGGGGTACTTGAAATAAGAAACCACAGATTTATTTAATCCCTCTGAGTTTTGCTCTCTCATCATGGCTTTTCTCAGTTCTTGATGATTTCAGTGATGATTAAATTGTTCCTCAGATTCTGAGGATCTCCTGGCCCAGCCCATGTTTCTGGTTATACTCCTGTGAACACACATGCACACCTAGTTTGGATATTGATCTGATGAGAGCAAGCAGCTTCTTTTTTAGGAGTAAATTTATATGAAATCATTTGAAAGGTTTGTTGAGCTTGGCCCTTGATTTCCCAAAGAAATGACTGGTAAACAGATTTATTTGTCATAATTTTTTAGTTGTGCAATTTCTGCAGCTATCTTTTGGCTGCTGCAGACCATTTGCAAATAGTTTGTAATTAATATTGGACATCTGAGATGATTTGCTTTAGGCTACATGAGAAATTTATGCTCTCTTAGCTGAATGAATCAGGTTTCTTGTAGAAATTCTTGTTTGTATAAAAGGCATATTTACTTTTTGCAGATTCTTTGTAATGTATATTTGATCCTGCCAGGGGCTAACACACTGTCTCTGCTCCAGAAAAAAACACTTATACCTGTGTTTAAGGACAAGATTAGTCAAGTCAAAGTTTATTTGAACATGTGTAAGAGAAAAAGCAGTAAAGTTGGTATAAGATTATATGATCAAGAAAAAATGGATGTCCCTTCTTTGTCCCGAAAATGATGCCACAGTGCTAGTGACCTGGCCCTGTGCTCATGGCACCTCTTCCCCTGCTCCGCCACCCCATGCCCCACTTTTTGTCTCAGCACCAAAACCCCATGCCCCTGGGGAGGGGGAACTGTGCTCCCTGATCCCTGAGGTCTCTTCGCCTTCTCCCTCAGTCCTAAAACACTGCACCCTACCTACAGTATGGGACAAGCATTCGCCTGGTTGTGTTCAAGCAGAGTAGTTCTGAGGTGTTTGAGAGACAACTTCATTCTTATATGTACCAAATTAAAGGAAGGGGCGCACCATGGTGATAAAAGCCCTCTATTTGTAAAAACCTTTTCCAGAGATTTTTCTTTTCTTGGTTCAGAATTGTACCACACAGCAGCTATGTCTTCCTAGAATAGAATATAACTTCATTTTCTGGAGTTGGTAGAAAAAGTTAACAGAGCAACAACTTGTTCTGAAGGGAGCTGTAGTTGTCTTAAGGACGGTGGCATTATGAAAAGCCTAAAGTCCAAGGCACTCAGAGACCCAGGGTTATCAATGCCAAATATTTACAAAACCTCAATGAGAGCTTCTGCAACTTTCTAGAATGAGCCTTTTATAAATGCTTCTTGCTTTACAAAAGTCTTGTAACAGAAAGGAGACTCTGTAGACCAAGCAGAGCTCTCCAGGGGTTTGTTTCGCATTGCAAACGCTGCCTCTTATTTTCTTTTCTGAATTACAGCATTACTAGGGCCAAGGATAATGTTTGTCAACACTGTCACCTCATGATATGTTTCTCATTAATGTTTGAGAATTGTTGGGACAATTTCATAAAGAAAGGCCATCCTATAAACTGCTTGGTACGTATTCAGCCTTCTACTTCTCAGCTCTTCTAATTGAGCTGCCCACTGAGTAAATTTTTGAAGGCCAATTCAGTTAGTGTAAATGGAGATGGTTTCAGTGACTTTAAATAAATTACATCAGTTTATACCAGCTCCAGCATGTTACTGTGATAGTTCTCTTCCTCCATTATAAGTGAAAACGTGTCCTTTTCTAAAACTGCTCACCTCAAGAAGTCATCTGTGGATTGATACAATAAAATCACATGGGAGCATGCCATGCTCTGGAGCCCAGTACAGAAGTATCCAGGCTAGGTGCAACCAACTTGGGAATGTAGAATCCAGCTAGAAGCCCTCTCTGGGGTAGTGCATGCAGACCTGCTCATGAGTATGTAATCTGGAACATTTTACATCCTACTTCATCCATCACTCAGCCTCAAGATGCTGAGTCCTCCCTAACTGTCACCTATGGCTCCTGATTCCAGAGCTGTAGGTTAAACACCTGCACAATTTTCCAGCAGCTTTGATTTGAGGATTTAGAAATTAATAGATTTTAGTGAGATAGATATAATTTGGAGGCTTAGAAATTTAGACAATTTAGTGAAATAACTAGAAGTTCTGGATTGAGAAGAATTAGTAGGTGTTAAAGGCATTTACCAGGCCTGAAATTTAAGGCTCAATATTAAAGGCGAACTTTCTAGTTTCCCAGCACAGAATGATAAACAGAACAGAGTTTTAGTCAAAACAGGGAGCAAATGAGTGTAAAACATCAGAGCTGGTTGGTCAAAGGCTTAAAGCAAAGTGTAAATTTATGACAAAACGGTGATGGGATACATATTCATAAGATGTTACGTATATGTATTAGGCAGGTGCACTTAAACAGGGGAGAGAGCCGCAGTGGGGCTTTTTGCCTTTGGCTTTTGGCCTTCTGAGATGCTTGGGAGGACACGGGAACTATTTGCTTGTTCAAAGGTGGTTTTTTCCTTATTCCTGAAGCCAAAAATACGTAAATCTTTCTGTAGGTCACAAGGAAACCTTGAGTCCAAAACTGGTTTTCCTTAAATCAGCTTTAATTTTTACTCTTGGGCAAAACTCATTACTCCAGTGAATCATCCTCCAGCTGTTTTGTGTGGGAATGACAGTCACTCATGGTGATGCCATTGCTATCAATCTGCTTCTTGTTACAGCAGGATAGATGGCCACAAATCCTCCTACAATGGCTGCTGTGGTAAGAGAATGTGTTGGTCCATTTAGTCTGAGTATAGGAGATGAGATGTCCTGTGCTGGTGCAGATAGTCCTGATGTGCAGGAACTTTGCCAGCCCTCCAGCAAAAGGCTTTGCACTCCTATCTTGTCTTCATGATTCACAGGAATGTAGGATTTTCCTGCTCTCTTCCTTCTGAGTTGCAGACTTGGGAACTCATCATTCATCACGCTACCACGGAGAGGTGGGGAACAGGGACTGCCCTGCTCCTGCCCGGTGCAGTGGGGTGGAACGACTCAGCAGGAGCACAGCTTCGTGCAGGAGAGATCCCCATTTCCTGTTTGTCACCTTTTTTTAAGAAATCTAAGCCAACAGAAAATAAAACCCCTCTTGTTAAGACCTTTAGATTTAGGACTGACTTAACACTGAAGCAGAGCTTAATCTCCCCTTTCCAAACTTGGTCACCTTCACGATGACAGAAAATTCTGTTACGGCAATAGAGAATGGCTGCCTGTGTCTTTTCTCTGCAAGCAGAGGGCTTCAGAGCTCAAACTCTAAGACTGTGAGCCTTCCCTCTGCTACAAAAGCTATTACCATTAATAAATAAATAAAATTAAGGGAGAGCTTGGGGTCCCATCATTCCACCTCAGCATGCAATAACAGTTGTGGGTAAGCCCCATGTGAGAAATAAGTCCTCACAGCTGCTATCCTGTTAACTTTAGCTTTTTTTTTATTTTGGCTAAGTTGTCAAAACGTTCATTTCCTGATGTCTGGGAAACTGGCCGAGCAGCATATACAGTGCTGGGCTCTGCTGCTTGCTCCTGAGATAGAGGGAGGCTGGGTATGAGAGTGCTGGCTTTCAGCATGCAGTAATGCAAAGAAAGTACCGCTCTTAGTTCCTCAGCAGCAATTTTATCTTATCTGCACACATTGCTCTTTCCAAATCAAGACCAGCCTTTTCATTTTTATAAACACTGGAGAGTGGGAAAATATTCCCTGAGGCAAGAAGCAGCACTTGAGTAAAGCACTGTAATGGAAACTGCAGCACACAGCAAAATTACTCACTCCTTAAGACATATTCCTGCTCTCATTGCAAAAATTGCTTTTGCTCCAAATGACACACAACCTGGGGTCACCTCCCTGAGTCCAATGAGACCATATTAAAGGGCAACATGTTGAGACACAGCTTTAAATCATGCAGGGATTGATCTCATGAGGTGCTGCAACTGAGTGTCCAAGATGCAGTCCCATAGTGCGTGTCAACATAGTGCATGTCAGCCTCAAAACACTCTCCCTTTTTGTGGAAGGCATGAGAGACATATATGCTTAAAATTGAGGACATGTGCGCAAATGTCTTTAGGAATAGTAAGGGTAGGACCTTGCAAGACTGATCTAAAACAAACTAATAGGACCTATGTAGGGTCAAAGCATGACTCTTTAGAGGTCATGTCCAAACTCAGTTCCCTTTTTTAGGCAAGAAAGTCACTTATTGAAAAACAAAGGGGCTTGTCACTGAACCCTATGAAATTTTATGACCTCTCCCACCTCTTCTTCCTGCACTGTGGTGATGATGCTTTTATTAAATATGAACATTCTCATTGTTATTACTCTTACCATGGATCTTCTTGTTGCTCACTGCTATGTTTTGCAGTGCTAGTGTATCATTTTAACCCTCGTTTTCTCCAGCAAAGTGACTGAGCCTGCCTGTAACTGGAAGATGGTGTTTGTGAGAGTGTGGTCAAAGTGCACCGCACAGCACAGGATGACATCCTCAAAGTCAGCCCTGCAGCTGTTGTGCTTCTTTGAAAAAGGCCTCAGTCAGCTCTTACAAATTTGCTGATGTTATTTCATTTCCATCAAGCAGGCCAGGAGCCCCAGAGCTCTCTCTTTCCCCATCTGCTCTTGCCTTCCCTGCACACCTCACTGAGAGCTTTCAGTAAAGGTTTCCTCTCAGTTTCAAACCTTGCTGGTGTTCTGAGCCAGGTTGCTGTAATGGAGTGCTCACAAGTGGTCAAAACTTGACAGTCTTGAAATACAATTGTATCAAATCAGGACCTTGCTTTTTAGTAGGTATGAGCTTTTTTTATCGACAACTTGCAAAAGGGAGAAAGTAAACCAAAACTTGTACGAAATCAAGATTGATGAAAGGTGTTCACAGAGCAGTCTTCCAGACTCTGTGCCCTCAGGAAGGAACAGGAGAGTGCAAAGAGGGAATCATGAATGTGATTCAGTGTGCAAAGGCAAGCGACACTGCTGCTTATGCCACTTCTGGAGGTTATTTTTTTGGAAAACAGGAAGCTTTGTAGGGAACACAATCCACTAGACTCAGTTGAGGCAGCAGCATTACGGTGCAATTACATGATTTACCAAATCAGAAGTTCTCAGTGCCAACATGGGATCAATTGCTGCTTCCCAGCTTTTATCATACATTCCCTACTCTCTAGTAATTGCATGATTGTGGATTGTGTTGGTTTGTTGATTTGATCTGATGGAAAACTGTTTCTTGGAGGTGGGTCTGTTTTCTGTCAGATGAGCTCAATTGACTAACTCATTGTAACTGTATGATTATGACTGTATAGGGAAGGGAAAACTTGTGCCTGGGGGTGTAGCATGGGATTGTTCTCCGCTGGCGCAGACTGGATCAAGGTAAAATATTCAGCTTCATTTTCAGAGACTACGTTTGAGGCATTAGCTGGACAGCAGTATTCAGATTAGCCTTAAGATCAGCACTAGGGATACCAGAGTTGAGGGTGAGAGGGATCTGTGTTTCCTCTAGGACTGTAGCACTAATGCTGGCACTAAGAAAACCACAATGATGAACTGGCTGAGGCCAGGGGAGAGGCTGGGACCATCTTTCTCCGAAGCAATTGCAGCTCACCCTACATACGAAGCACAACATCTGGGCNTGACCAGCGCTGTGTACAAGGGGAGGACAATGTAGATGAAAGTTTCTGTGTCCAGTTGTGATGAATAGTACTAATAAATTACAAGTCCTAAATCAAAGCTTTCCCATTAATGTCAGTATATATTGTACGGGTGTTAGATGGTGAGTTGGACTAGATGATCCTTGTGGGTCCCTTCCAACTCATAATATTCTGTGAATCTGTGAATCTGTGATTCAAGCAGAAGGTTTTTGAAAGCTGACAATCCAGCAGATTTAGCTATTGCCACAGCTATGTGGTCTGAAATTTGTTTAGCTGCTGGAAGGCATAACTTCATACTCATGTGCAGTTACATTTACCTGGCAGGGAGCACAGTGGCACTCAATACATAAAATGAAGATGAGGAATCAAGCTGTGACACCAACAGCACACATCTAAGTGAATGCAGAGGTCTTGTGCCCAGGTTGGCAGTGACTTACTGTTGAGAATTGCATGACTTGGTATCAGCAAAATATGAGAAGGTGGAAGGGGGAGCTTCAAAACCACTTCTGTGCTCACTAATGCTCCTTTAGAAGTGTTTGTCTGAATGTAAGTACCACATGATTGGAAGGTCTCTACATCCAGGCTGTGGAAGACCTCAGAAGCAAGATACATACCTGGGAAGATGTGATTGATTTAGCTGTCCAGGTCCCTACCTCTTCAGTCTTCTTCTATTGAACAATTTCAGTTTATAATATTTTCACAAAATAGGCCCATATTCTGAGATATTTTATTTTGCTGGATCGTAAACTGCATGGATTCAAAAGCTGTCACAGAGGTCCATGAGATGTTCTGCAGCAAAACCAGCAGCTTCTGAGAAATGAGTGACAAAAATCACCATTTTTCCAGCCCATAAATCAGATCTTTTTTACAAAGAAAACCCCCAATTTCCTTGTTTTCTTAACCATTCACTTTTATTTTTTAAACAAGAGACTATGCATAAATTTCAGGGATCTGTGGACCTATTTCCCTCAAGTAAAATTACTGAAAGAAACCTGTTAAAAAGGAATTAGATGTTTAGACACATAAAGCTCTGTCTACTGTTCCTTGGTTTTGGGGTTTTTTTGCTCAGATAGCAAGTACTTGGGCAGTAGATAAAGTGAAGGAAGCAATAACTTCAAAATCTATTAAAAAATACCAAAGTTTCCTTGATGTCTGCTCATGCAGAGCATCGGGAATTTGTCAGAACCATTGAAATTAAAGATTTCAGCTTGTTTCACCATCAAAAGAATTGAGCCCCAAAGGGGTGTGAATGGTCCATGAAATTTAGCAGGAACAGTCATGCAGTGGACTGGATTATCTGTGAAGAGCTGGATGTTTTCTGTAAGTCTAATTTCACTTGTGAGCCTTGAGATGCTTTAACTTACATTATTGTTCCTTAACTTACATTAATTATGCCTTACTAATTAATTGCTCTAATGACTAGAAATTGAATAGACTGGCAACTCTTACTGAAAAACCACCTGAAGGAAAACTATATGAGCCTTTCTGTGTTTTAGGGTTTTTTTACTTTTACTAAGTTGGTAAGTACAGAAATTTCACCATGTAGTACAATGTTTTCCCCTTACTTAATCTTTACTCTTCAAAGCACAGTGTGCTTTAGATGTTAATGGAAGAATGTATAGTCAGCTTCATTGAGCTGGGATATAGAGCAGCCCCTGCTTTAAAATGCACTATAGGAAGTGGGATGGGCATACAAAATAAGAGCTCTGCTTCCTGACAGTTTATTTTCCGTCATTTTATTTTCCGTAGCTCTGAGTGTTCTTGCCACTTTCACTGGAAATCCGTGTTTGGCTCTGAGTTTTGAGAAAGTATTCAAGACGTGAAAATCAAATGGAAATATCCCCCATGATGAAGGGGGCTATGAGAGCCTTTTCCTACAAGACCCCTATTATGTGTGAAATATTTATTAGTTCTTGCTTGTTCATTATTTGAAGGGATATCTGAACTAGTGTGTCCTTAGGGAATCATGAGGGGAGCAGAGGGAATGTTTACAATGAAAATGGTGCTTAATCTCCACAAATGACAGGAAAAGATTAAACAAACTAGAGATAAACCATCTTATCATTCAGAAGGATACATGCTGAATGTGTTGTAAACTAAATACACCCTGCTCTTTAAATCCTTTGTGCATCAAAGGACCAGAAGCACAAAAAGGACATATTCACCTCAAACAGGATTTACGTGGACTCTCCATTCAAAGATTTAAAAGAATTTCCATTGATCAACCACTTCAGTCTAGCAGCTGAGCTGGTCTGGAGGTCCCTGTTGGACCTGGAAAACTGATCTTTGTATTGCTGTCTCCATAGTCAGTGATGATGGCTTCAGCAGCTCCCTATCTCTTCCACTTTGATTCAGAAACTAGACTGTGGAAATATGACTAATGGAAAGTCCACCATGGTAGCCCATTAATTATACGACACAGTACTCAATTCACATATCCAAGAAATACTTGACCTGGGTTTTAAGCCCTGTTTTGTTAATGGTAGCTTAAAACAGTAGTTGCTAACACTGGATTATGAATGTCAGGCTCTAATAAAATGTACGAAAAACAAAAAAATTGGCCAAGGAACTCAAAATCTTCTATGGAGACTGGGATTTACAGATGGACACAAAGTGTAATGGCACAGTTCATTTCTGTAGAAGAACAGGCTAAAATTCTGTAAGCATAGAAATCTCTCGCAAGAGTTTGAGCTATTTAGTTTGTATCCCAGTTTGAAATGGGCATGGAAGAAACTCCAAGTCAGCACATATTAGACCATTTGCAATCCTGCTTAGGGAAGAGTTCCAACTGTGAGCAGTCGAATTTCTCTGGGCGGTAAGGGTTGTTTAGAAGTTCCCTATTCTCATCTGATCCCCAAAAGACCCAAATGATCTTTGATTTAAAAATGTTCTTGGTGCTCAATTGGAATCTGTTCCGAGTTCTGTTGCTTCATCTATAAAATTAATTTTACCTACATGTAACCACAAGTTCACAGAAGATGATCTCAGTATTGAGAGAGATGAAGTCCCAGGCCAAGTGCTGTAGTGATAGGGTTAGAGGAATGGAAGCTAGCAGCTATTTCTAGACAAATAAGGATTTTGTGGTGGAGCCTTCAGTGACATGCTCCAGGCTTTCGTGGCTTTTGGAAGTCACCATGCAGCCAGAGAGTGTCGTGGTACTCCTTGGCCTGTCTTGTCCTCCTGGGGAACACAGCACTGGACACTCATCTGGGAGGACCTGTTTCCACTGCTCAGTCACTATCCTTCAATGATATAGCCTGAACAACAGCAAGTGGGCAGTAATTTCATTTGCTGTAGTGCCAGGAGAGCAGCTATCTCAAGTTGGATCAATAAAGGTAAGAAAAAGATGATGTTGGACTGAAAAGACTTTTTTCTTCCATCCCTGAACATTTGGGGACAGATACATTTCTTCTCCTGGCTTGGCATTTTTAGGCTTCTTTATTCTCCACTAAGTTAGCCTTCTGATGTTGTCTCCTGTTCACTCTCCAGATGCGGCTATTCCCTTCTGTTTTCTCAGAAACAGCACCTCATAAGTAGAGATGCTTATCCTAGAAAAATTACCAGACGAAAAAATACGGGGCAAAAATTGGGTTGGGAATATTGGAGAAAATGCAAATGGCTTCTTTTTTTTTTTTTTTCCTGGAACTCATGGTAGGCTCTCTCTTGGAAGACGAGGACAAATGCTTTTGCAGAAACAGAGCTCTGCTTTTTAACATGCACTGTAACCACTGTGTGCCACTTTGCAAAGGCTAAGGTCCCCATTCCCATGAGCCATGCCCACCCAAAGAGGTGACAAGCCTGATACTACGTAGTCTTTGATTCATTTTTAACTGCTCAGGTTTCCCTGCTTCACACTGCAGTGGAAACCCTGATTTGCTTTCCATTCACAAGGGTAGTTTGAACCCAAATACATCCCTATCACACAGCTATCATGTAGGCTGATGAAAATAATGAACCCTGGACACAGGGAAGGTACAGGATGTGGTTGTGCTAGCAGAGCCGGCATGCAGGTGGCAAGCCCTCTCAGCAGAGGCGCCAAGGGTCAGGAAACATGTGGAGCTAAAGGGGCGGAAGAGAAAGTAGGGAGCCCGGGCTTAGTTTTCCTGATGACACGCATATCCAAGGGGAAGGCTGGAGGTGACAGAAAGTGACTTTCACTGACTGCACCACACAATGTGTAAAGCTGCCTACTTATCGGTGCTCTCCTCACCAGCTGGGGCCATACTCCATAGGTCAAATGGATTAAGGAAGGGAAGCAGAATTCAAAGTCCTTTAACAGCTTTTAATCAGGACCTGTCTTCCCCGCCCCTGGTTCTAGGTAGAAACCATATACCTGTATTTTCATGCTAGCTTCCTTTAATAAGTAGATGATGTTATTATATACCAGTAGGTGTGTTATTCTTCTAGCATGTTTTGACATGCATACCTTGGATTTGCCTAAAATATTTTTGTGCCAGTTCAATCAAAATATTTTCACAGGTTCACAGGAAAAAAAAATCTAGTGACTGAAATGATGACAAGAGGATAGCAAATTCACAGCTATAACTGTGTGAATAAAGCAAATGGCTACATTAATAAGTCAGAGAAAGGAGTGAGGAAACAGAGGCTTATTCTACACAGTGACTGTTCATACATCTGTGGATGTTCGTTAGACTTTTTTTTTAGATTTTTTTTTGTTAGCTGCTACATTTTCTGAGAAAAAAAAAGGTGATTTTTAAAGAATTCATAAATTGCAGGTTTATGCTTAGACTCTCACCCTTTACAAATCAAATATTCCTGTATATCTAAGTCTGAAATAAAATAAGCCTTGTTGGCAGACATCAGGAACCCTGATCTCAATATCTTCCTTCATTGAACTGCTCAGCTACCTTTTTCTTGGCACATGACAGCCTGCAGATGTCAAAGAATAAGGAGGTGTGTGGTGTGTGATGCCAACACTTCAGTGCTGGCACAGTATTTCCTGCAATAAAGGGTCTAATTTCAGGCTTACAGACAATTACTGCTGACTCACATCCTGTGGCATTTTATGGACAAAAGTCCAAAACCAGATAATCTAAGGTCCATGACAATCCTATAAGGTTTTCACCCTATTCACATAAGTGATTGCTTGCATCCCTAATTTCTAATGGTAATAGTTGTGGCTTCAGGAGAAGGTTCTTCCTACCAATTTACTCTTGGAGATTTGGCATCACTATCTATTTCTGTACCTGTGTAGCTTGCACCATGTCTTTCTTGGACTCACAATTGCCATCTTACCTCTTGTCCGTTGTGGAGCATTTCACTGCTAGTCTCAGCTGGAGATGCTACCCCTGAATTACGCGTAACCTCAGCAGAGAAAGCAAATTCCCAGAGGAGATTCAGACAGACTGGCAGTGCTCCACCGCGTGGTCTCCTGTGTGTCGGTCTTCTTGGTCTGTGGTGTTTTCTATCCAGGGCCTGGCTGGAAAATGTGATCCAGACGATGGAAAGGAACAGAGCTGGGCTCTTTCCCTGACTGCTCCCTCAGCTGCTGTATGATTCTCTAGGAAACCCTCCAGCCCCTCCCAAGGGTCTATGCTTTCCTTATAGTTTCCTTGGCATTGTTAGACTTGATCAGCTCCCTCTGAGTCTGGGCGGGAGTGTTACAAGGAGGGGTCACCTTGGTTACTCCCATAACTGAAAGGATGAGAATAGTAATGTATTACTTATGAGCATTGAATCAGCAATTCAGTGAAATGAAATTATTTTAAAATGCTTATCAGTTTTGTTTACTGTGTTAATAAATGCTATACAAGTAGAATTCCAGAAATATTCCTAATCTCTCAGAAAGCACAGATATATATGTGTATATATAAAAATGTATATATTATAGCCTCCATATATATGAATGTACAATTAGTGTTTGTCTTCTTAGAATAATCTCAACATAGAGCTAAGGTTGCTATTATATTTGACTCTAAAATCCTCCTGCATAATGTACAGGCTCTGAGCCCTTCATCTGCTATTAACTGTCTGGCTCTAATTTCAGTGAGGCTCAAGCTGCTAGTAAATATTCCTCTTCTCTTCTAGTAGAATTTGTACTTCAGTAATGAAGTACAGTGGACTCCCTTTGCTGCCTGTGGTTTTCAAAGGTCATAGAATCACAGAATATTCTGGGTTGGAAGGGACCCACAAGGATCATTGAGTCCAAGTCTTGAATGGCACCACTGCCTCCCTGGCGGGAATCGAACCCCCGGTGTCCCGCATGACAGGCAGGGACACTCACCACTGTACTAAAGTGGATTTTAAGGTCAGACTATATGACCTAATGTTTCCTTTAGGCTTCATTCTATGGATTTTGTGTATGGCCTGTTAGGGCATCCCCCTCCAGAAAACAATGTGTGAGGTATTTTTTAACCTTCGGCAGGTGAGACAAACTCAGTGAAGAACATGGTCAGTGCCTGGTCGCTTCCTTTCCATTTGGTGCTTTTCTTCTGGTTCCCACATTGCCATACATCAGCTACTAAATGTTCGGAGAATTAATTTAGCTACAGCCACAGCAGAAAACAACGAGAAGGTGGTACAGTATTTGCTATGAAGTTTCTTCTTGGATAAGAGTTGTAAGAAAATGATCAGGTGATTTCTAAAAAGTGTAATCAATCAGTCAACTTGTTCAAAAAGGCAAAATTTATAGAAAACAGAGTTTTGGGTTAGGGCTCCTGGCTTTGGGATAAAGAATCTGATTGTGAGAATTGAGGTAGTCTGCTTCCCCAGACTGTTAAAAGGTGATTTGTACCCCTGTAAAGAGAGGAATTTGAGCAAAGAAGCAGTGATATTTTCCCTGTTCTCTTTCAAATCTGATTAATTTGTGTCATGAAAGGGAAGTCTGAACAGAAGCTGAACTTGCCCTGAGTGGAAAGGTTCTTTTCTTTGGAACAAACGATGGCAAATATCTCATAAATATGGGTATGAAGTAAAACAAAGAATAATATTAACATGCAAATACACAATTAGTTGTGATGACCTTTTACACTTTGTAAGAAAAAGACTTTTGGGACATGTGTGCTAAAAATCAATTCCTGTACTGCAAATGTAAAGGGTTTAATCACTTCTGTGCAAATAAATTTTGACCGTATCATACTTAAAACAAGGCTTCCTTACTGCAGAGATAAAAATAGTTCTTCAGAGGGACTGTTAGGGCCAAGAGTACTAGTACCCCAAAAAGTTTTAAGAAGAATGGCAGAGTGGTTGAGATCCCTCCTGTGTCTATGGGAGCCCTTGCTGTGCCTTTTATTGATCTGAAAGTTCTTTATACATATTCTTATGTACCAACATTGTGTCCCAAAAGACAATTCAGGTACCATTCAATTATCCTGCCTGTGAAAATACTTGCAAAGAAAATTAATTACCTGGAAGGAACCAGTTTGGAAGTTTTTCCACATGCTGTGTAAATGAACTGGCAAGAGGTAGTTGAGAAAGAAAGAAGTCAGATGCTGTGTGTCATTGTCACTGATTTGGGAAAGGTGCTTAATATAATTTTGAACTATTATTATAAAATGCTGCTGGTTGGTAACTATTGACACATTTCAGAAGTCGTCATCAACTTGTGCCATGAGGTCTCTCCCAGGGAGTCTCTAGCTGGAGCTAGGGAGGTATGAATAATGGTTTGGAGGTGGAGTGGGTTGCTGAGGGTTTTTTTCAGTTTTGTTGCTGAACACACAAAAAATTACAACAAATCCAGTCAATTCAAGACAGCTTCCAAAAAAAGATGTAGAAGAGATATCAGATCAGACTGATAATATTAGTTCTTCTAGCTGAAAAGAAATATTGAAATGTTGTGGGATGGATGAAATGTTACACTTGATCCAATAAAGAAGTGCTTAATTTTGTGGCTGTTCTATTAAAGAGCAGGAAACTCCAGTTGTATTCCTATCTATTCTGATTACATGGGAGTTGAATAAACCTTAGAAGACTCTTCAATTTCTAATACTCTCCCATGGAGTGCTGGCAGTTTTTTTCACTTTGTGTGACCTGTCAATTTTAAGGCTGGTTCCCTGGGGAAATAGGACTTACCTAATCATGTTTTATGTCTGTCTATTTTTATTATCTAATTGACCCATAATTTTTTAACTCCTGCCAGTTTCAAACAAATGTGACAGTGGTTAAATACCTCTAAGATATTAGGTTCATATATATTTAATTTAAGAAGTGGTAAGATGTAGGAGAGATATCTCATTAAAGCACTCACCAGTGAAAGACTTCAATGTAATAAAATCCTTAGTAGACACTGAGGCACCTCCATGGCAGAAATGTACAACAAACAACCCAAACCCCTTCCACTGGGGATAGGGGAGACACAACCCCCCTGGAAGCTGTGGTGCATTGCTTCTACTCCTAATGCACTGATAAATTGTTAGACCGTGTTGGATAGGCTGGGTCCCTGTCAGATATCTTCATGATTTTATGTCATAACAAACCAGTAACGTATCTGTTTGGCAGACTATTTCCCAAGCAGTTAGACTTTCACCACCATGGAAATTCAGCTTTGGGAGGCCTAGCCTCAGGTCAGTAGAAAACCTTAGATGCCACACCATATTGGGAAGCCATTTCAGGTTTCGTGATGGTGCTGTTGCACGCCAAACAAAATCCTTCAGTATTTGCAGATGCAAGGTCCAGAATTCAGGTCTTTCCTTCAGGACCCTCTTTGTGAAGAGTGTGATGGTTGCTCCCTTGTTTGGTTTCAGTGAATATTAAAGGAATTAAGATAAAAACACAGCCATTTGGACAAAGGAAATCCACTTTAGTACGGTGGTGAGTGTCCCTGCTTCTCATACGGGAGACCAGGGGTTTGATTCCCGAGGGAGGCAGTGGTGCTTTTTAAGAGCTGGAATCGATGATCCTTGTGGGTCCCTTCCAACTCAGGATATTCTGTGAATTCTGTGAATGTGTCTAAGGATGTTGCTTTCCAATCCTGTAGCATGGAGTTGAAGCTACTCTTGATGAGATGCAAATTGCTTCACAGGAGGGAATGCAGTAAAAGCAAGCTGCATCAGTGAACTACAGAAAAAAGGATTTTGTCCTTCTCCAGCAGTTTTGTCAACCTAGGCTTTGAGACCTTTTTTCACAGACTTTTAACTTTGATCCCCAGAAAACAAAAAGAAAACACAAGGGGGAGTTTAAAAAAAATATTGCATGTCAATTACTTCTGTGTAAGAAGCTGTAGCTTGTCCCTGTCACCAGTTGCCCATCCATTAGCCTGACCAGGGGCTCAGACACTGAATTACCATCTGCTTCCTGCTCAGAAAGTGATGCCTCAGAGCTACTTCCTGCTGCAAGTGGCAGAGAAATTTCCAGAGATTTCAGCTATGTAAACAAGTGTTTGGTATGGACAACTCACTTGATAGGGGAAAAAAAGAACAACTCCTTGAATGGAGGACTTTGTCATTCTGGCATAAGCAGTTACGCAGAATTTTAGGATGCAATGAGGACAAGCAAATAAACAGTGAAAGAAACTGAATTTCTCAAAGATGTGTCCCTACAATTCCACATGCCTCCAACTACAAATTCATGCCTAGGAGCGGAGAGACATACCCAAGGCACATTAGACTAGTCTAGAAGTTGACAGCAACGAACCTGCTCCTCCACTTTCATTAGCATCAGCACCCAGTTAAGCTAGAATAAAGCAGCTTTGGGCATGTCCGCACATGCCAAATCCACACCTCCTCTTTATGGATGGACACGGCCAAATACAAAAAAGCACATGTGTCTAGATTCCAGCAAAGGTCTCAACATTTTTGGCATACTCTGAAAACAGAGTCATTCAAATTTCTACCTCCAGGCAGCCCTGTCTGAAAATGAGTGGGTTTATGCTTTCTTCCTACTTCTACACTTGTTCTTATCCGAGACGTACCTATTATTTAATTTTTAGTGGGAAGGTGAGGCTTTGTATCCCCTCTCATTGTAATGCCGCTTGAAAGCCAACATGTTTTCTGGGGTCTATCCATGAAGTATTTGTTATGCTAAATCTATTTCTGATTTTGCGTGTTGTTTACATGAAAAGTGATGGCATTTAATGTTAAATGAATGCCTTCTCATTTTCTTGAAGAGGCATCTTGAATGTGCTTCCATGTCTCCCTCAACAAGGTTTATCAGTCCGCTGGTTTTGCATGCCTGATGAAATCCACAGAAAGGCTGCTGCAATGGTGCAGTCTGCAATGTAGACAGAGCTGAAGGTAGTGTCCACCCTTGCATTAGATGTTGAGGTATTTGCAGCCCCAGCTGTGGTGCAGAGGTGTGACTAGGAGCAGGTACAGCCACGTTCCAGCTGTATGGAATGTTGATCACTTGCAAACTTACTGGGCTACCTGAGCAAGAAAGCACATAATCACCGTTTCCAGGGCCAGCCCTTATCTACCCTCAGATCTGAATAATTTGAGTAATCAAACAAACAAAAGGCAGCTTGGATGCTTCTGTGGCCGTAGTTGCTCTGGCATCTAGCTGCACTCTTCAGCTGGGCTGCCTGGAATGCCCTGATAGAGCCAGAAAGCCCAGGAGAGTCGCGACAGGTCGGCGAGGAGAGGGAAGGGGGCTTCTCCAGTTCCTCTGCTTCTTCTTTGTGTCTTATTTTAATGACCTTTTGGTGACCAGATGAGCAGATGCACAAACAAAAGCTCATTAGCCCTGTTTTGCCAAGGTGAGTCTTTGTGTCCCCTCCCATTGCACAGACCATTTCCAGGAACGTTTCATGAACACAGAGCTTTCGCTGCATGCAGGCTGCAGCAGAAAGAGGCTGCAGGGAAGAAGGAAGATAAGCCCGGGGACTGGGAACACAGGATGGAAGGTGCTCCCCAAGGGGCTCTGGGAGAGAGAACAGGGAGTCAATCTGACAAAACACAGAGTAGTGTGCAGGATCTGATTGCATTCTGTCTGTCAGCTACCAGCTCTCCCACAAATCTCCCATGTCTAGTCTCGTGTTGGGCTAAGAGCTGCTCAGTGTGGCAGGAGGGCTGAAATTTTGTGAAGTTTCTTCCCGTCCCACCATTTTTTTGCTACTATTGTCTGGCCAAGGCTGGAGCACTTTTCTGAAGTAAGCAAGATTTAAAAAATCTTGATCGGTTTTCCTGTTATTCAGGGCAGATGAAGATGGTACAGTACCTTTAGAAGCCATTGCACACTGTTTTTAGATCCCCAGAAATATAGCAGATTGAAACTGTCTCTGGAGAGGGAGGAAATCTGACCCGTACTCACTGAATTAGTATGTTTGGCTTCTCTCACTAGCTCCCCATGGTTCAGCACTGATAGTCTCTGGTGCAAGATGGGCTATGCCAGATACCNGGCGGTGCGGGGCGTGCGGAGCGGAGCAGGTTGGCTCGGCTCGGCTGCTGTCGGGCAGAGGGTTCGTTTCTCGCCCCGCAGCCCGGGCGGCCGCGGGATGGAGCTCGGTACGGCGCGACTGCTGGCGGTCCTGGTGTGCCTGGCTCCCGGTAAGCCCTCGGGGGGACGCGGGTCCGGTCTGTCCGAGGACCCGAGGAGATGGGGCGCAGGGATGAGCGGGTGCCGGATGAGGGTGTGCGCGTTTCCCCGGGGGATGTCAGGGCTGGGCGAGCGGATGAGGCAGCGGCAGCCCCCAGGTGGGACGGGACGCCCGTGGCTCCGGGCTTGTTGGCCGCTTCTGTCCTGACCTCTCCTCTCCTGTCCTCTTGGTCTCCCCGATCTGTCCGGCTGGTGCTGGCCCGTCGGAGAGGGCTACCTGCCTTGGCATAGTGTCCTGCTCTCTTGGCTTCAGCATCATTTGTTTCCGAGAGCAAAATGTCCCTGGAGCCAAACGCGGGAAACGGGTCATCTGCGAAGAACCTGCTCGGAATGCAAGTTTAAAGCACCGGGAAATACTAGCGAAATAGGGAGGGTCCCGGTCTGTCCGCGCTGTCTCAATGCCGGTTGCAGCAGCCTATCGAGCTGTCCCGGTTGGGGCTGCCGGCTTGCCTCGGTGAGGCGGAATTCCTGGAGGTGATGGGAGCAGCCGGGGTGGACTGAATAGCTCTCACTGTGGTACTCCCAGATGTTGCACAAGCTGGTGCCTCAGAGCGAGCCCTGCCACCCAGAACACAGTTCTCACAAGCACCAGTGTCTCTGGGTGGGTGCGATGAAAGCCCTTGTGCTAATAGTCTGGTAGCAAGAGATTTTTGCCTATCTGCTTAGGATGAAAGAGATAACCTTTGGTGAGTGTGNCAGCACTGATAGTCTCTGGTGCAAGATGGGCTATGCCAGATACCCTTCAAGCCTAAAGGACAGCACAAAGGCTGGGCAGAGATCACAGCCTAAAAGGCTGGATAAGAAAGCTGCCATCCCTGGTATCACTAGGGTTTTGGTTTTGAAACCAGGCATCTGTGTACCATATCTATCACAGTAGCACTATATTCACATGAATCTTTCACTTGGATTTTAGGTGATTATTCTTCTATGCTCAAGTTTATTTTTCCCTCAGAGGTTTCCTACAGCCTCTTCCAGTGATAATCCACTCGAGAAAGACTCATTGAAGTTCAAAATAGAAAAATTGGTATAGCCAAGCTCATATGAGATTGTACATCCTGTGTTGGTAAAGTCAGTCCACATCTATTCTAGCTCTCACTTCCCCAGACACTACCATTTTCAATCATACTTGGGTCTAGTTTTTGTTTGATCTTATGACAGTATTAGTCTCACCAGCACCATGTATATAAGTAACTTGAATCCATGAAAAGCCTTGCATCTGTTGAATGACTCTCCAGAGTAAAGTTATTCTTGTGCTTAAATGTTCACAGGGCCAGGGCCCCATTCAAGTATCTGGAGTGTAAAGTTCTTTTTCTCATAGGTACCACAAATGTCTCTGGTACTACAGGGATGGCTATTCATACAGTGAAGCAGCAGTTCCTGCATCATTGTTCTAGTCAACAAGATTATACTGATAGCTAGGCAAAGTACTTGAAGGATTGTATCCTACTTAGGAAGCCTAGTGTAAATACCAAAACCTCACTGGATAACTCAGGGGGCTAAAAACACTTTGTGCTTTTGAAATGTGCAGTTCTCTGTGGACATCCAACAGGTACAACACGCTGCTGGCTTCTCAGTTTGATGTGTACACTGACCATCCAGGTTTATGTGCTTGAGGAGTCAGCCTCGCTCCTTTACTTTGCTTCCTCAGGACACTGCAGGGGAGAAGGAGGCAGGGGACATGGCAAATGCCAAAGGGCCTTCGGAAGGCTATCATTCATCTATCTTTGGCTTAGATATGCTTAGGGCCAACAGTGGCTATTTGTTCCCATGAAGCTCAGGCAGCAGAATAATGTTCAACAATGAAACTGGCCACCCCCCTTCAAAACACTCACTTAATAGCAATGACTGTTCATGAAACCAGAGCTCAAATGGTAAGCTCTAGTTGCACATCATCGAACTAAATTTTAGAAGTCACTTGTTAAAACCAACATAGTGGCTTATTTTTTACAGTTGCATTTTGGGAGCAGAAAACACTAAGGAGCTACCAGTGATTTTACTGTGTTCTGTGAATCCTTAATATTTCTTGTAAATAGTTTTCAACTTATCCCTATAATTTAATTTTCTTTGTTGACTAACTCAACTGTATTTGAGGCAAACAGTTCTTGCAGGTCATCCATTTGCTATAATTTTTTTCTTGTTGTAGTCAAACCCAACAAAACCAGCACCACTACACATAGGTACCAAAATAGGCTTTTTTAGCAGGAGGTACCCTTGGTTATCACCGGGTATTTGTCACCAGCACAGAAACCTTATATACAGCCTAGTCTCGGCAAGGGTCTGTTGAACTCACTGCCAGAGTTCCCAAAATCACTTAGAAATACCAGTGACCTGACCTGTAGTATGTACAATGGAGCTGAGGATATTGATGATAGCTGACAGTATTCTGGTTTAAGAGCTCATAAGAATAGCAAGTACACTTTTTATTTCCATGGTGCTGACTTCCTGCCTCTTGAATCACGAGTCTTCTTTGACTTTTCATGGATTTTATTGGATCTCTGGGAAAATTTTGCCTTCTCCCTCTCCCTGTATCTTTCTATGAACAACAGGAGTATAATTTCAAAGGAAATTACACTCATTCCCCAGTACAGTGACACAGCTGGAATTGCACTGCATGCACATAAAATCACTACTTCGTTAACTTAGTCATTTGTGGACAAGCTGTCATGCAGATTTGCAGGAAAAGAGGAAAAGGTAACATGTAGAACTACATATGCATATGGATGCATAGTTATGCACACAGCTATGTGCTTCTATCTACCTGATTATCTACCTGTTTATCTATGTATTTCTCTTTGCAGATGTACATATTTATCTCCCC
Source organism: Pitta sordida (assembly GCA_013390025.1). Taxonomy (NCBI): domain Eukaryota; kingdom Metazoa; phylum Chordata; class Aves; order Passeriformes; family Pittidae; genus Pitta; species Pitta sordida. The sequence goes on along the minus strand of WEKX01002648.1, from coordinate 55,250 downwards.
CAGAGACTTCACAGTTATATGCATGTGTAATGCATTAATAACCGCGTGCTTATTTTTCCCAAAAGACTACTCCATGAACTTCTCTTTAACGTCACTGGTTAATAATTTTGATTAAAGGCTATCATTCCAGTTGGGGCATTCATTTTTGTAAAACAAATCCAAGATTCGGTGTGAGAGGGGAACGCTTACTGCCATGGGGAGCATCTCGCCAGAGAGTGGGATGTGGCTGCAGTGAAGTGGAAGGGTGACTCCCGCGGGCCCTTGTTGGATCCCATTAAGTGAGATGTGGCCAGTTAGGGTGGTGGATACATGCTATTATGTGATTAGGGGGCTCCCACTTTGCGGACTCAGCACTGACACCGTCTGACAAACCCGGCAGGATGAAGTCGCTGCCAGCAGGAAGATGGCTGTGTCTCGCTGACGGTGCCCCATAGGGCTGATATTTGGCATCTTTTCTGTTGACGGGATTCTAAGACACTCAAAAAACGCACGATGATTTCAGTGCTGAGGCCCTCCTGTTGCCGAGCAGGGAGGAGGCAGAGTTCCCACATACCCCCCGAACCAGGACATCCCCAGCGGGATGCGCCCGGCGCTCGGGAGCCGGGACAAGGGGGCGGAACCCCGGCGGGGCGGGCGGAGACTCGGCCCCAGACCCCGCCCCGGGCACAAGACGGGCGGCGCTGAGCTCCGGGGTCCNCTATCGAGCTGTCCCGGTTGGGGCTGCCGGCTTGCCTCGGTGAGGCGGAATTCCTGGAGGTGATGGGAGCAGCCGGGGTGGACTGAATAGCTCTCACTGTGGTACTCCCAGATGTTGCACAAGCTGGTGCCTCAGAGCGAGCCCTGCCACCCAGAACACAGTTCTCACAAGCACCAGTGTCTCTGGGTGGGTGCGATGAAAGCCCTTGTGCTAATAGTCTGGTAGCAAGAGATTTTTGCCTATCTGCTTAGGATGAAAGAGATAACCTTTGGTGAGTGTGTCCGTCTCTCATGCAGGAGACCATGGGTTCAATTCCCACCAGGGAGGCAGTGGTGCTGTTTAAGAGTTGGACTCGATGATCCTTGTGGGTCCCTTCCAACTCAGAATATTCTGTGATTCCGTGATAATGAGATCTCAGATTTGTGACAAACTTTAAAATATTTTTTTTCACATAATTCATTGATTAGCAAAGATCTTGGGTATATTCAATTTATTATAAGAAAAGTTGGTAATCCCCAGGGGAGTGAGATCATCATATGAAGGTTCACTTCGTTTCAATGTCCCACATCCTCTTGTTAGACCTTGAAGTTGGCAATGCAAGAAAACAGGAACTCCACCCTGGCCGGCTGAATTGTAGTGCTCTGCAGCTAGCTCCTGACCATCTGCCTTTGCTTCCTGTTATGACAGAGTTTTTGAACTTTTTGGGATGTGTGAAAAATCATTATTTACCCTTCACTGTTAAGTAGCTGATGTGGAAGTATCCACTTAAAACATGCTGCATATTCCTGTATATAGTACTTTTCTGATCGAGTAGCATTTACTTTGCTTATTAAGGCGATTTAAATGGGTTTTATGCATGTTTTTTTCAGGTTTATTTGTTTCTCTGGATCAGCCAACCCTTAGCATCCAAAAAGATGTCCTCACAATAACAGCAAATAGCACACTAAATATTACTTGCAGGTAAGGGCAAATCTGTTCAGCAGGATTTTGATGATGGCAATTTACGTAGTGAGTTTTTGTACGAAATTGCAGGTGATGTGATCTCTTCCCTGTAATTACTCCTGTTTCTCCCCACTCCCTTTGTGCCCCATGCCTTGTTTTTCCCTAACTTTAGAAAGGCTTTAGAAATTATCTGGGAGGGTTGCAGCAAGAGGGAGCTGTGTGGTGCAGGGTGGCTGGAAGAAGGCAGTGCCAGCTGGGTCCTTGTGGAGCCCACTGGTGAGCCATACTCGATGCTCTCTTTTGGGTGCTTTTTCACTTATATTCATCAGAATGTCAGTCTCAAGACGGTTCTTTGTAGCTATTAATGATAGGTTGAGTATGTGAACCTATCCTGCATCACTTGATGCTCTGTGTGACGGGTTAAAACCCATTCCTTTCCATGGAGACTTGAGGGGCTGGGGTTTATCTGTGCTAGTGCTTATCACACATGTCTGCTCCTCTAACATTTGCTTTCCCAGCGGTCAGAGACCACTGGAGTGGTCCTGGCCAAGCAACCAGAGCAGTGCCGAGAAGCGTATCTCTGTGACAGCCTGCAGCGATGGCCCCTACTGCAAGACACTTACTCTTCTCAAAGTCATTGGCAATGACACAGGGGACTACAGATGCCTTTACAGGGACAATCAGGCAGCTACAACCATTTATGTTTATGTTCAAGGTAGGTGCTTACACAGCTCTCAGGTATCTCTTCTCCTAGCCTCAAGAGATAAAGAAAGGGATATTGAGTGTCTTGAAACAGTTTTGATGTTAAAATTTATTAATGCTAGAATTTTTGGTCCTGTGAAACATTTTTCTTGTTTTCATGTTGAGTAATTACATGCTAGTATGTGAGTTGCCATCAACACAAAAGCCCTTGTACCTATAAATTTGAACTGACCTGCCATATGCAGTACGTGGTCTACTATTCTCCTCCACCCAGAATTTAGCATACATATCTCTGCTGAGCTCTGAGCCTGTCCTCATGAATTCAGAGCTAGCACTGACCTGAGCGGGAGTTTCATATGGGAGAGGATTACAGAGACTGCGTATTTGTTAAAAATGACAGATCTGATCCTATGTACAATTTATACTGATATCATTAAAAAAAGCCAAAAAACCTGCCTAAACCCCAAAACATAAACTTCTGTACATTTGCTGACTGTGGTGGTAAAATCTATTTAGGCTACAAGAGCTCAGTTTTCAAACTCAGGCTATCAACTGTGTTGGCAGCAATGCAGCTGAGTGTTGCAGACACTGAAAAGCCTCCAGTTATAAGCTCAGTTTCAGTAGGTGCATTAATTGAGGCATCAGCCTTTTTTGCACTCATTGCTCCACCCTGGCTACCATATGTGTCCTGTTTGCTTTAAGTTGTTTACTTATAGTTACCATTTTGAGAAATGAGATGTTATTATGTACATAAGTTAGCTTGTTTTATATAATGAAATATTTTTTTGTTGTTATTTTTTTATTTTCTTTTTGGTCTGACTTTGAAAGGCATGCTGCTGTCAGGGGTGCCAATGTAACATGTCACTACTTTTAACTGATACTTCCTGTAATACTTATGCAAGGAAAGTAATGCTAGGATAAATAAATTTTTGTCATCAAACGTACTGCAGTGGCAGGGAGCCATTCTCCAGAGTGTGCACTGTTGCTGATAATAATTTTGAGAATAATGCTATTCTAAATCTTGGGGGTGGGGATGTCTATCAAAACATGTAGCTCCCATTTAATCTCCTCATTTCAGTGTTTTACCACATAGAAAATAGTAAAACTGGTTTGAGAAAAAATTCACAGGGAAAGAGCAAAACTGGAAAGGTTTCCTCTGTAATCATGTGACAAGTAAATACATTTATCAATTGAATATCCTTCTAGATTACAGATCGCCATTTGTGACTTCTGTTAGTGATCAGCTCGGCATTGTATACATCACTAAGAATAAAACTGTGGTAGTGCCATGCCTTGGAACTGTATCAAATCTCAATGTATCTCTACATACGGTAAGGAAAAAGCCTGTCAGTTTTTTAAGAGTTATTTGATTTGAAATCACTGTAGCATAAATACATTGCTTGAAGTAAAAATACATTTCTTAAAAGCTTCTATTCATCTTTGGGAATTCTACAGGCTGTGATTACAAGGGGAAGTGCTATAACTGTACTCATCTATGGTCCTGTGTTCTCAAACTGCATACTGATTGTCTGAGCTACGATATTGAAATGGGGACCCTGTGGTTATGGAGAATATTGGAGGTGAAAAATCATGGTTGTTTGATTTTTGAAATCTGACTACCTATTCTATCAATATTTCTAACAGAAATATCCAGAAAAGATATTTGTTCCTGACGGTAAATCCATTTCATGGAATAATAAAAAAGGCTTCACTATACCCAGTCATTTAATCAACGATGCAGGCATGGTCTTCTGTGAAGCTAAAATAGATGATGAAAGCTACCAGTCTATGATATACATAGTTGCAGTTGTAGGTAAGCGAAAGTTTTTTATTTCTCTATGCTTGCTACAGCATACTGAACCAATTACATTTGGTTGGACACCACGTTATTCAATACTGACAATGCAGCTAATGTAAAATGGATGTTGAGATATATTTTACTTCTCTTTTAAACGCAATGTATTGTGTTCTTTCTTTGTTAGTTTCTTTGTTAGTTGTTGGGATAAGTGCTTCTATTTTTAGTGTTTCACATAAATGCCAGGGATTTTAATGGTTTGGTTTTTTGGTTTTTTTTTTCCTGACAATGCAAGCCTTTTTCCTAAAACCACTTATCCAGGATGCAAGTCATAGTTGAAGGGAACTGCAGCAGATGGAAGGAAATTGTTCTGAGGGGGTACCAAGGGAAGGGGGGATCTGAACATCACACTAAGGGCTAGATTGCCTTGTCTTCTTAAAGTTCTGTGTCCCAGTTGGACAAACCCTCACAGAGGTTTGTGCTCTCTTGGTATATTTTGTCCGTTGCTCATCAAAACCCAGAAATAATATGACGATTATGTGAAGGCTTAAGCCTGAGCTGGAACTCAGCAGCTATTTCTATTTTAGCTGAGGACACAGGGACCATTTCAAGTGTCCAAATGGGATCAAGGCAGTCTTGCCTCACTTGTCAGGAAGGCACCCTTCACTCTTTGCTCTGTGCTTGCTTCTCCACCAAATTCACAAGTCCCCAGTCTGACTTGGAGCAAATTCAGAACATCTGTAAAATTTTTGCATTCAGAATATTTTGGTTTGAAATATTTTAAATATCTTATAGCATAAAGCAAACTGGGGATCATTTTGCTAATGCCCAACTGCTATTTTCTATGAAGTTCCTGCTTAATTCTGGGGACAGGTATATATCTCTTTTAGTTTTAGTTCTCACAAGGATAAGAAGAGGGTATGTATGCAAGGCAGAGGAACTGCGTGCCTCATGTCTCCTGCCTGCTCCCACCACTGGGGGATCTCTGATCAAGTGCGTAGAGCCTGCTGTGTCGCTGTCTGACACGGCTCTCACCTGGGACATGCTCAGGGTGGGCACATCCCTTCTCTTCAGGCTTCTTTGTACACCCATCATCTTGCTGCACTGGGGCATCAATGGACTTTTTTGTAGTTGGGTGAGAGTTTTGATGAACTCGCCTGAAAAAATTGGTGCTGAGTGCTATAAAGAAACCTCTCCTTACTCCATGTTTTGTGTGTGCCTTTTTTTTGCCTCTAGGATATCAAATTTATGACCTCACAATGAACCCGCACTATCAAGTAGAGCTGGCAGTGGGAGAAAAACTTGTTCTCAATTGCACTGTAAGGACGGAGCTGAATGTAGGAATTGATTTTAAATGGGACTACCCTTCCATCAAGGTAAAGTGGTAATAACATTAAAGTGTCAACATCACAATAAAATTTGATTTAGGTATAATGTGACTTCCCTTTTAAAATGTTGACAGAGCAGATGATAATACAGAACAAGATTTCTGGTATAGACAAGTATTCAGAAGGTGACAGAAGAAATAACGATGACTTTTCTAAACACCTCTGTCTTTCATCTATTACAGGAAAAACATGCCACTATTAGGGATGTAAAAACCACTGCAGGAAAAATAAAGAAGTTTGTAAGCACCCTTACCATCGACAGTGTGTCTTTAAATGACAAAGGTCGATATACTTGTGCAGCATCCAGTGGTCGTATGAACATGAAAAACAGCAGTTACTTCATTATCCATGGTATGATGTCTTCCACTTCAGTTTTGTGGATTGTTTCAGATTTGGGATTATGTAATTTCTGAGATGCAGGAGGCACCTCAGTGATGACTCAAATGACAGTAATTAACTGAACCACAGCTACAGTATTTCTCTTGCAACTAGTCTGGGATTATTTTTATACCACAAACTTAGCTAATAATAATAGAAGATTTTAAAGGATGCTGTATGTTACTGAAACTGTAGAATCCCATTGGAAAGTGGGTAGTAGAATAAACTGATGAGTTTATTATATTATATTATGAAGAGAATAAAATTATTTTCTTAAGTGTTGACCTTCTTAAGGTCTTGTAAAGCTGAATTTGTGTAGGTGGCTTTGTTTAAGGGCTGCTTGTTCTCACTCTTGGTGAACTAGATTTTGGTGGCTCTGTGAGACGAGAGTCTGGGTCAGCATGAATGAAGTGGGGAAAATAAAACTTTAAGCTTTTACATTATGAATAGATGAATCAAATGGAGTTTTGGTCATACGGAAATGATGCAAAGGAAACAACTTTGGCTAAGTGCATAGATAAGTGCGAGGCCACATCCTACAGCCTTTTCTCAAGCCCTTCTTGGGCACAGCCCCAGCAGCTCCACTGGCTTACTTCTAGAAAAAAATTGCCAGCATGAAAATAGCTCATTTTTAATCACTGAGTCAGACAAAGGGGTTTATATTTTGAAGGAGACTGGTTTTCTTGAGGTCTGATTTCAAGGGTCAGAATATTATTGGTGCTGTTCAAAAGAACCAAAAAACTTCCAATCTTATTATGGGCACAGTGGTTAAAGATATTCTAAGTTTTCTCCTGTGTTTCTACTTCTCTTCAGGAGCCAAAATGGGATCACGTACTGTACTGAGTGTACAAGATACTAAGTCTGAACCATCTTGAATCTTAGTCAAAAGGCTAATTAAATCAAAAGACAAATTACTGTCTTAGTCTGAATGCAAGTTCACAGATATTCACTGGATATTCTAAGTTGGAAGAGACCCACAAAGCTTATAACTTAAAACAAGTAAATAGTTTCAAAGTACTCTGTGACTGCAGTGGTTCAAAAACATACTTGAAAAGAGAGTGAAAGTATCTAACTTTATCACACTGTAGTGTTGAATACCCTGATTTCCTGGAATGAGAGTATTGAGGGAGTTTTATGATATGTCTATATATGTATATGAAGGTCTGACACTAGATCTGATGGTTGGCACACTGTTCTGAGAGCTGAGTCTTGTCCCTGCTTTCCAGAGCTTCTCACTGGGGGAACTGATCTGTTCCTCTGTGTGAAGGAATGACTACGTTTTCGTAGTGACATCTCTCCAGAGCCCAGTTTGGAGCCAACTGTGCTTTACCAATGACATGCTGTGACTAGATACTATTTGTCATCTCCTGTTAAGTGCTAACCTAAATGGAGAGGACCTATGATTTTGTCTGTGTGGAAAGACCATTTAGTTTAATTCTTTGTTTGTTTGTTTGGTTTTTTTATTATCCCAGAAAGTCCTTTTATTCATCTGGAGCGAATGGGGAGTGTGGTTGAGACAAGACTAGGTGACACAGTCAAAATTCCTGTCAAGTTTAAAGGATATCCTTCACCAGAGGCTAAATGGTGAGAACTGGGATATAATGTCTTTGAAAAACTAACCTATTCTTAGTTCAAGTAAATCTTTAAACATTCAAAGCGGTCTGTATTTTCTTCAGGTATAAAAATGGAAAAGCCATCAATGCAAATCATACAGTTAAACTTGGATACGCATTAGTGATCACTGAAGCAACTGAAAGGGATTCTGGGAATTACACAGTAGTCCTTACAAACCCTGTTAACAAGATGCAGAAAAGACATACATTTACCCTGGTAGTGAATGGTAAGTGATATACCAAAGTGGTGCCTCTCGTGTGGATGTGATATATTACCATCCTTAGGCTTAAATTCGTTCCATAGCTATGAAGATTTAAGTGCTGAAGAGGAGCACTTGAACCTCAGCCCTGGGAGGCAGACGTGACCTGTCTCTCCTGGCTCTAGGATGTGCCAGTCACGAGGCTGCAGACTCCTAGTATTGGTGTTGTGATGATACTTTGTGTGTTTTGTTTTGTTTTCTGTATGTTATTCTTTGCCTCTGCATCCTGCTCTTTTCCTGTCCTACTTATATAATGAAATACTGGAGTCCTCCACCCTGCTCCATCCTGGCCCTGTCCCGCCTCACCCATCCTTCCTGCCTCACACAGATTATCCCTCCTCTTCTGCCCTGCCCCGTACAACCCTCCACCTCCTCCTCTGCCTCCTCCTTTCTGCTCCCCAGGAAGCAGCTTTTGCTTTGAAGACAGCAGATCTTGAAAAGGGCAGCGAGGCTACGTGCAATGGGATCAGGCCTGGGGAATAATATGAATTTAATGGCTGGGCATGGTGGTGAGAGTCCAGGGGTGCATTTTTAACCATAGGTTAATGAAGGGAGATTTTCTGGGAGTTCCTTAGTATTGCATCTTGAGGTCCTGATCCTCAAAGAGTTAGGCAGGTTTACTGCTTCCCAACATGTCTTTGGAGATGCTTTGTGTTGCACTGGGATTTGGGGCATAGTGTGAATTACTCACCACGGGTCTAATGCGTGCACACTGGGGAGCCATTAGGAGAAGGTGTAACCTCCCGCTCTCTTCTCCAGTCCCCCCTCAGATCGGTGAGAATGCACTGATGGCCCCTGTTGACTCCTACAAGTACGGCTCGACACAAGCGCTCACCTGCACTGTCTACGCTGTCCCACCACCCGCCGCCATCGTCTGGCACTGGCAGTTGGAGGAGGAGTGCACTTTCAGTCCCCAGTGAGTGCTTGCTATCTTCTGCAGCTTATGTAGGTCTTGGGGTTTTTTTGAGTGCCTCTCTCGTCCAGGCTTGTTACTGAATGCAAACGCAGTGGCCAATGTAGAAAAGATTGTTGTACTTAATTTGCAGATTGTTGCAGGCAGGCTCTGCCAAGGTCATCGTTGTTGGCAGAGGCAAGGGCCACCCGCAGCGAGGATCTGGCAGTACTTGCAAAGTGCTGTCATGCTCTTATGAGGGGCATTTTGACTTGCATGGTGTTTCAAATGCAGCTGTTTGTGTGCCCTCCCCTCAGATCCCCCTGTGGCCTGCAGACCCAAAACTCCATCCCAAACAGAGGAAATTTGCTGGTTTTGCTAATTACAGGTCCTTGTGCTGGTTTTTTTCTTATGCTCAAGTGCTGAGTGTGATGGTGCTCCTTATCTGTGTGAAAGTGTATCTTAGAGGAAGTGCACTGATTGATGTTGGGGAATGATAGAGAGAGTGCCTGACTGAGGTTCACGCAGCTTTCCTTATCTGGGCCTGCCATAAGCCCAGATTTCCTTTAAAAAAACCCACAAAAAACAGGGGGAAAAAAAAAAAGCATTCTTCTTTCCTGTTGTTGTTTTTTAAGTGATTCCACTAGTTTCTTCCTTTGGTGCCTGGTTGCTTCCTACACAATGGCTACTGTCCCCAAGAAATTCTTGCAGGGAATTCAGTGATTTCTGTGTCTCTCTGTCTTCCTTTGAACTAAATCAGCTTGAATCATCCGTTTATGAATGGAGGTTTGTTCCCAGAATAGCTGCTTTCCTCCAAGCATCATGATTGAACTGTCACAGGCACATTAATTGGGGAATTCACCTTTAGGCTTGGAAGTTCCTTACTTTACAAAGCTTGAAGGCCTCAGAAAGTTATGGGGCACAATTTAATAGAAATGTTTCCAGAAACGTATGCTTCCCTCCCTGATGCAGGTTGTGGCCAGTAATGCATCTGACTTACAAAAATCTACGTATTATAAGGAGTACACAAAATCATTCCCTTGAAGGCCTATTATTCATCTTATCTAATGCATATGCCTCTACTTGTATTTCAGGAAAGTTCGCTCAGGAGCCAATCCATATGCTTGCAAGAAATGGAAAATGATCTCAGAAAGAAAGGGTGGGAATCAGGTTGAAATTAAGCACCGAGTTGTTACAATTGCTGGGAAAACAAAGGTGACCATATTTTCTTTTCTGTTGGTTGGGGATGATTAACCCTGTTCAGCAGTCCAAATATTTGGAAATACATATATCATTAGAGATGAGACTCTTTTCACCTATTGTTGACTTGGGGATCTACTCTCAGCAGGTCATGTGAGCCAAGAGCTGACCTGAAGTGAGTGTTAACTGAGGAACACAACTTAGATTTCAGTGCTTACCTTTTAGTGGTCTAAAGTTAGATCAGTTAATCCTGTCAGTTAACTGTAATAGAGAGAAGCTGGAGTGACTGAAGAGCAGAAAAAGTTGTGGGTGCAGCATTTGTTAACACGTATACCAAAGTCTGCCTTCTGGCAGGCTTTTTCCTGTTTTCTTTTTCCCAATTGTTACACACTTAGGAACAAAAATGTGAATTTCAGGAGGGGATTGTGGTCATACCATGCCTTTGATTTATCCTTTGGAGAGATTTTTGGTTGTACAGATACCTGCAGAGCCCTTTGCTGAGCTGCTGAGGTGATCAAGCGTGCTTGAGCACTGATGTGGTATGAAATTGCTTGGTTTTTCTTTTGTAGACTGTGAGCACCCTTGTGATTCAAGCAGCAAATGTATCTGCTTTGTACAGATGTATGGCTACGAACAGGGCTGGATCAAGTGAGAGAGTGATCTCCTTCCATGTGACGAGTAAGTGTACCCTGTTGAGGACAGTCATGTTAAATTAATGTTATTTCATCTGTTTTGCTAATGAAAGGTGCTTCTACACTGTTTTCTGATTCTTTTCCTTTATAAAATTCTTTAATAATTTAGGATTTTAAGTTTACCTAAAGTTTTCTTTAGCCATCCTTTAAAGTCACCACCTAATTTCAACCAAGTGATTAGTTCTACTGGCATCATTGGAGTGACAGTCCTATGAAAATGATACATGATGGGCACTGTTTTCTCAAGAGTGATCATTGTTGGACTTTTGCAGTTACTTAAAAGAGCTACAAAGAAATTATAGTAGTGTCATCAAATGAGTAAGACATACTGTAAGAGCTAAGACTAAAATTCCCAAAACTAGTGGCAGAGAGCTTCTGTCCTTAAAATTAGTCCCAATATTCACATGCCAAAATTTTATTGTAATCCAAATATAAAAAACAAACTATAAAATAGAGTTAAGAATCATCTTAGGTTGCTGTAAGTTTCTATGGCAAGAGTAACTATTCATTAACAGAATAGTTCCTTTGATCAAACGTTCCTTTGATCCATTTGAAATGTATTACTTTTAATAAGATTGTACCCCTTAGATAGTTGATTAGTTGATGGACTGATTCATTTTTCCCCAGTGTTTCTTTTCCTTATTTGCAACTAGGTAACATGACAAAAAGGCTGTATATTTCCAAAATTATTTTTCCAAGTTAGCCACAAAATGTGCAACCAAATAAAAATTTCTTTTACTTTTTTAACTTGCAGGGGGTCTTGAAATTATTCTCCAGCCCCAGAATCAACTGACAGAGAAGGATAACATGTCCTTACAATGCACAGCAGATAAATTCACCTTTGAGAAGTTATCATGGTACAAACTCAGTGCTCATGTTTCGCAGACTCCCTTTGGAGGGCTGCCCATGCCTGTTTGCAAGAACCTCAATGCTCTCCAGAAGCTGAATGAGACAGTTGCAAATATCAATGGTGAAAATGTCACCTTGGAGCTCATCCTTCGTAACATCTCCCTCCAAGACGGAGGAGACTATGTTTGCATTGCTCAGGACAAAAAGGCTAAAACACAGCATTGCCTGGTGAAGCACCTCACTGTTCAAGGTATGGATCTCTTACTGTGAACCAAAATGAGTGGTTGTGTATGAAAAGAACTGCTGTAGTGTCTGGTTTTGGTATCTTCAGGCTTTGCATGTGTTTGTTTTATGGTACACTCAGTTTGTTAAATAGATCTAGACTGTTGTTGTAACATGCACTTCGAGGGCTTGTCCAGGCAGAAGGGGCTATTTCATCAATACCAGTGAGGAAACACTCGCCAAGCTGTGCAAGGAGATGAGTTTGGCTTCTACACAAATAATGGCATGTGCTTAGCTAAATAACTTCTCAATTTTGCTTTTCAAAACACATTTTGGTCTGTAGCTCTATATGCATGTGTATTCATAGCATTAATGCTACTGCTTTGTGCCGCTGGTCCTCAAGTTTGATGTAGTGTCTATAATTTAAAACTATAATTTAAAATTATGGTGTCTATAATTTAAAACAGTGATACTGGTATTCAGTCTCAAGCAATGCAAAATGGTAACCAATTGCCTTTTCAAACAAATAGTGATGACTTTGCTTTGGAACCTAGATGTCTAGGTTGATGAGACAGATTCAGGAAAATACTCATGCATGTTCATGACCTGTTGTCAATGGAGATTTAATGGACCAACAGTATCAGACCTTTTGTAATGACCCTGGAAATAAAAATGTGGAGGAAGCAATTTCTTAATTGTTCTGTCTTCCATTATCAGCCTCAGCAGTTACAAATTAAATCAGTTAGAGCAGGTTATATCAATACTGTTGAAATTTTCTTGGCTATTAGAATTTTTTCAAGTCATGTGGAAGTTTAACTATGATCTGGATGTTTTATTTAATGGTCTGTAATGCTACTGTATTTTCAAACCAACAGAACCCATGGCACCCACACTTGTAGGAAATCTGGAAAATCAAACAACAAATATTGGTGAAACTATAGAAGTCTCATGTACAGTGAATGGCATTCCTCCTCCAAATATCCTGTGGTTTAAAAATAACGAGACCCTTGTAGAAGATTCAGGTGAGGACTGCTCCTTTGCTATTGTCATTTAAAGGCATTCTTTTATGGGACTCATTGCTGATTTTCACCATGAAAAGTTTAATTTTGAAAAGTGGCATAAAACCAACAGAACTAAGAATTGTGATTTTTTTCGCCAGGTATTGTTTTGAAAGATGGAAACAAAACACTAACCATACGTCGAGTGAGGAAAGAAGATGGAGGACTATACACCTGCCTTGCATGCAACGTCCTTGGATGCAGTAAAGCAGTGGCTTTTTTCTCAGTGGAAGGTTGGTGTTAGCTTCTTTGCAGATAGTGCATGAAATCTGTAGAATCACTAAAAGGAAGGTCTACTGTCTATCCTGATGGGAGATCTGAAAATACACCATTAAATTCGTGAAAAGTCCTGACCATTCCTGTCAAGCTCAAATTGGGTGCTGTCATAGCTGTCATAGACCCAGCTGTTGGGGTTGATGCTTTTTTCTCCATCATGTTGTTTAGTGCTTTTCAACAAAAGATGAGTCTATCCTACTTGTGGTTGCAAAGAGAACTCTGTCAATCTCTATTACGTGCAAACCTGTACCACAGAACCTACTTAAACCTTCAAATATTCTGGGGCATCTTGTTGTCATGGTAACATAATTGTCATATTATGTTTTTTAATGTCATATGTTGTACCTTTTAAAACTATGTCATTGCTCTCAGAGCATCTAATAAAAACATAGTGAAGACTTTGTGCAGTTGTCCCCTTTCAGTGATAGAAACAGGTAGTGGTTTTGAATGGGCCTTCAGCCTTATTTCATCAACTCTGAAGGCAGCATTTGTGCGATCCATCTCTTTCTTGTTCTTGTTCCAGTCCTATTGTGGCACACCACAATGCAATCTGCAATGATAAATAATAATATTTAGCAAGAAGTTAGTCTACAGGTAGCTGGAACTATGATGGAGTTATCACTAAGAGTTGCAATTGAGAAGCCTCAAACTAAAAGCTCCTTGTCCTTGATATTAGTATATTTGCATAATTTAATCACCAAACTCTTCACAAACCTCTGTCTTATAAGGCAGAGTGATTAATCTATTCTGTTAAGGTAATTAAAGCAGTATCCTGCTATTCTTCACCATCCCTTTAGGAGACTGAGATGCTGGGCAAAATATTTACATGGGGTGGAAATTATCTGCAGCTGACATCAATGTAGATTTCAGTTGATGTGGTAAATGTGGCTGAGGCACATCTGTAAAAGTTGTAAATCTGTGTAGGACATACTGTTTCACTCCAAGAAATTTATAGTGCAGCTCATGGGAGTCATGCAATGGAGTGTGCTACTGTGTAGGAAAATCTGTATGGTGCAACAGATGAAATACAGGAGCATGATGTGACAAACAGGAGCTGAATAAGAGAGCTGCCTATGTGGACTGATAGATGTTCAAGTGGTGTCTGCTAGCAATTATTTTACTGTAAAAGAGACAGTGTAAACAAGACCTTATTATCATGTGTTCTTGTAGAACCACATTTTTTCATGCTCTAGCTGAATCATGACAAGAGACAAGGCAGAGATTGTTCTCTAGGTCATTCTCACTTTATTTACTATATGGAGATGCTTTATGGTTACTGGAGAAAGATAAATAATTGTAGGTATTTTAAAACAATTATTTATTTTAAAAATGTGAGGTTTTACTTCTTTTATATTTATCAAAGTTCCAGACACTGTTCTTGGAACAAAGTTGATGCTGAGAAATTGGGTGATGTGTAAAATAGCATGAAACTGTAATATTCCAACACAACCCCCCAAGCTTTTTGTTTTGCTTTGCTTTCGTTTCCTTGCTCCATGTTTCACTTTTAAAACGAACCTTCAGAACAAGGACCTCCATTCATTACTTTAATGAATGAACAAAACAAATATGCTTCCAACTATCACTCAAATATTCATTTATTTCTTCCCAGGCGCTGAAGAGAAAACAAATCTGGAGCTCATTATCCTCGTTGGCACTGCAGTGATTGCCATGTTCTTCTGGTTGCTTCTTGTAATCATCCTCCGGACCGTTAAGCGGGTAATGAAAAAATTCTCATACTGTCCTATCAGCACTGGTCTTGCATGACAAATGAGAGCTGACTTGAGGCCTTTTGTGTTGCTTCTTTCCATTGTTCTAAAATCAACACACACATTTTTTCTCTCCATGCCATAACATTCTTGCCTGGAACCAGGGGCACAGAAATTTGTTTTTAATTGAATAGGCCCTTGCAAGAGGAAAAATGTTTTATCTGGGTTTGTTTATTAAAAAAAAAACCAAACAAAAAAGCAAAGTGCAAGTAATTAACAATCATCACACTCATGATGACATCGTGTAGAGAAATGGTAGCCTGGCATTTCTGGGAACTAATGAAACACTACGAAATTATAAAATGGCACTTTGCCCGCATATTGCCAGCAAAAAAATCTGTGCAACTGCAACAGTAATACCATTTTCCAGGCCAACGGAGGGGACATGAAGACTGGCTACTTGTCAATCATTATGGATCCTGATGAAGTCCCTATAGACGAGCACTGCGAACGGCTCCCGTATGATGCCAGCAAGTGGGAGTTTCCCAGAGACCGGCTAAAACTAGGTGTGTGTTCACTGCATGAGCCATTTAGTGATACTGCAGCCAGCCCTAGGCTGGGGAATGTTTCAGGTCCTGGCTTGCCATGGGACTGCCCTGCTGCAGGATCTCCGGCTGGACTCTGTGTTCCTATAGGATATGGTGCATTTTTTCTACATTATAAGTACACTGTTAATTTCTGATACATGAATTCAGCTTGGAGTTGCTTTTTATGCTACATCTTTTGCCTGTGCCAAGTAAATATGTTTGTGTTCTCACTTTAAGGTAAACCTCTTGGGCGTGGAGCTTTTGGTCAGGTCATAGAAGCAGACGCTTTTGGGATTGACAAAACTGCTACCTGCAAAACAGTGGCTGTAAAAATGCTTAAAGGTAAAAATAATGACAAAAACTTAACCTTGAATATACAATATAGGATAATTGTCAACACTATAACCAGTGACAGAAAAAAAATCGAAATGTTTGTACTGGTGGTTATACCAGTTTTACTTAGTAGTTGTTATCATGAAGCAATGATTAGGAGAAGTACATGCCTTTTCCTCATCAGTAACTCATCAGGAGCAATATGACTGTGGTTTCCTACCCTTGCTTTATAGTTCTACTCAGGTTCAGAATATGAAATTGCTCCTGCAATTAATTTTGTGTTCATTTTGGCATTATGCATCTTGGTAGGAAGTTTTCTCTAAGTCTCAAAACAACGGCTTAAGCACTCTCCAAAATGAGTTGTAGTTTGGAACAGCTTTCTCCACACTTTAAATCATATTATACTGCCTTGCATTTGCCACAGAACAGTTTAAATGTGCAGTTCCCAGAGACATTACTAAAGAAGATGTAGCTAGGGCAGCAAGAGTGGGAAGAAGAGTGGGAAAGACTAGGTATTTCTGGTAGTGCAGTGTGAGCAGTCACAAGCAAGAGCTGTTGCAGACTCATTGCAGTCGGGTGAACATGCAGTACTGTCAGTAAAAATTGGAAAGCCCTGTCCCTCCATCTTCCCAGTGCTCAGGAAACCATTATAGAGCTGCCTCCTCTGCCCTTCTGTGCCCAGTGTTTCAGCTATTTCCTCTTCCCCTTCCGTATCTGGGTGATGAGGACACTAGCCGTGTCTCTAGGCTTTTGATGAGGTTGATTGAACCCTTAGCATGGACCCCAGCAGGGACTACAGGACAGGGTTTCTGTGAGGATCAAAGAGCAGAATGCAAATTCTCCAAGGGTCTGTAGGCAAAAAGATAGATTGTTTATGTCTCTGCTCTCATGTACTGCCCTTGGCAAGCTTTGGGAAATGTTGAAAAACAGAGCAAACCCAACGCTGTCATGCATATGCCTAGTTTTTGTCAGTGTCCTGCAACACAGCTGACTGAGGGTACTATCCAACAAGGCTTCTCACTAGATGGGCTGGATCAATAGTAGAAGAGAATGGGGAGGAGGGTGAAGCCTTTCTGTCTGTGATGCTCCTGATCTGTGTTGGTTTACGTCTGCAGAAGGGGCAACCCATAGTGAGCACAGAGCACTTATGTCAGAGCTGAAGATACTCATACATATTGGCCATCATCTCAACGTTGTCAATTTACTTGGAGCCTGCACAAAGCCAGGAGGTGAGTAACTTCTCAGTGTGTGAGAAGGTGCTAAAGAAAACCCTATTTCTGCCATTTCTGCTGGATAGAAAACTGGGTTTCAAAATTAAGGATTGGAAGAAGTAGTCCTTTAAAAAAATCTAAGAAGCAGCAAATTCAGAGATAGAATAAGAGCTCAGAAGCCCAGAGTTCTATGTGCAGCTCCATCCCTTAGTTGTTCCATCACTTTGCTTTTCTGTACTTCAGATCCACCTTTGTGGTGGACACTCCGCATGTAACACACTTTGGAGCTGAGTCTAGTAACAGATTTAACAAGTTGCTCTTAGACTTGTCACCAGCTACACAGTAATTGCAAATTGTGACTTTCCTTCTCCGCGTTCTGATGGACTGTTGGTGCCTCTTTGTGTGTGTGTGTAGGAGGGGAGATTGTGTTTTGGAGTTCAGCTGTGGGTGAATGAATTTTATAATCAGGGACAGATGTTTTTTTAGCAAATCCAGCACTACAGACTAATTTGGAAGAAATTCACTGTAAAGTAACTAAGTAATATGCTTTTAGGGAAACTGACTTGTTGGCTTATTAGAGGTTCAGAATTTAATTTGTAAAGTTCCATGACAGAAGTCAGTAGTTGAGGGAAACATCACCCGTAAATACTTATTTCCTTGTTTATTCTATAGTAAAATAGGGATGGCCAGTATGTGGAACCTAGGATGGAAATTTTTCATTGTAGCATATGCTTATATGAAGTAAATATGAGCATGAAATACCACATTTAGACTGTACATTAAAGCATCTATGTCTGAAACCAAGATTCCCGGTTTAAATTTTTAGTACTATAATGTACAAAAATGGATGGATAATCATATGTGTACTTTATTGCAGATGAATGGTTAATTACACTGAAGTTCATTCAGATATTTATGTCAAATGTCAATTAGCATAGGCAGCTACTGGCACTTCAGATATAAGGACAACACTATACATTTTCACATATGAAAAAAGCCTGTGATTTTCAAAAGTATGGTCTTTGTTTTCCTTCCTTACAGAGCAGAAAAATAAATAATTTCTCTGCTTTGATTAGATTTTATTTTTTTATTATTACTGGTATTTTTAAAAACCTCTGGGTAGCAGAAAGCTTTTTGAAATGTATGATTTTCTAGCCACAAATTTTGCTGGGAGATAAGGTGGGATATAAATGATGTTTCTAAGCAATTGCTTTACATGTTGTACAGGCCCACTCATGGTGATTGTGGAATATTGCAAGTTCGGAAATCTGTCAGCTTACCTACGGAGCAAGAGGAGTGAATTTGTCCCGTACAAGGTAAGGGGTCAAGGTTACCAGCAAAATGTTTGATTTTGTGGGGTTTTTCCATGCACAGTGTTTCTTTTTGTAGTGCAGACTGAAGTGGCAATCCTTGGGGATGCTGAATGTCTTAGTACTTCTCATGGGAATGAGAGATGGCAAAGACATCAGAGGTCATCTAGTCTTTCCCCTGGCCCCTGCAATGTTGCTGTTTTGTTATTGTTAGCTTAAAATGTGCAAAGGAACTGGCTCCCACTATTTCCCTTGGCAGATTATTTTACACTTGGCTGTATCTTTCAGGAAGTTTTTTCTGATTATCAGCCTGAATTTTTTCCTCTCTTAGTTAAGCTCCAGACCACCTTAAATAACTGTACTCTCTATTTAGTGTATATATCCATCAGATATCCATAGGTATCTGTATCACTGTCCCCTTGGCTCATTGCTGAGCAGGTTTTATGTTTCTTTTGCTGTTAATGGTTTTGTATAATTCATGTATCTCATGAGTTTACATTCAGCTTTTCACCTCCCAAGTCCTTTGCAAAAAGGGAGCTCCATCACAGCACCCCCTCTTTGCATCTTGATTTGAAAGAAGAGGGAGGATGGAGACTGGCATTTTCAAACTCATTTTTGGGCACCTCAGAGAGGACTGATTTCTGGAGAGGGCTGAGAGGATCCATCCTCTCCAAGGGTGAGATTACTGGATGACGAACATGGCTGCATATGCCCAATGCTGAGCATGACACTCAGGACCCTACCCTTTTCCACTCACAGACAAGTGGGATGTCCCTGGGCTGTCCTCGGATACAGTGGTAGACCTGAGTCTTCCTGCAGGTGCTGTGTTTAGATAAGAACTTCTTCCACTGCTTGTTGGTTCTGCAGGGGGTTATTTTTCTTTATCCTTGGAGACAATATTTACTATTTTATATTGGCAAAGGCAGCTTGCTGCATCATCTTGTGAGGTAAAAAGATAAACAAATATCTGAGAGGCCTTGAAGGAAGAGACAGGGTTTCATGAGGGTGATGACCTTTGCTTAAACAAGCAGTGGGAATGGGAATTGGCAATGTTAAAAACTAGCCCTGCCAGGGAAAAAAAAATCACCAAACCAAAGCAGGAGAAAATGGATATGTGGTGGAGGAAGCCTGTGGGGTTGGATTCATCCCCAGAGACATTCATTGGCTTAGGAGAAGAAGGAAATAACTCAGATTTTGATGGCTGTTAGGGTTTTGGCCAAGGTACAGGTTTAGCGGCAGGCCCTTTGCAGCAGTGGGAGGAAACGCCATAGCAGTATGGAGAGGCTGGATTATATGAGAGTGGGTTCAGCAGTACTTCACAGGTGGTGGGCACCAGGGGCTGAGGGGGCCCGGTCCTCAGTATGCATTTATTCCCCAGTGCATGGAGATGTTGCTGAGGTTTGGCTGGGAGGATGAGAAAGCAGGTGAAAATTGTGCTCTGAAGTGGCAGAGGGTGCTGGATCTGGTGAACCTGCGTAGCCATGTGTTGGGTTTTGCTGGTACTGTCATTGCATCAGCCAGATGCCCCAACCAGAGCTGGCTTGGAGCCTTCAGTGGTGACCTTGGCACAGACCAAGCTTATGGCAAGCTTTCAGCCTTTGATTTTTCTTACCCTTCCCTCATATTTCTAGACCAAATGTGCCAGGTTTCGGCAGGGGAAAGAGAGCTACGGTGGTGATGTCTCTGCGGACCTGAAGGGACGGTTGGACAGCATCACAAGCAGCCAGAGTTCAGCAAGCTCTGGCTTTGTGGAGGAGCGGTCCCTGAGTGACGTAGAAGAGGAGGATGGTAGGATATGTCTTTTCCTGGTGTTGGAACAGGTGTCATTGGTGGGGCTTTTGAGGGACATGGGGGAACTATGTGATTTCCAAAGCTCCCTCAAATCCATGTGCAGGGTGTTTTCTGGATGACCACAGTTCTAGTTCAGCATCCCAAACCCCTCAGTCCAAACCTAGATAACATCCTATATGAAACAAGTGCATTTTTAGTGCACTGCCTTTTAGAGATACATCTGTCCCAAACTCTGAAGGCAGTGCAGAGAGGGATGTGCTAGGATGCCAACTGAATTTCCTCAGGGTTATGCAGAATTTAAATACTGTGAAACACTGTCTGATTCACTGCTTATCAGCAGAAATGTTGTTTTGCCTTCCATGGACGCATGTGGCATCTGTCATGAACAGGAAACCTAAATTATCCACTCATTCAGAGCTTTCCAAGGGTATACCTTCCCCCTGCAGTGGTTTCACTGATACATTTGCCATGTCCTCATCTGGCAGGGGCAGCACAAAGTGCTCGACACTGGCATCTCAGAGGCCGCTAATTTCATCTAGGGGAGGGATCAGACTAGTCAGGAGGAGGGCTGTAGCTCTACTGTCTGTACCTTGACTACTACTAAAAATCATTTAATACAAAGAAAAACTTCAGTGTGTGAACAGGGAGGATGATCTTGCAGTTTCAGTGTGATCTAATAGGTCATGTCAGGCATGCACTACATGCATTGCCATACTCTTTTGGTCCTTTTTGGTACTCTCTGGCGTAAACATTGACTTCTAAGCTGGGATGTTGTAAGAAGAATGTAGACTTAAAGCAGCCCTTAGAATGAGGATGTTAGCCACCAATGTTGTAGTTCTTGGTAAAGTTCTACTTAAAATCAAGAGCTGAGCAAAGTCACGGAGTTGTTTACTTCAGCAGGAACTAAATGCCTGGGTATCTTTGGATATTTGACTACATTATTCCTCCAGGTCACTAGAGGGTAAGGTTAGGGTTCTTCTAGCCTATTTTAGCTGGGCATTCTCCCAAATTCAAGTAAATATCCCCATGGCATTTTATTTCCCCATATGGGCAAGGGGAACTCTCTCATTGGTTTCCAAATTCATCTTGGATGAATTTGCTGAAACCATGGCAAGCTTTGCTGTCCTAGGAACTTGTGAGCTGAGTTTTGGCTGTTTTTCATTTGAGACTATTTTGCAGATCTTTCCAATGGTGGGAGCTCTTGAAATAAGCAAGGAGACCTAGGGTATAAGTATCATCTCTGAGTTTATTTTACACAAGACTAGTTTGGTGTAAAATGGGTTGTTAGTGTTAATTATACAGCCAAAAAAGGGTTCAGTTTGCTCTTCCAGTTCCATGTGGCTTAAGGCTAAGATGGGAATTCAACCTAACAAGTTATAGGCGGAATCAGTGACAAAGGGCATGCTTGACTGTTGTCTGATCCTTTGCAGCTGGTCCTGAAGACCTTTGCAAGAACCCTTTGACCATGGAGGATCTCATCTGTTATAGCTTCCAGGTGGCGAGGGGAATGGAGTTCTTGGCTTCACGCAAAGTAAGGAACTTCTCAGGAAGAGTGGCATGTTATTTATTTGACTTATAGAAAGTAGTGCTGTAGGTCTATAGAAGGAAACAACATGTTCATCTTTGGACTGGCAGTCATCCACAACATCTTCTTTTTGCTCTAAGGTCTACTCAGATCATTAATACTATGGAGTACAGCCTGTGCATTTATTTAAACAAATGTTAATGATCTATGTAAGGTTTATGGGCCACTAGTTCACAGAGAATGATTAAGTAGTTGGAGGAGGGGAGCTGACTTATATGGATTATTAAAGGCATTGGGGACAAATCCTTGGTAACTGGAGCTAAATGAGAGTAAAGATATTTGCTCTGAGGAGAGTGGGTGTACCTTGTGCAGTGGGATTGGAAGGGCAGTATGAGAAGAGATGATGCTTACCTATGAAACTTCATGGGTTACTCCTGGAGAGTCTCTTGTCAAAGACATCCTGGCATCCAACAGCACCTCACCTGAATTTTGGTGTTCTAGAAGTGCTTTTCTGTGGTTTGAGCTTAAATAAGTGGAGCCCCATTTCAAAGGATGTTAATTCCAGCAAGACTGAGGAATTGACTGCAGTTGTATAGAAATAAAAAGTACTTAGAAATCACAGAATCACAGAATATGCCGAGTTGGAAAGGACCCACAGGGATCATTGAATTCAACTCCTAGCCCTGCACAGGGTCATCCCCTGGAGTCACACCATCTGCCCAAGAGTACTGTACAAATGATTTTTGAACTCTGTCAGGCTAACCCTGGGGAACCTGTTCCAGTGCACAACCACCCTCTGCATGAAGAACCTTTTTCTAATATCTAACTTAAATGGGAGAAGAAAATAGAAGCAAGGAATACAACGCTGCTCTACAGTATGGGCTAGATATTCAAGAGTAGATGTCAGAGTCTTTTTATTAAAAAAGCATGTAAAACCATGCTTTTGTCTGTCTTTCATACATCTTGATTGGTGTGCATATGTAAAAAAGCCCTCTTTCCAGAACCTGCAGTTTAATCCATACTACAAGCAAATCTGCAGCCGTTTTTAGAACCTGATTCTTTTACTCCAAGCTATTGAGGCTTGAGTTTCGAAGTCTTCGGGTCATTGACTAAGCTGTTGTTATGCATAGAAATGTGGACTTCTTTCTCTGTAGTCAAGTTTAATTTGTGTTGGAATCAAGTCGCTATTTTAGTGTAGTGTAGTGTAGTGTAGTGTTTTTCAGAGAAATAGCAGAGTACACAGATTTGAGTGAACCTAAGTAAATCTAAAGGTAATCAGATCTGAACCTGTTTTGTGTCAGCTTCTTAGGATAATTAATTAGATAGCTTCAAAGGCCTTCTCTGCATAGTGGATAAACAGATGTATGTTTGGACTTGGGAATACAAGTCTCTCTGAGCCAAATCAGTTGTGACCATCAAAAAACCACTTAAAATCAGCTAATGTTGATGCTGAGGTTTCTTTTTCTTAAGAGGTTTTAAAAATTAGGTGGCCTTTGGGGGTAGAAGAGCACATATGTGAAAGAGATCAGCCCTGTGGACAGAACTGTGACAACAGGCAGCACATGAAGTTGTTTACTTCTCTTTGCAGTGCATCCACAGGGACCTGGCTGCTCGTAATATCCTCTTGTCAGACAATAATGTGGTCAAAATCTGTGATTTTGGCTTGGCTCGAGACATCTACAAGGACCCAGATTACGTCAGGAAAGGAGATGTAAGTTTCAGATTCTCTGTTTGAAAGAGAATTACTATGAAGTCAGGACTTTTTTTCTCTGTTTCCCTCAAATGGGTTTGTGAAAACTCAGTGTTTTGCTCAACTGTCATACCTCTTTCTTTATGCAAATGCTTTCAGGCCAGACTACCCCTAAAATGGATGGCACCAGAAACCATTTTTGACCGAGTATATACCATTCAGAGTGATGTATGGTCCTTTGGAGTTCTGCTGTGGGAAATATTTTCATTAGGTGAGTCACTTTAATTTTACTGACACATCCTTGAACAATTGTCTGAAGAAAACAGATTCTCTTCAGCATTTTCTTTGTCCTTCTTGAAAAACTCCTGTTTATTTTCTGCATCAAAATAAAATACTCAAATTTTCTTTAGAAAGCAAATGTAGGAATGTGGACTTGAAATGCTTCTTCATACAATTTCAGCATGTGATGTTGTGCCTCATTATTCAATCAGCTGCCGTTTCTATATATAAATTGCTTAAACATCCAGATATACTGAATTGTCTCATTAACACAGGCCATAGCTATTTTGTTTGAAAATGAATCCCAAAATTTAAGAATCTAATGCATTAAAATTACCATTGTTTTCACTTCAGGTGCATCACCATACCCTGGAGTGAAAATCGATGAGGAATTTTGCAGAAGACTGAAAGAAGGAACAAGAATGAGAGCACCAGACTATACAACACCAGAAATGTGAGAAACTGTTCTTCCAGTTACCCGCATTAACCCCCACAATAATAGGAGGTGCTGGAGCAAGCGATAGGTGATGTTTACTTTATACTGGTATTTTAATTAGTTTTGTCCTTCTAGGTACCAAACAATGCTGGATTGCTGGCATGGAGATCCTAAGCAGAGACCAACTTTTTCAGAGCTGGTGGAACACCTGGGAAATTTACTGCAAGCCAATGTCCGTCAGGTACTCGAATTGTATTCTCTGGTTGCTAAAGCCACCAGCTGAACCCCTCCTGTCCTGCCAGCCACCACAGCCTCTCTTAGCTGGGTACGGTCTGCTGGAGCTGTCAGGGAGCCTGGGCTTCTTCTACCACTCTGACTGTCAGTTGGGTCTATGACATGCAGAGAATGATTTGTGGTCCCAGAGGTTGTGTTGGCGTAACCAAAAGCCATCCTGTCCTGCCAGCAAGGGTTTCCCATGTCACCAGTGATGTCTTGCCAGGGAGTTGTTGGCACAGACTCAATTCCCTGCTTTGCTGATGATTTCTCTGCATGTGCATTTGCATTTCTGCAGGTAGCTGCTGTTGATCTTACTGTACCGAAGATGGTTATCTTAGTGTATGTGAGGGTGTGGGCTACGACACTTTTAATGACTATCCTGGAAAACAAGGATACAGGAATTTCACTGTCTGTGAGCAACTCCATCCAAATTAATGTGTTAAGTCTTGTCCTGGGTTCAGGCATTGCTGCAAGAGAGCCCACTGTGCCCAGGTGGGATACATGAGCCTCCCTACCAAGTTCTCCACTTTGTAGCTTCCTTTTCATTTACTGAGAAAGTGGACTAGACCAGGGCAGTAGATGTGAACATACTGCATGAAGGAAGCTGGATTTGGCCACGTACACACCTGTTAGACAAGTTCTCTCTTTCTAACCTATTGATAATTATTGGAATTACCTGCCCTTCAAAATTAGCAGGTTCGTGTTCTTTGTGGCATTGGTATTCAAACATTGCTGTAATCCTTTCTTTTTCAAAGACATCATTAAAAGTTCAGTTTATACATTATTTTACAGTATATTATATTAAAATATACTTTTTTAATGTAAAACTCCTTGGAAGTGGTTCTTACTAAGTTTCCTTCTTTTAATGTTGTTGCTCCTGCAAAGGTTCTAATAAACTAATGTTCATAGTTTAATAAAACAACCAAGGTAGTTCTGTTGGATTGATCCATTCTCCATATACGTGCATGTAGCTGTTTATGTTTGTGTGTCTCTGTAGCCTATTTAATTGTTGTATTTTTTCACTGCATTCTACAGGATGGTAAAGACTACGTTGTCCTTCCTTTGTCAGTATCTCTGAATATGGAAGAGGATTCGGGTCTCTCTCTCCCAACTTCACCTGCTTCCTGTAGGGAGGAAGAGGAAGTCTGTGATCCTAAATTCCATTATGACAACACAGCAGGAATTAGGTATTTTTTATGGTGGACACATCCTACTGGGGCCTCTGGGCAGGCTTTGTTCATGCTGGGGGCAGGGAAAATGAAAGGAAGAGACTTCAGCTGCCTGGTCCATATTTAACCTCCATAGGGATAAGAAGGAATCTGTAGAGTTTTTGTAGGCTATAGCTAGTTTCTTACCTCCCCAAATGCTAGTTGGCTTTTAATTTATTTGTAATATTGCTACCCTTTTAAGATTTGGTATTCTCATTCAAAAAAGAAAAAGCAAAAAGCAACGAGAATATTTATTGTTTGCTTTTTAAGAACCAGAACACAAAAGTTGTTACTGGTCCAATTTGGTTGTGTTCACACTCTTGGGTGTTTCAATAGTGGTAAGTGACTCTGACTTCTCCAGTAAGGAGTTTGTACTAATGCACTTAAGGGTCTTATGCTGGACCCTTTAACGACCTCAGGCATGGAATGTAAAGGAGAAAGACGTCTCATCCAGTGTTGCCTAAGATCAAATTCAGGCACGTAGTTGCTGGGAGCCCTGGCTTGCTTAATACAATATCAGAAGAAGGAGGATAGAAAGATATGGATCCAGCCGTCAGGTGGACTCTGTTGGCAGGTTTCATGTGGAGCCCTTTCCCTCACTGCTTTTATTTTACTCACCAAAGTTCCTAATGATTTTGGATGCTGCAGGATGACATTTTTGTAGTTGCGGGAAAGACTACATAGGCACACTGCATTTCACACTTCAGTTGAACTTATGGTCCTGCAGCTGAACCCTCAACACTGTGTTTTAGTGGTGGAAGAGTTCAACCTATAAATACTTAAAAGACAAAACCCCCATGATTTAACACTAAAACAATCTCACTTGTATTACATCCTATATGGCTTTTCCTGGTGCCCTTTCCTGTTATGAGCAGAAGTAAAATCACTCTATCAACCTTTAAAGGAGACTTAAAATCTCCTTACTCTTGTCTTACAGTGTCTTAAAGCGCTTGTGGTTAAGACATATGGGGCTTTATTTTTCTGTTCTGGTAGATGAAAACTGTTTTATAGACATGGATCTTACTATACAGATAGTGGAAAAGATTGATCTGTTCAGAGATGTCTTTTTCAATCTTCACAAAAGTACTAACTATGAGGAAAAACTGATAAATACAATTTCTAAATCTAAGCTGGAGGAGGAAAGCAAGCACAGGGAAAACATGGAGAATATTAAAGATAGTGTAGATTGCTGATGTAAATTAAAATCAGCAGGACCTTCTAATGTCTTCCATATTTGGCTTAGAAAATAGGTATGCAATTTCTGAACCTTGAAAGATTGTCACTAAAAGCAGTAGGTGAGGTATAGAAGATTTAGTATAAAGTATAAAGGCAATGCCTGCTTTTATAAAGAACAGAAAAAGTGTAATTCTTAAGTCAATTTCATTTGAATCCTAGGAACAATCCTGGAATAAACAATCAGATAAATAATGGTAAATGCCTACAGGAAAATGAATTAACTAAAAATGGACAGCATGAATTTGTGAAGAACAAATCAAGTCAAACCAATCTAAGTTTCATTTTTAGGGAGAATAATTGATTTGCAGAATAGCCAAGAAGATGGATTTTGATTTCCTGTAGGACATTTTTTGCCTTTTTTTAATGGGACAGTCTCTTACCAAATGCAAACACATGTCAGGAAATACTTCCAGGACATGAGCTGAGCTCACACTGCCACTGGGCAGGAGTGAGATTCCATGCATGGCCTCTCTCTGTCTGCACACAATTTCTGGTCCTGTTTGCAGGACCAAGTTGTTTGGCTTAACCAGGAGGATCTCATTCATTGTAGCCCTGTAGGCTGACTCTTGGCTGAGCAGAGGCAGGACTCCCATACCTGGGAGGTCTTTCAGATCAAGAGCCTGGGATTTTCACTCCTCACCACCCTGGTAGCTGTAGTTCTGGCTATGCAGGTCCATGTCTGTGTGGACATTTAAATGCGAGACACACAAAACTTTCCAACTTAGAAAACAAGTTGTGGAATGAACTTGTCATCAGTCAAGGTCAAGTTGTGTGGGAAAGTAAGTGGACTTGGTTGTCCATTAGATGCTTTTGGTCCTAGTAGGATTGTCTGGGAAGCAAATTATGTACCATTGCAGAGTAGCAGGAGCAGAAGATGTAGCTGGTGCAGAGCTTGAAATACTGTAACTGATTTTGTTAAGTCTAGGTAGAGAAAATCGAGATGGAACATAGTAACAATTTTCAGTGTATGATAATTTGCTCCGAAGAGGGGGTTAATTAATTATTCTGTGTCACCAGCAACAGGACCAATTTTATTTGCAGCAAATACTTGGATTTAATATTTGAAAAAGATTCTACAGTGTGATTGAGCACTTGGGCAGACTGCACAGGGAACTTACAAAACCCTCATCAGTTTAAATGAATTTTTCTTTGACATAGATAGATAGATAGATAGATAGATAGATAGATAGATAGATAGATAGATAGATAGATAGATGTCTCTGCATAGCTAGACTCGAGGCTGGGAAATCCAGTGAATGATGCTCTTAATTTCCTTCAGCTTTGCCCTTCACATGAATGCAGGTTACTCTTCTAACTCCATGGCTTTTCCTTCATTAGTTAAGAACTTAAATTTGTTTTGTTTAACTGTCCTTTGTGACTGGGACAAGATCCATTTTATTCCATCTTCACTTAGGCAGAAAGCTGAAGCTAGCCATTTTGTTCACTGTATTAGTACATCTGTGAAAGTCAGTTTTATTTTTTGTCCAGTATTTTGTGTGGATTTCATCCTGACCAGAGGTCTTCTTTTGGAGAAGAGCTTTCAAGAGAGATGTAGCACTCCTTGTCCTGATCCCCCACGGTTTAAGGGCAGCAGTCTGCTGAGTCTGCTGTTGTTGTCTTAGGTCCAGCCAGGGGTCTCAGAAGTGCAGTCCAAAGGAAAAGACACATGTCTGTGCTCCAGGCTTCTCTGTTTATTATACTTCTAAGCAAACCTTACAGGAAGTGAAACCTTCCAGCATAACCGAGGAAAGAAGCTGTTTTCTCAAAGCCATTTCTGAGAATTTGCTCAGAGATCAAGGTTGTCAGGAGTAGAAGGTCAGGAACATGCCACTTTCTAGGCTGTTCATCCTTTTCAATAAATGGATATTTGAAGGTTTGCATAATATGTTTTGACAAAAGGATTAACTTCTCTGAAGAGAGATAAAAGAATTCTGATATCATTGTGTTATTTGCAGCCAAGCTGTGGATAGTGGACACAAAACTTTTTTTGTTTTGTTTTCCTTGCAGTCAGTACCGACAAGGTAGCAAGAGAAAAAGCCGCCCTGTAAGTGTGAAAACATTTGAAGATGTCCCTTTGGTAACCACTGTAAAAGTTGTTCAGGAGGTGAGTTTGTCTGTTTGTAGATATTTTCCATCTGTTGATGTATTTTTTTCATATTTTTAATCCTTTTCCATTTGATGTATTTCTAACACTTTTGCAGGAAAACCAGACAGACAGTGGGATGATTCTTGCATCTGAAGAGCTGAAGACATTGGAAGAGAATGATAAACAAGTGAAAATACCCTTTAGGTAAGGCTCAGGCTACACATAGGCTTGGATATGACCTTTTACCTACCATATGTCAGAAGACTGATTGGTTTGTTTGGAAGACAAAATATTTTCTCAATGTATTTTTGAAAACAGAAAGCAAAATTGTGGACTGTATGCCTGGTTATCTACATTTGGTACCAGGAAAAGAGAGGTAACACAGCTGTTGGAAACGTCAGTCAGCATCCAGAAAGGACTTGCTGCAATAGCATAAACTACCCCTTGTAGGTACCAAACTAGAGCACACAATTGGGTCATGGTTGTGAGGACCTGTCTGAACTGACAAAGACCTCTTTTCAAAAATTTTTTTTTCTTTAATAGCTGACTCCTGAGTCTGCAGGATGTACCTGTATGTATTTTCAGAGCATTGTACAGGGGTTTCATTGTGCAATTCACAGGAAGCACAGTGGTATACATGGAGCTGAAACCTCACGTATGCTGTCTGAGAGCTTCTCAGGAATTATTTATTTCCAGGAAAACTTCAGTGTGGACTAAGTTACACTGCAGTTCAATTGCACTCCAGCTGAAATATAATAAAATAAAATAAAGCCTCTAAAAACTTCACATTTCCTCTGTGGTTACAATCTAACTCCTTGTATCATCGTAAAATTAAACATCTTTTTCATGTGTTAAATGAAGTTAGGACATAAGAAAACATGTTTCCTTATAATCAAATGCATATTTAAAAAGACTTGAAGCCAGATTAGCTAAGTACAGCATTTTGCTTTGATTGTTGCCGTGCTGGAAAGCAGCTGCCATCTGGAATCGCCCACCTGCCCTCCAGGAGACAGACTCCACAGCTCTCTCAGACCTGTTTCTGCTTGTTTTTTGCAGCACGCTGGTGCCCAGCAAGAGTAATGAATCTGTCATGTCTGAAGCCTCCAACCAGACAAGTGGGTACCAGTCGGGATACCACTCAGACGACATGGACACCGCCGTGTACTCCAGTGAGGAGACTGAACTCTTGTGTGCCCGAGAGGCTTCTGCCCCGCTCTGCCGCACGCACGGGCTCGCCTACGACGGCCCCACACCGCTCACCTCCCCGTCGCTCTAGGGTGACCGTGGCAGCTCCGGGTCCCCCTGGGATGTGCCTTCACTCCCCGGGCTGGTGATACTCAGGTTTGGTGTATAGAAAGACCGCATCCATGGGACTAAGAGAAGACATTAATTATTCCTGAAGAGGATGCAGAAGCAGCTGGCAGCAAAACTATGCCCTGTCAGGCTATGGGTTCTTCCTCAAGAGATGCTCATGGCTGAAAGTGCAAAGCCCTAGCTGCAGTGTGTGTGCTGTGCTGACCCTATGGCAGAGACAGCTCCTGGTGATAAGTGGAATATCTGCCTGATGCAGGCAGCATCACAGCATTCAACTTAACTGTTTCTACTTGTACGAAAAAATGGCATAGCCCTGCTTTTGGCTTTTGTTGGGGGTGGGGAGTGTTCTGGGTTTTTTTCTGTTTTTCCCCTTGTGGCTGGACTCCAGGAAGGAAACAGTGCGGCACTGGCTTCTTGTTTCTCAGAGTTATTCCTTGCTTGTACCTTCACAAACAAAAAAAGGAACCTCCAGCTCAAGGCTCTGGCACCCGCTGATGGCCTGAGACTAAACATAGGCTGGGCTAAATATAGGCTGGGGTGATGGTCTCTGTCCTTGGCAGAGGAAAATTTGCTGTACAGGACCTTATGAGCTACATTTACTTTCAAGACTTGTGTGGTAAAGTTGGTTAGTAGGGAGAAAGTAGAGCATTGAGCCAAGTGAAGGGACATGGATGGCTAGGCCATGCCCTACCACTGAAAATGGCTCTGTCCCCCCGTGACCCCCAGCACCCTTGACACATGCCAGATGCCTACCTACTTCTGAGCCTGCCTGAAACTGCTGCAGAAAATATTCCCTCCACCCAAATCACCAGTTGGGCAGCCTCTGCAACAGGTAGAAAAGACAATGTAATCCACCTTAGGACCACAGGAAGCTCAATTGTTCTGATGGAGCATCCTTAGGGCACCCTACCTTCTCATCTCATCCCTCCCTCTTCAGATTTAGGTCTGACTCTCTCTTTGTAAACTTTTGAGTCTGTTTGCAGAGTCAGAAATACTGGTTTATGTAGCCTTGGAAATACATGACTGGTTTCATGGCAGCTCCAATCTTCTCCAAGTGGTGAAATTGTGCCTAATTGTTGGACAACGTCTTACCTGTGCTTTTCTAGTCCCAGAACTTTATCGATGAATATATCACAGACTGCAAGATTTTAAAAAGTAAAGCTATTTCTACTGAGGGTTTTTTGTATTTTTATAAGTATTTTTTTGTTTGTACTTACTATAATGTCAAATCCTGGGAACTTTAAATATAAGGCATATACAGTATTTATAGCCTCTTTATGTAGAAATAAATGTAATATATTAAAATATAAATATATATTATATAATGGGTATTGTCCTATTCACATTTTTTATCAATGTTCTGTAGCATTGCAAGGTCACAAAATTCTTCAATAGCTAAAACTTTTCACTTTATTAAAAGGGACTGGAAATTTACGGTTGGTGGCTACTAGTAGATATGTTTGCTTTTCTTATATCCTTTCTATTGACAGGGAAGATTACAAAGTATGTACTACTTATTTCAAGTGCCATTTAGTGAATCTAGTTTTTTATACCATTGGACAGATGGATGAACATTTCAGTGGGTATGTGTAGTAAAGAAACTTCAATGATTTTTAGCAGTTGACAGTAAACACCTTTAGAGAAATGGTCACAGGGATAGAATGCTTGTACAGGCTGAATCTCCTCTGAAAGAGTTTATTATATTCAGTTAGGAAATGGTTGATCTAATTGTATTGCAGATTTTGCCTGGGAAGTGGCAATTTCCCGTAAAGCCTTGTTCACCTTTTCCCACTTGTGTTTTCTGCAGCTCACTTCTCACAGATTAAATGTTGCCCCTTCTATTGTGCAGCAAAGTCTTACTTTATTTTAAATCTGTACCAAAAACTCTCATGTTTTCACTTTGTTGGCAACTTTTTGACTTTCTCTTCTGCACTGTGTAGGTCTTCATTCTCAGTGCAAAGCTCTTCAGTATTGGAGTATCAGGACTCAAAGTATTTTAACAGCTTATGTTAACAAAAGGGCAAGGGAAGTTAAGATAAGATGCAGACTTTAATTAGCTTTTCTGTATTGCAGTTTGAAATTAGACCTTTATAGGCTACTGCATAGTGAGAACTCTTGTCTAGGAAGTGGGAGAGCTCACTGTTAAACTCTTCTCAGGCTGAATATGGGATTAATACCTTCTATAAATTATGTGCATTCCCTAAATACAAGGCTGTGGGATGTCAAGCTTCAAATGTTTCTCCATTCCTCTCCGTAAACCTAAAGCATTTTACAGCCAGGAAATCAGAAGCTGGGAGGTCAGGTAGAAAACATAGGGAGAGACTTCCCAGGATGTCTGTAAGTGTTTCTAGGAAGAACTTGAATTTTCATGTATATATTTGACATTTTTCTTGCTTCCCAGGCAACAGTCCAGCCACCAGAGTATGTTCAACAGACAATGCTACATTCTTTAACATCCCCCCTCAGCAATAGTCCTCAATATCTTTAATGAAAGTGCTCTATGTATTATGCAATGGGCATAAAATACTGACACTGGCAGAACCTTGATGAGCCACATATTGAAAAGTCCTGACAGTGAGGTCAGGATGGAGATCTGTCATTGATATCCGTCTGACCTAAACCTGGACTCTCTAAGGTTTGGGATATTCATTTTAAATGGCTTATTTTCTAGGGATTTTTCTTTTCCAGCTTGGAAAAGTGGTACAGGATATGTACCACTTATATGCAGTCAAATGCTTTTCTGTGTTTGCAGTACCTCTAAAACAGCTGTTGACCATAATGCAGGCTGATGAAGTTGCAAGATAGCCATTTCAGCTAATGAATTCTCACTTATAATTCTTGTCAGCCAATGAACCTCTCTTGTGGGTCCAAAAATTTTTAAATATACCTGGAAAATGTGGGAACCAGCACACACCTGCTATAGAAAGGAAAATTATCTCAAAAAAACCCACCACCACCAAAACACTCAAAAGCCCAATCCAAAACAACCAAACCCATATATTCAGTGTCAGGAGCAAGCAAACGTCCTAGAAATGTGTTCGTTTATTTAGCATCCACTACCAATTCTTTTCTTAGATCATGGCCATTACATCCATTAAAACACCTAGACTTTTTGTTGTATTCTGAATACAGGACATTCAGCTAAACACTAGTCACGCCACATCTGTCTTTGAGATGCTTTAAATTCCAAAAAGGTTATTTTCAAAGAAACAACAGACATAAAGTGCACAGATTTGCAAATGCCTTGCAAACCAATCCCAGCTTTATCTCTATTCTGCAGCCATGCTGTGAAGTGTCAACACTGAATCAGCATCCTTACCTGTGAAATTCAGCCTGGATCTGAGCCCAGTGAGCTACAAATAGAAGGGATGTTTTCCGAGCAGTTGGATAGGAGCGGAGAGAAGCAATGATGGGATTAATTTCTCTTATTCAGAAGAACTGCCAGAATTAACTGTGGTTGCTGGTAGGTTTGGATGTGAAGAATCAAGCAGACCCATGCCAGAAATAGTCAGTTTCAGAGGTTGAGGATGACTCATGCCAGCTTTTATCAGTGTAACACAGTCCACCTGAAGATGGCAGGGGTGTTCATGCACAGTAGGTAGGTCCTTTTCTCTGCAGAAAGAAAACTCTAAAATGTATCTCATTCTTTGCTTGGAAATGTCTTAGCAAATCCAGCCCTGGCCTAAGATTTTCTTATTAATGCATCTCAAATTGCAAGCAAGTGCATTTCACACTGGAACAAAAGTGTTACGATGATACTCTGTGTCCGCTGATGTGGTTGTCTGCAGAGACCATGCCTGGGGACTTTTGGGACAGAGTGCTTGTGAATCCTTAAAGCAATATGTAACGAAAACCACTGCAATCACAGAGCTGTTGACATTGAGGACAAAAATTTACTCCTAATGGCATCTTTTTTTGATGGTTCTAAGAGTGCAAAACATAACAGGGTAGCATGGATAACATCTAGATATAAAACTGGAATTTGCTATTTTTAAGTAAAACATTCCCAAATCATCTGAGACTTTCCCTCATCGCTGGTACTTGAGTATACACCCTGTGTTACCTCGCAGTATGTGACCTCACAAACCAACAGCAAAGGCAAGGAAAACAAAGTTAATGTTTGTTCTTTCTAATTGACAGATTTATTAGTGAGGGAAGTTAACCAGCTAGGACCTTTCCTTTGGACTTCAGCCCTGGATTTTTATTCTGCCTGGCTGAGTGTTGTATTCTGCATCGTAATATATCTCCTCAGCTTCTCAACCTCTGACATTTGAGCTGATTAAGTCCCAGAAGGTAATTGAGAAACATAGCAGGAGCTTGTAACATATGGTGCTGATAAACATCTCAGCATCAGAGATAAGAAGCTGGTCAATCTTAGGAAGCTCAGGTTTTGTGGCCATAAAACTGTACAATGAAAAGCCTAATGCCTACACAGATATAATTAGCTGTTAAAAATACCAGATTCATGATGAAGGGTGTTGTGACTACGCAGACATTATTCACTGGCTGCCACTGGTTGGTTGAAATGTGAAGTATCTCTGCCTTGCAGCTTGTTAGGATGACGTGCTATGGTGAATGATGACTGCTCTCCAAGTTTTTGGGTGGAGGGGGTGGGGCAGGGAGGTGGAAAATGAATTGGTTTCCAGACCCGCTGTAGTGTTAGATGCAGCCTCTGGTGCCAGATAAAATGGCAGTGCCATGTGGTTTCCTAAATCCTGGTCAAAAAAAGTGCTTTCTTAAAAGGTGGAACATATGAAATGAAATTCAATTCTATTTCCCAAGGGGTGTTGAAACTGTTCAGCATCCTACAGAGCTCTTGTCCTGGGCTCCATGCTGCCCTCTCTTTCAGTATGGTCATGTTAAGTGGTATAATTAACAATGGCGTCACAAAAGTGGAAGGAAATGTACCTACTTTTATTTCTCTTGGTCTGCTTGCACACTACAGTCAGAACCATAATTGCAACACATTGTAGGTAGACATAAGGTAGTTTTCACCCTGCCAAGCTAAGCAGCAGTTCTAGTGAGGGTTTGGCAGCCTGGACTGCTGCTTGGCTCACCATTACCCGTTGATAGTACAGCACACAGCAAAGTCCATGCTGTTGGCACCAAGCTCACAAGCAGAAAGTCAGCCCTAGGATAACCTTCGTATGTGCTGAAGTCACACTTTCAGCTGCAGCATCTCTACGTTTGGGAATAATCAGAGGGATGCAAGTCATGTCTGGTTACTGGAGTTTCTCTCACTTCTCATTGGACCCCACTAACCTATGACTATACCTGTGTCAGGCATTGCAGAGCAAATATTATTTGACAGGTTTCATCTCCTTGGTACCAAAATGTTATTCCTACAATCTCTTCCCAGACTTGACTAAGGCTGAAGATTGCAGATCCCAGCTCTGTGAACAATGGTTAACACTGCAGATGATGGAGACCAGTGGGCAGTAGTGGCCTTGGTTTTGGGCCTGGCACTTTTTCTGGGTTTGGCAGTGCTGTGATTTGAGGATTTAGAAATTCATAGATTTTAGTGAGGTAGATATAATTTGGAGGCTTAGAAATTTAGAGATTTTTGAACAAACTACAAGGTTTGGATTTAGAAGGATTAGTAGATGTTGCAGGCTTTACCGGGTCTCAAAAGTTAAGATTGAATGTTAAAGGGCAAAAATGCATGTTTCCCAGCACAGAATGGTAAACAGAACTCTAGTCAAAACATGGGACAAAGGAATGTGAAACATTGGAGCTGGTTGGTCGAAGGCTTAGAGCAAAGTGTAAATTCATGACATAATGCTGAAGGGATACATATTCATGAGAAAATCTGCATATGTATTAGATAGGTGTATAAAGACAGGTGGCAAACTTGGGACGGGGCCTTTAGGCTCCAGGAAGAGCTAGAGGACTTTGCTGATCAAAGTTGTTTTTCCTTGCTCCTGAGGCAAAAAATAAATTTCTCTGTAGCTTGCAAGCATACCTTGAGTCCAAGACTGATTTTCCTTAAATCAGCAAAGTAGAGGAGCAAAAGGCTGAAAGAAATTTTTAGTAATTATGCGTGTCCTTTTCAAATAGCCATAGATCCTTATAATGGAGAATTATGTTTTAGCATCAGGAACTGAGGAAGAATAAGGGGGTTTCGCTCATCAGAGACCTTCAGGTTGCACTGGGGAATTGCTTCCTGTTAGTTATGTAGAAGTTGCTTTATAATGGATATTTCATGCAGAAATAAGGCCCTTTTATTCCTAGGAAGGATAAATCCTAAAGTTTTCTGGGGCTTCACTTGCAGACTTGCAGGGTTCCATTTATTACCTGTTGACCGTGTGCAGGCTATGGTTTAAGAGCTGATCAGTTGGGCAAGGCATTTGAATCAGTAATGGACTGTTACGTTTAATATCCTTGGAGAATTTTGCACTTGCTTTTTGAACTGCTGTGTAACCCTTAACAACTGCAACATCCTGAAGCAAGGACTTTTTGCATGCAGATTTTCACTTGATGGCCCAAGCCATTTTGCAGTACACTGACCAAGTTTTCCCTACTTATTTTGTCTATATTATTTAGGATTTTATGTACACCTGTACCCCCAGTCCTTCCCTTCAAAGTCAGAATATTTCTAGCCTATAGTAAAATCTGTTTGCATCTTCTCAAACCTATAAATAGGGCCCCTTTCTGAGAAGATAACATGTCTGGCATGGTTCCCAAGCAGGTCTCCACAAGATACCCAGTTTCCGCTGGGAGGAAGGAGCATGTGGAACAGTCAACAGAGGACCGTGTTTTGTCAACTAATTCGTGTGACGGATTTACCGCAGCATTGGCAAACATCAGTCAATGTCAAGATCTGACTTTGCTGGCATCTCCTCAGTGTTGCTATTTTTGGCCAGTGAAAGGTTTCCAGGGGTTGGGCTGGTCTTGTCTCCCGTGTGCAGTGTCGTCCTGTTCCCAGGCTGTTTGTGCTGGCTCCTGGCTGACTGCACGGAGGGATAAGAAGCAGAAGGTGGAGGCTGTATGGCTGAAACACTGCACAAACAGGAGCACCATTTACCCCCATGAACTAGCAGAACAGAGGGAAAGCAGGGCCTATCTTATCAGTTGCTTACTGACTTAAGATTTGGGGTATAAAAACTCTCTTTAAACTCTGGTTAATACCTATAAAGGGAGCTCTTAGGAGATAACTTCACTAGTGAAACTTTTGGGGGGCATTTATGTGTAGTTTTGTATTACAGCCATGAAGACATCTTTATATTGTCTGATAAACTTCTTCAACTGGCGACAACTATTTAACATTACAGTTTAGTTAAGTACTAAAGCAGCAGGGAGCATACAGCTAAAGTGATACAATTATTAATATATGTTCGCTAATGGTACCAGAACAATGGCTTTAGTTATTTCATGCCTGCTCCTGGGCTAATGTTCACGATTTTTCAGGAGGATTATTAAGTTTTATTAGCAATTTGCATCTCAGTATAATTATATAGCTATTAGAGAAATCAATATTGTATAAGGGAAGTCCCTTAATAGCTATACTCTTTATTGAGTTTGTTAT
This sequence comes from Pitta sordida, assembly GCA_013390025.1. Classification (NCBI taxonomy): domain Eukaryota; kingdom Metazoa; phylum Chordata; class Aves; order Passeriformes; family Pittidae; genus Pitta; species Pitta sordida. Next base: position 17,773 of record WEKX01002648.1, on the reverse strand, counting down.
AAGAAGGAATCTTTATAATACTGCTGAAATTGGCTTTGCACAATGGCATAGATGTCTTGGACATTGAAGAAAATGTTGCGAAATCTGTCCTCAGACTTAAATCTTTGCATTCAACTGACACTTTTACAAGTAAACTGTAGAAAGTCATTGTTGCATGTTTAAAAAGCTTGTCCCCATTCTGACTCCTAAACTTCATTTGAATTCCTGACCACTACCTAGCTTTCAAGAAAATTTATATATGTATTAATATAAATAGGTATATTCAAATTACCATAAACATACTTGTCACTTACTGCAAAAATTCACTGATCTCAGGTGAAGAGCTGTTTGCTACGTAAGTGTCTGTAAAGAATTCCTCACATGAATTGATGAAGTATTTTTTATTTTTCATTATATGGTGCTCTTTCTTTTCTAAGAGCCTGTCCTTAGGTAGGTTTGGGCATATGACAGTCACTCAGAGCTTAAATCTCATGGTAAAAAATGCAAGGCAACTTTCATTTCATGAGCTGTTCTTGCAGTATATATACACTTTCAATATAGCTCAGACCAGCATTTCTCTGACACTTACTCTGACATTAGGTGGAAATGTCACCGGAAGAAATCACCCTGCCTTGTCTGAGGACCCTCAGGCTTAACTCTTGCCCCATGTTGGATGGGTTTTTTGGGCCAGCAAAAAACTGACTGAAAACAGTTTACTGACTGAAAACAAATTGGAATGGGGTTATATGGTTGGTTTTCTTGGGTTGCTTTGAACAGAAACAACTCCCAGGCCACAGTTTGCTGACCATCACAGCTACATGGCAGCTGTAGGAGGGAAAGCTGTGGGTGCTGGCAGTGGTGGAAGGGCACAGCTTCATTCCTCCAGCTAACACTGCTTGTGAAACTGAAACCATTGTGGCCTTTTCCCAAGGCAGCACGGTGTGTTTGTGTGGCTGTGAGTTGCAAGTTCAGTACAGTCACCCACGTGCTCCCATCTGAGACATTTTCTGAAATGATAAGGCATCTTTCCCAGTCCACTACATACTACTTTCTTCTTCTCTAGATGAAAGGATTTCTAGGAAAGTTGGAGGTAGTTCTTCAGATGTGTAACAGTCCTCATCAAAAAGTTCTCTGCATTTCTTTTGGTTGTGCTACAGAGAATAAGATAATACAGAGAACAGAGTATTTTGGGAGCTACTCACATGAGCTACTCACAGAAAAAGAAATCTTGTAGGAAAAAACTGTTTTCTGTCTCTTCCAGCATAAGAACTATTGAACATGAGCTGCAAATACATTACTATAGTTTTCATCTGTGCTCAGTAAACCTGTGAATTTTTTCCACAGATTGTTGATATTTACGTAGGTTAATGGAAGAAGAAAGCATTCAGATGCACTAAATATGTAAGACACCATTATGAGTTCAGGAAACCTCTGAGCTGCCAATTGTGGGAAACTGAGACAGTGTTTGGTAGAAGAGTTCTATGTGCTTATCCAGCTCTTTGACTATTCCTTTCAATATCAACTCCTAAAGCTCCTGGAAGGGTGCTTTGGTATACTGTGATACAAACATCCCAAAGTTTTTTGCAAGCAACCTTGTAAACTCTTACAGTTGTTGTCTTGACACATTAACTCTCTGTGAGAGTTACAATTTTCAGGCTGCAGGTAAATGTGTGTTTTTCGTTGGACATTCTTCTGCATTAGGCACTGTACAGATTGTTAAAATGAATTCTGATAAATTGTTTGAAGTAGCTGTGAGCCCTAGGAAAATGATTATGTCACCAAAGAGAGGGTGAAGGGGCAGTGGATTGGACAGCATACCTTGCATGAGTGGCTGCAGCCTACAGTTTGATCTCAGTGGTGCTTCAGTGCCACTGTGTACCAGCTGCACAGTTTATACCTCATGCAGTGGCTTGTTGAAGACTCATGTAACCTCTGGGTGAGAGACTTTAGGCCCTGATTTTCAGCCTTTTCACTGCAAATAAACAATGCATTCCTGACATTTCAAGTACACAGGCAGAATGTCCTCAGCTCCATCAGGATTCTGACAAGTCGTGCAGAGGAAATCTACTACAGCCTCAGGAACTGATGGGTTTCCTACTCATTCTCAACAGATTGACTGGTGCTAAATATATATATCCTGTATTTCCACACAATCTTGGTGAAGAAGTCAACCTGTTTACTCTTTTTTTTTTTTTTTAAGACAGGAAAAAACATAAGGTGAATGTAAAGTGGTGATAATAAAGGAAAAACTAAATCACATTTTTCGTATGATTCCATACTTCTGGCTCAAAGTTCACTGAACTCGACATCAGATGGGGAATGCATAGAGAGGAAAAGCTCATTGACACTATTGGGATGCCTCTGTAGTTAGTGATTTTGCAAGGAAAAATTTCCTGGAGACTAAAGCATGGAAATGCTAAACAACTGCTGAAAGTCCATGACATGTAAAAGCTGTTTGCTTTGTTGTCTTGTGGCATCAACCTTTAAGAGATAGTCAGATGTTCTGGCCCTGGGAAAGCCCCCAGTGGCAAAAGGTAGCTAGGCACAGTAGGCTCAGTTCTGCAGCTGATGGGACTCACATCCATATCTTCTCTGCACACAAATAAATAAGTGCCCTGAATATGAGCCTGGGCAGAAAACCTCATCCGATTTGAAGCTTGGTATTTGGTGCACGTGAGCACTAAATAACTGAAAGGGCTGCTACAGCTCTGTCAGCCCCTGCACAGTGTGTAGGTGCAAGAGCTGGATACAGGGGTTGTACAAAACATGTGTGATGCATACCAGTAAGAGACCTTGACAGGAGTGTAACACAGCAGTTAACCTGTCTGACTTCTTACAAACCTTTCCAATAAGACTAAAGAAACTGAATTGACAGCTTGATAAAGGTTTCCTCTGGAAAATCCAGTTTCCTGTTTCAGTTACACCTCAATATCTGTGTCCTTTTCCTTCTAGTCATTGTCTCACTTTAAGTCTTCTCCCATGTGACAAGTATGATATGAACTTGTAAACTTCTACAAATATTGCTGCAAGTCCTGGGGCCGCACAAAATTTCAGAAACAACAATTTTAAAATTCTCTGTCTAAAAAATTAAGATTAGACCTTAGGTGTTAATTATTCAAATAGTTCTTTTTTTCCTTTTTTCCGTTGCCTCACATACATGCTGATACCTCAACATTTCAGTCATCTTAGTTGTCACTGGAGACAGATGGAGATGCAAGCAAGGCTGTGACTGGCATTGTCAAAGTAGGAGTTAATCAGACCCTGAGAACGAACATTTACTGTTCTGCTAGGAAAACAATAGGGAGAACTCAAGGTATAGCTGGATTATTCTCAACTCAGCCCTCTGCAGACAAGGGCATGATTTAAGGAAAATCAGTTGGGCCATGTTCTGTTTATACTTCAGAAAACAAGACTTTCTTACCTTTAATATTGGATGTTAAATTTCAGGCCCAGTGAATGCTTCTGAAATCTACTAATTTTTCTAAAATTCTTCTAAAATTCACTAGAATTTCACTGTTTCAATATAATCTCTAAGTCTCCAAGCTTATACTTACCTCACTAAAATCTCTAAGTTTCTGAATCTTCCAATCAGGCATGTTAAGATAAAACTTGTCAGAGGAAGAATGTGCTGACATTACCTGTGACTGAAGCAAAAGGGGAAAGCTGACAGGCGAGCCCTCTGAGCCTGGAATCAGCAAAGCTGAACTGACTGTGCCTCCTGCTCTTGAGATCAGATTGCTTAGTGCCTAATAAGTCACAAGCTCTTTCTCCAGCACTATGTATATATAAAATAGTAAAATAGAAAACTAATGCACTCAAATGGTTAGTCAACTAAAAAGTTACTGCAGAGGACAGGAAGGGAGGACAGGCAAACTGTTATTACACAGTTATTACAGAGTGATTTCCTGCTCAAGGCCTGCAAGAATCATTGGGGTTAAATGCCATACGTGTTATGCCACAACCATTGAATACTTATTTTTTAAAGAGTCCAGGCAAAACTTAAGAGTTTTCTCTAAAGTTCACTGGATTTTTGCCTTCATGTTAACCTCCTCCCTATGAGGAACATCATCCTGTAAATGAATGATGTGAAACTCTGTTAAACCCAGGAGTATTTCACCTTTAATTTTAATCCATCCAATATTTTATATGTTGCTGTCTCAGAAGATCTCACAAACTGTGCATAGAAAAATCACCTTTCACTGGTCTCACAGTTTTTAAAGCCCATGGGACAGTATCTGTGGAAAAAAACTAACAAGGTCAATTAGACAACAATAACCCAGGCTGCTCCCTACAAAACAGCACTCCCCTCCCAGTGCAGCTAAAGGAAGCAACAAGCCAGATGAGGAAGGTAAACTTGGGTTCTGAAAGGAAAGAGTCTCTGGTATTTATAAAAGCCAGAGGTTCACACGGAAACTTTGTTAGAGCACTGATCCTCTCCAATCTATTTCAGGACACACAGCCCTTTTTCAGTTATAGTATTTGACTCATTAGTGCTAGAGCATTTCTCCTCTTTTTAACTCTTTAAGGGAAAAACCTGATACTGATTTGAAACCATAACAGCAGCTAGAATATATGAGGTGACATCTGAACACTGAAATTTGTTGCATGACTAAAACCAGAAAAAAACCTAAACCACACCTTCAGCATGTGAACCGTAAGAAACAAAGTCATTTTACCCATCCTGGTCTCCTGTGATGAACCAATGCACAGCATGGAAAAACAGAAAGGGAAATTGCCTGCAGCAGGTACAGTGGTGAAGTGCAAAGAATGCTGCTGCATGCATCATTTCAAATGTTAATATCCTCTGAAAGAGCAGCATGGACTACATTTAGTGCCTTCTTCCAGGATCATGGGGTAACTGAGGTTAGAAGGGACCACAGATGGTTCACAGGTTATTCCGAGTTGGAAGTGACCCATATGATCATCTAGTCCAGCTCCCAAGCAAACGACCACCCAGGGATCAGACCCGCAAGCATGGAAACACGGGCACAACACTCCATCCATCCAAGCCTCTCACCATCTAGTCCATGTCACTGAGCTCCTCATCGAGTCTTCTCTTAAACATGTCCATGGATGGCGACTCCACCACCTCCCTGGGCAGACCATTCCAAAGAGAGATCACTCTCCTTGTGGAAAAACCTCTTCCTAACATCCAGCCTAAACCTCCCCAGGCATAGTTTGAGGCCATGTCCTCTTGTTCTGGTGTCATCAGCCTGAGAGAAAAGATTCACACCCACCCGACAGCAACCTCTCTTCAGGTAGTTGTAAACAGCAATGGGGTCACCTCTGAGTCTCCTCTTCTCCAGGCTGAACAACCCCAGTTCCCGTAGTCGCTCCCCATAGGGCTTGTCCTCCAGTCCTTTCACCATCCTTGTCGCCCTTCTCTGGACCCTCTCAAGCAGCTCAACATCCTTCTTAAACTGGGGAGCCCAGAACTGGACACAGTACTCAAGATGTGGTCTGACCAGCGCCGAGTACAGGGGAAGGATAACTTCCCTAGTCCAATTGACCACGCTGTTCCCGATACAGGCCAGCAGATATGATTTACCATTCGTAATTCCATTCTAACTGTTAATAATTAACTTCATTCCCTTATATGATCAGAAACACCTTCCAAGATTACTTGTACCAAAATTTTCCCAGGAGTGAGACTGACTAGCCTGCAGTGCTCTGGATTGTCCTATTGGCCTTTTTGTAGCATTTGCTTTTCTCCTGTCGTTAGAAAGAAGCCTCTCCCAGTTTCCATGACTTTTCAAAGGTTGTACAGAGGGACCTGGCAATATCAGCAGCCAGTTATCTCAGCATTTTCAGATGCAGCCCATCTGGTCTATTTGTGTGATCATCTTTTATTTGAAAAACATTTGGGATCTCCGTATATTGCTTGTTAGTACTAGCAAGCTGCAGTAAAAGTACTGAGAAACTTCTAAATAGGATGTTAGAACAGAAAAGCCATACACAAAAGGATTTTCATTGTGACTGAAGGTGAGTGAGGATAATTTTCTTCAGCATCAGAGAAGCCAGACTAAAGCAATGGTTGATCTCATCATCCATTCCTTCAAATTATAAATATATCCACTGTCAAGGCTTCACAATGGTACAAAATCTGTACTGGCTACCAATCTTACCCAAAAGCTTTTTATGTTTTCACCTCACTTCATGATTTGGGTAACATTGAAATACTCATCTCTTTTAAACATAATTAAGGCTGTGAAACTGTCCCTTGTTATTTAAAAAAATGCATCTTCCTGATGCCAGCCGAAGACATCAACTATGCAGATTCTTTTACATAAGTCAGCTGCTTTTGACCTTCATCTCAGTGGACTGTAGCTACAACTTCTGGAGAGACTCGAGTCATTTCAATCCTTTAACCACAGAAAGCCAAGAAAGTATTTTGATGTAGCTGGTCCTCAGCCTCTTCTGGGGCCTACCATAGGAGTCTAACCTCTTACATTTTCTATTCAACATGTCTGTATGATTCAAGATGACAAGTAAATACTCTAGTTATGATGGTTAATAGACATCAAATTGCAAGCTTAAAGGATCAAACCATAGACGATATCTGACTCTTAAGTTTCTTTTGTTCCTATCCAGGTGATATGTTGACTCAAGTGAGTCAATTCCTTCATTTAGAGAGGATTCAATACTAAAACCTAAAAAGGAGCTAGATGCCTCAATCCACAGAAGAGGAAATATGCCTACATGTTTACATATGCCTAAATATCTACAGCAGGCTCAGATTTAATCTCTTGGAAGGTAGGTAAGCCTTTTGTAATTCTGGAGAGTATTTCTTGATTTTCGCCCTTGTACCTGGGAAATTTCTTGCGAATAAATACTCTTAGATTTGTCAACCAGCAGAAATGGTCTGCTGGGCTATGTCTGCATTAGTATCAATGCAATTCTGTAGCATGAATCAGTAGGTACCAAGGACTCAGTCACCACATTGTATGTGGGGAGAGGATGTTGCCTTGAACTGTTTCTAGTCCGACTTAGAGCCGAATGCCCTTTAGTGGCTAGGGTATGTCTGTTGTGTTCTAGAGCTCTCCTTTTTGCCCAGTGTCATATAAAGTGATCCGGGTTTACACATGATGTAAGACTGCTCTAATGTGACCAAAGTATTCACCCATGAGGGGGAGTGGAAGACTTGCTTCCAAAATATCCCCTCATAAAGGAAAAAATAAGGCCAATGAATATTTTTCTTGATTGCAGATGGTTCCACATCACAGTTAGTCCAGACCCCTCCACATGTCCAGACCTTCCCTAAGACTTGTTAATATAAGCCTTTAGCTTTTTTCAACAAATTGGTTTGAACTTTCAAACCTTAAAGGTTAAGCCTGCTACTCAGTGAGTATCTCATATTATCTGCCTTTATAAACTGGAAGAAGGCCTGTGTCATCCCAGCTGTAGATATTTACTCTACTCCTGGCAGGATTTTAAAATTTCAGGTTACACCTGTTTATCATCTGGAATGAGAAAAGCAATGTGACTCTCTCTGTAGCAACACTGTGTTTATCTGACAGCTCAAGCTCAGGATCATGAGATCCTCAGGAGACCACATTTCAACTTGGTATCCTGATTTGTGGCCTCTAATTGTTTGTTTTGAAAACAGAACTGTCACCAGCATCCCTTGAAGACAGACCTCTGGACTTTAACTATGTTGTAGCAGTCATTTGATATTACTGCTAAAATGAGAGAGCATGTTGGTGTTGAGTTCAGCATCAGATGTGTTTTATTGGCTTCTGATTGCTACCATTACAATGATTATTACTACTGCTTACTTTTCTATAACCTCCATTAGGTATTATGTATATCAGCTAAGCAGTTTTCTTTCCATCATAATGGATGGCAAATGAGAGATAATGAGATAGTCAGCTTCTGCTACTTGAGATTAATGGAAGTGTTGTCTTTTCACCAGCATCATATCAAACTAACATTGCTGAAAGACATAGCATAACATTTCCCTTCTTAAAAAAAAAAAAAAAAAAAAAAAAA